>CM053584.1:111856954-111893200 GCA_028627135.1 Pseudochirops cupreus
ATTGGTCAGTTTAGTCTTCAAAGTCTCAAAAGCTTTCACCTGTTCTCGGCCCCACTCTCAGACAGTGAGACAGGGCCTTGAGTAGCAATTAATGGTTGCAGTCCCTC
Source organism: Pseudochirops cupreus (assembly GCA_028627135.1). Taxonomy (NCBI): domain Eukaryota; kingdom Metazoa; phylum Chordata; class Mammalia; order Diprotodontia; family Pseudocheiridae; genus Pseudochirops; species Pseudochirops cupreus. Next base: position 111,857,062 of record CM053584.1, read on the forward strand.
CCAGGACTTGGGTTTAACTGGATATAGACTGCAGTGGGGGGGGGGGGGGGGGAGACACTTTGGGACCCAGTCCCTATCCTTAAGAACTAATGTTCTATTACAGTGATGTTAAACATATAAGAAACAGAGGTCACAAATCCTTCTGGCCCATGTAGTTACTTTGTAACCATCTACTTTTGTTGTATTTTTATTCATTTTGTTAAATATTTCCCAGTTACATTTTAATCTTATTCTGGCTGCACTCAGGAGTGTTACATGTTGCTATATGTCTGACACCTTTGTTCTATTGGATATATACACATAGGTATACTATACATACACACAGATAAGTTAATGCAAAATATATACAAAGTAAATGAAAAGTAATTTGAGGAAGGAGTAGAGAACTAAATTACAAAATACCTTTGTCCCTCTTCTCTCTAATCCAGTTTTGTCAAAGATGTACTTGTACTCATACAGAAGTTGTCTGCAGGCACCTGGTGTACGTGTAAAATACTCATGTATGCCATTTGTTGTAATACAAGCTGTCTCTTTGGCAGCCCCCACTGCTTCCCTGCTTCAGATCTTCCCCATTTAGTGCTTTGTTTAGGTATGTGACTAAAACCAACTAAGAAACCATTTGTCACAGTTGTGGCTTCCTCGCTAAGGAAAACAAACCTTCTTGAAAAGGAAAGATGCCAACAGTCACCAGTAGATGGTACATGTGCTCAACCTGCTCTGAAAAGGTATTCCTTAGTTTAAAAGAAAAATCCAGATTTCTCAAAACAAATTAGGAGATGGAAATTTCCCTTACAAAAGGATCCTCCACTTTACCATATGCATATTATTCCTTTCACGAGATTCTCCAGGTCATTTAAATATCTTTGTACTTGCATGCTCTTTTTCAGGAACATGTCTATTTTTTAAAGCTAATGAAACCTCTGTAGCTCTTGGCATATAATAAGCAGTCCTCAACATCCTTGACAGAATAGTCCTTCAAAATTACTATAATGGAAAAGCAGGAAATTCTTACTTGTGTGATAATTGTCAGATCATTTGTATAGATGAATTGAGACAGACGTAGTGTCCCCACAGCAAGGTAAACAGACACATACAAGGAACACAATAAAAGACAAATTTTACTAATAAGCAGTGCAGGGAAAGATGAATACAAAGAAAGCGTGGGTTCCAATTCTTCAATGGTTGTACTACTTATTACTTGTGTAACATTGGGCAAGTTGTTTAATGTCTCTTTACTTCAGTTTTCTTATCCAGCTGTGATGTGTAACTCCGTTGCTTATACAGATGTGGTGATGTAGCTATATTGCTCATTTGTGTACATGAAAAACTGCTACATCATCTGGATCAGCGTTCTGCACAGTTTAGATCTGGATTAGTGAGACATTTGCTGTAGGAATTAAATATTACTAGAGTTATTTGAGTTGGTATCCCCCAATCTCAAAATGTGATGTACTCTGTCTTCTCTTTAGATTTATGATATACACACAGATGATTGTCCCCTCCATTAAATTGTAAGCTCCTTAATTTTAGGAACTGCTGCCTTCATTTGGATAGTAAACATTTATTAAATACCTACTAGGTGCCAGATGCTCTGCTAAGCACTGAGTATACAAAGAAAGGCAAAAGACAGTCCCTTGACTTAGCTCACAGACTAAGTGTGTGGTCCATAGATGACATTTAATGAATGCTTTTGGGGGGGATTGATCAATTGCTAGTAGCTAGTATGTGGGGATTTATTCAATAAGTCCTGCCTCAGTCATTATTAGCCCTGGCACCATGGAATTTCAGTTTCTTCATCTGTAAAATGGGAGTCATTATATTATCTTGTACTAGGTTGTGAGGACGGTGCTTTGTAATCTTTAAATTTATTTTAGAAATATGAGCTATTGGTATCAGTCATTATGTTGTTCAGCATCATCCCCCAAGGCCTTTGTTTTTCTTATTCAAGTCATTCACTTCTCTTTGGTGACATCAAATTTGTGAATAGATACTTGTTTCCTCTCCATCTATTAGAATGTTAAGACTAGATCATCATACAACTCTTTCCCTGTTCCTTAAATACATTTGCCTTTCCAGGTTTTTCTCAAGTCTTCTGTTTGTAAATAGGAAGGTCTGGTATATTTTATTTCTGTTTTAAAATTCCTACTCATTTCTTATCTTTTCATCAGAAATGGCTGAAAATCCTCTCTTCCATTAACGATCCATTTATTCCCCTGTAGGATTATGTTGAGCTTTTGGGGGCCTTTCTGAATACTGTATTCAAAGATCTCTTCTCATTTAGAGTAGAAATTGCTAAGGTTGTATGTGATCCTGATTGATTCTTTGTACACGAATAGCTTTTTTCTGGATACCTATGATATTTTTTTTCCTTTGACATGGAAGTTCTCAATTTTGTTTATGACATTCCAGGACTTTTCCTTTTTGGATTCCTTGCAATGAGTGATCATTAATTCTTTCTATCTTCACTTGAGTCTCTGCTTCTAATAGATGTGCAAAGTTTTTGTTGAAATATAGTATTTTTTTTGTAGTTTGATTTTCAAGGAATCTAATGGTTTTCTTAAAATATCCCTTGACCTATTTTACCAGTAATTGTCTTCATATTAGGTATGTTTTATTTTCTTGGTTTTTTTTCAATTCTTTGATTTTATTCTAATGTTTTTTGCTGTCTTGTGGTGTCACCAATTTGGTTTTGGTCTATTTTATTTTTCAGGGAATCTGTTGGTTGAGTAAGTTTTCTTTTTTCTCCTGAGCTATTTATTCTCCTTCCAGTTTTTCCTTGGTATCTTTTATTTCACTTTTTAGTTCTTTCTGGTGTCCTTGTGGGAAATCCATTTCTTCTTTGGGTCTCTGTTATAGATTTATTCTTTTTTTTTTTTTTTTTTTTTGCTTTTTGAAAAGGCAATTGGGGTTAAGTGACTTGCCCAAGGTCACATGGCTAGTTTTGTGTTAAGTGTCTGAGGCCAGATTTGAACTCAGGTCCTCCTGACTCCAGAGCCAGTGCTCTATTCACTGTGCCACCTAGAGATTTATTCTTAAGAGATCTTTAGATTTATAGTAATTTTTAATACTGTCCAATTTTTAAAAATTGTATGCACCTCTCTTAGTTTCCTGGTATCCTGTCCTGAAATGGATTCTGAAGATCCAGCATACTGAATCTTAAAGATTGAGGGAAGGCCTAACCCTGAGAGGTGGTGGTCAGTTCAGGAACCCAAGTGACAAAGGGTAAGGCCAAGCTGGGGTGCCCACCCCAAGCAAAGCAAAGGGTAGGGGTAGAATGTGAACCAGACGCAAGGCCCCACGTCAGGAATTAAGAGCCCCTGAGCCTGGGGTGTTCAAATCAGAATGCTGCATACTAGGTTGCTCCCTGGCACTTCCAAGGTCTTTACCCTAGGATCTCATGACCATCCTTAGACTTCACTCACTTTTTCTGCCTCTGAACACATAGCTTTGCAGGCTAGATTTGAGCCTGGGAATCTCTGGTTACACTGTAATGCTAATCCTGAGCTGTGCTTAATGTGCCATCTTTCCTGTTGTCTTCAGGTTTCTGTATGGCCTCTGTTTGATTTTGGAGTGCCTAAAGTCACCACGGTTTCTCATTAAGTTTCTTGATCGTTATTCAGAATGGTGTGAATCTCTAAGTTTTTCTAGAGTAGATATATGGGAGCTAAATGGTCTGCTTTCTATTTAGGCAACTATCTTAATCAGAAGTCAATAAATGCTTGTTTTGTTTTCTCATTCATTCACATGCTGTCAGTTCTAAAAACCCTCTGGCATATTTTAATCCATTTAAGTAAACATTCATTAAGCTTCTAATGTGTATAAAGCGCTATGCCTTTAGACCTGGACATAGCTCAGAAAGGAGAACTGAGCCTATTTGCAATTTAAATACCAGTTGTGTGTCTTTGTCTATGTTCTCTGTAATATTCCAGATATCAGTGACATGGCTATCTGCATCAGTCATATTTACCATTTAGGACAGTGGTTCTCAACCTTCCTAATGCCGCAGCCCTTTAATACTCGTATGTGGGCATATCTGCATGTGGGCGGACCTGCCTGGAGATGGATAGAGGAGCGGTGTCTCGGTTCCTAAGACCATGGGAAATATGTGTTTTCCTGTGAAAGGGTTGTTCAACCCCCAAAGGGGTCACGACCCACAGGTTGAGAACCACTTATCTCGGAAATGGTGGGATGTCTATGCGAGGACATCTTCCTTCTCTCTACTTGCTGAAGATGCCTACTCTAACTAGGAAGTGAGCTACTTTTTGGTCTGCTCCCCTGCTTCCACCTTCTTGCCTGAGATGGGGGTAAAGGGGGAAGGGAATCCTACCCTTCAGCTTTGAAGCTAAGCCAGATTTAGCCAGAATGTTCTTCCATGGTTTCCTTCAAGCACCAACTAAAACCCCCTATTTGACAGGAAGCCTTTCTCGATTCTCCCTTATTGCTAGTGCCTTCCCTCTGATGATTATCTTTAATATTGCTTGTTTGTCCATGGTTGTTTCCATGCTGACTCTCCCATGGTGAGCTCCTTGAATGCCCTTTTTTCTATGCCCAGTGTTTAGCACAAGGCCTGCCACATAGTAAGCACTGAATGTATGTTTATTGACTGAGCAATTGACTCACAGGCTAAATATTTTATAAAGGTCAGAAAATAAGAAAGATCCCGCCTCATCTTCACATTGAAAGGCATCTCCTTCAGCTTTATGCCATCATCATCATAACTTAGGTTTATATATTTCTTGAAAACTTGCAGAACACTTTACAAATATGTCATTTTATTCTCACAGTCACCCCAGGAGGTAGGTGCTGCTGTTTTCCTCACTTTACAGATGAGAAAGATGAGGCAGACAGAAAGTGGCTTACTCAAGATCACAGTGGGTGGATGTCTCAAGCTGTATTTGAACTCAGATCATTTTCTCTCCTGGGTCAACTAGATTGTGCAGTAGATAGAGTGCTTAGAGTCAGAAAGACTTCGCAGACACTTACTAGCTATGTTACCCTGTCTGCCCCAGTTTCCTCATCTGTAAAATGAGCTGGAGAAGGAAATGGCAAACCACTCCAGTTTCTCTATCAAGAAAACCCCAAATGAAATCACAAAGAGTCCAACACAACTGAAAACAATTGAACAACAACTTGCTCTCTTTGGCCCTCAAACCTTTTATTTTGGCAGAAAGTGGAAGTGGGGAAAGGGGAGATAATGACAATCTCCCCTTTGTAATGCCACCCAAAGAGCTAGAATATAATTAACTGTGATTACTGATCATAATATTGCATAGGCTTCTAAGAGTAGGTCACTTTCAAGGTCCTGTAAAAGGCAGGAGCCACTTCTAGAATGGTGGAATGTAAACAAAGGCAGAGGGGGACATGAAGGTATCAGAGTGAGCAGGCTCATAAGCAGTTGACAGCTTTGAAACTCCCTGCATGACCTTACATTTTCACTCCTGCCACCAACCCCACAAGTAGTAACTCCATATGGTGTGCCTGCCACGGATTAACATGAAGGCAGGTTTGAGCAAATAGTTTTTCTTCTCATTTTCTACATGCCCACATGTTAGCTGTCAAGTCTGGAAAGTCGCCCCTTCGTACCTTTCTCCAGTGAGATTTGAAAAGGGTCATTTGCCAGTTAGAAGTGGCAGCTTAGTACCAGATAATCATGTCATGTCCAGATGTTACTGCAGTGCTCCTTGGCTTTTAGCTATCTGAATTGAATATGAATTTGGGAGCTTCAAGAGTTATGGCACCTTGCAATTTTAAAAGGACAACCAAAAAGTCTAACACTTAGTGTTCTCTAAAGCAACAACTAGCCAATCCCAATCTCGATATGCTAGTATTCAGAGCTCCCCTAAAATTGACTCTTGGTATTTATGTAAGCATCTCACCATATGTAAGACCCTGGAAAAGTACTGATAAGTGGGGTTTCAAGAGCATCTATATCCTTGCATAGAACATTTCACAGGGAATTTTTTTTTGGAGGGAAGGAGGCAAGGCAATTGGGGTTAAGTGGCTTGCCCAAGGTCACACAGCTAGTTAAATCATATTTTGAACTCAGGTCCTCCTTACTCCAGGGTGAGTGCTCTATTCACTGCATCACCTAGCTGCTCCTCACAGGGAAATTTTGTATTTTTTAAAGCTAATTGGATACCTAAAGTCATTAATTGGCTCAAAGAACACATGGCAATAATAATAATGATGAGAATTATAATAATAACTAGTACATTTATGTAGTGCCTACTGTATGCCAGGCCCAGTATTAAGCACTTCACAAATATGCCATTTGAACCTCACAACCCTGAGAAATAGATGAGGATATGGAAGCAAGTAGAGTTTAAGTTATATACTCATACAACTAGCAAGTGTCTAAGGCAGGATTTGAACTCAAGTTTTCCTAACTCCAGGCTCAGCACTCTATAATGCCACCTAACTGCTTTTTTACCATTAGTTGAAACAATGTTACCACCTCTTCCCAACTCAGTTAACCTCAATAACTCACTATTTATTACCTGTGGAAGCAAATATATACTCATTTGTCATTTAAAGCCCTTTGCATTCTGGGCCCAATCTATCTTTCCAGACTTATTCTGTATCACACTCCTTCACTTACTTTACATTCCAGTCGTACTGGTCTCTATTTCTACTTCTGTTACATAACACTCCATCTCCCATCTCCTTGCTTTTACTGGCTAATGTTCCTTCCTCCACCTTTCCCTCTGTCTAAAATGCATTATCTTCTCACTTCTGGCTCTTAGAATCCCTAGGTTCAAGATTTAGTAAAAACTAAGTTTTTACTTAGCACTATGTTCCTCTTGCCTCCAGGTTCCAATACAAAATGTCCTGTTTGGCATTCAAAGCCCTTCATAACCTAGCCCCCTTCTACTTTTCTTGTCTTTTTAGACCTTATTCCCCAACATGCATTCTTCATTTCAGTGAACATCCTTATGGATGTTCTAAGAACAAGAACCTCCATCTCTCAACTCCTGGGATTTTCTCTAGGCATTGTCCATTCCTGGAACTCTCTTTTCCATGTCAGCTACTGATCTTCTACAAGAAGCCTTTCCCCATCCCTCTTATTTCCAGTACCTTTTCTCTGTTGCTTATTTCCTATTCATCTTTTATAAAGCTTGCTTTGCACACATACATTTGTTTGCATGTTGTCTTCCCCATTTGATTGTAAGCCCCTTAAGGGCAGGGCTTTTTGCATCTTTTTGCTTTTTTGTACCCTCAGTGCTTAGCACAGTCCCTGGCACATGGTAAGCACTTAATAAGCATTTACTGATTGATTCTATATGAAGTCTTTTCACATATTTCCACTAGCAATGACTCTCTTCATCCCCTAAGAGATCACCTAATAACTATTTTGCATATGGCTCTATCTGTGTGTATTATCTCCCCTATAAAATGCCAGCATCGAGGGATGGGATTGTTTCACTACTGTGGATTTCCAGCCCTGACCATTATTGTATCACTTATTGAATTTAATGAAGTTAAAGCCAAAAATGGGCCGCAAACAGCCGGACAAGATAAAGGTTAGGAACCCTTGTGCTCAGAGAAACTTCCAGAGGGCAAACAAGTATCTTTGATAAGCAGACCCTTTTCTCCCTGTCCTACTTTCATCTTTACTACCTGGCCTTTACACAATTTCCTTCCTTTAATCCCTCTAAGAAGCAGTTCCCTATTGTTCCTGTTAAGCAGCAGAATCTTTTTTTTCTAGCATAGTCCCACTTTACTAGACTTGTCCCCAGCATTTTATCTGTAACCCCTTGGACCTGGAGGTGGCAGGATTTATGTATTCATGTGAGAAGTCTACCAATCCCTAGGATAAAGAAAACTAACATTTATGTAAAACATCAGTTCTATTCATAGGTCATTAGTTTTCCTTTCAAACAATTCACAGGCCATTAATAATCAAGATGTGTCTTTCAAGCATAGCTGTTTAAAGGACTGTATGCTATAAATCACTGAAAAGCCTGCAATGAGTTACCCTGCTTGGGGGAGGGCATGGAAATCAGGATGGGGAAAGTAAAGTTCAGTGAGAGAGATGATGCATGGAAGGAAGCGACAAGTTTAGGAATTGGGCAGGGTCAGAGGCAGAGAGAAGAAGTTTCCCAAGGTAATGGGAGAGTTTCCAGGTCAGCTGACAAATGAGAATGTGGTAATGCCAAAGGGGATTTGGGTAGTTAGGGCCAGGGGAATGTTGTAAAAAAAAAGATGAGTTTTGATTTTGCCACACTAAATTTAAAGTGATAGAGAAAAAAGCCATTTGGAAAATTCTGGAATTCAATGATTTATGTGAGATTGGATCATGAAAAAGAAACATTATTGGGCTTAAAATCATTTCCATTTTAGCCATAGAGGCATTGAGAGAGAGGTAATGCACCCTAATGGAAAGAGTACTGAATTTAGAACCACGGGACCTAGGTTTCAAGCCCAGATCTATTACTTACGTTAGACCTTGGACAAGCTGCTTAAATCTCCTTAGCTCTAAAGAAAATGTGGTAATTTGCCATCTTCCTCTTACATTTGTATTAGGCATATAACAAGTATTTCTGGACTTCTTGCCTACTCTGAAGATTTGGAGTATGAAAGGAATAGGGAATGCTCTTCTGATTTTTAAAAAACGATATCTAGGACAGTATTTTTCAAATTACATGTGACAGAAATTTATTAGGGCTTCTTCCACAGGCCATTGTTACCCTTGTGTTGGCTACACTCTCCTTCTCCATCCTGAACCCTGGGTGAATCAGTTTAACAATAGGCTGTCCAATTTTCTTGAGTTATTTGTCCTCTTGTCCTGTTAGAGATCTTATCCTATCCAAACCTCAGCCTTGGATTATTCCCACCACCTGCTGACTTTATTCCTACTCATATACAATGGAACAAAGCTGGAGAAAATCATGAAATCATGCTGACTGGGTGGGACAACATCAAAATAGATTATATAATATAAAACCATCTTGTTTGCACATAGTTGTTTGCATATTGTTTCCCCCATTAGACTATGAGTTCATCCAAAGCAGGGACTGGGTTTTTGTTTTGCTTTATTTTTTGCCCTTTTTGGAATTCCCAGTGTTCAGCACGTTGCCTGGTACATAGTTGATGGCTAGTAAATTAATTCTTGTTGATGAGTTAGCTGTGGAGACATTTTACAGATGCCTTTAGGTCTTGGGTATTTGGTGAAATTCCTGTCTCTTCCCATATTTAGTTTGTTTCGGGACATTTTTTCTGAGCTAGGTTCCTGTCTCTTCTCTCTCCAAAGGGTATTTCTTTCTTTCCTCTATAGTAGTGCAGTTAGTAACTGCAATAAAAAAGCTCAGCAGAAAGTTAACTGTGTGAGTCCTTGCACTTAGAGACATAAAACATGAGGTTATTGTCTGAATAGGGACAAGAGCATTTTTCACTGTCTCATGTTCCAGAGCTACTAACTCAGTTCCCACTTCCCAGTCACACTGACAAGTCAGGTCTGCAGATCATGGTTTCATCTTTGCTCACCTATGGTGTTAGCATGGAGGAGGTAGGATATGCTTTTCCTAATTCCATATAACCCCAATCAATGTTTTTCCTGCCCTGATTATGAGTTGAAATCAATTAGGCAGAATTAATTAGTCTTTAGTAAAGACATTTACCAAAGTGATGTGGTAAGAATAATTGATATAAAACATTTCTCTAAAAGTCTGTAACATACTGTCACAACAGTACATAAAGGCTTTAGGGAAAAGTGAGATCACTTGTTGATAGTGCTCCTACTTTTGACAAAAAGGTAACTCATGGTTCCTAGCAGTCATGTTATTGGAGTCTACAACATGTTTCTTTTAGGTGTGATAGAGGTTTACTGATGGAGTCTTTATGGGTTCCTGAGATAGGATGGTGATGAGAAATCCTTCAGATCTTTAGAGTTCACTAAAGCTACTCTTCTGAACCTGGGATAGGGGAGAAGACCAACACAGAGTCCAAGGTCTGGAGTTCTGCTCTTGCCTTACCCCTACCCCCAACTGATTTTTTTTCATAAGAGTATAGGAGGATTGTACTCTTTCCTCTTCACATGCTCAAATTTTTCTATAATTCTGAACTAATTCCCTAATTTTATACAAGCTCTCCAGTATATGACCATGCCCTTCAGACTATCCAAATAGACCTCCACATGGCCACATTTCATTCAAAAGTTTTCAAGGACTTTTTCCCATTTAATCTAAAGTCATTGATTTACTGATTAATTTATATTAATTGATACATGTTCTCACCCGATAAAGGTATCATGGCTAAATGTAGCGGGGTAATTTTGACCCTACCCTTACAGCCAGACCTTTGACTTCATTACAGTTGAGAACTCCTGGTGAGTCACCTTTTTTTTTTTTCCACCTTACCAGTATGCATCAGCACTTTCTCTGCAACTTACAGACTTAAATATTTGACCAGACACATTAAGAATTTAAATGACCATTTAAATGACCTGACCAAGGTCACTCAGTAAATAATTGTCAGAGGCATTACTTGAAATCAGGTGATCCTAACCTGCAAAGTTTTGCTATATATGTGTTGTGCCATCTTTATATATCAATATAAAGTAGAAAAAATTTTTTAAAAATTATTCAAACAACCAAATCCCAAATACTCCAATCCTATTATGTTAATATATATTATTTCAATTTCTCTCCTCCCACAGTGACATGGATATTTTTTTTTTTGCAAAATTTATCGAGCATGTCAAAGGCACTATTCTAAACACTGTAAGAGATTCAAATATGAGATCATTTCCAGAGAAGGACAGTTATTATAGGAGAGGACTTCTCATTTATTTATTATGTACATTCCACATAAGAATCAGTTGAAGAAACTGGGGATAATTAAGTGGAGAAGATTAAGGAGGGATATGAGAGCCATCTTCAAGTATTTGAAAATCTGTCAGCTGAAGAAGGATTTGACTTGGATTTAAATTTTTTATACTTTGGTTTCTTCATCTATAAAGCAGGGATATTAGTGTTTATACCACCTATCCCACAGGGTTGTGATGAAGAAAGTACAAAAAGTACTATATAACTGTGAGCTGTTTTTACAGAGACATGGTAGATGAAAACAAGCTGTAGCATGTTACTGAAGATGACTGATGTGAGTAGTGTCAAAGCCCTCATCCAGGTACTATATGTCTAGCCAAGGCGGTAAACTGGTCATGTAGTTGAAATGAAGAGAACAAATAGACATTCAGAGACATATATCACTACCCTGGAGACATAAAAACAAGAAAAAAAAAAGATTTCCTATAAATTCCCCATTGAGGATTGTCCATATTCAATGAGGATTTATGACAAGACATAAACAAGAGTCTCTCAGAATGAAGCTTGTGCTCTGCATCTGTGGAGGATGTGCCCACGCCACTGAAATCATTGATTCACCTGTCTGCTGCTTGGCTATGGATGAATATAAAGTAATCTCCCTCCTGGAAGTTTTCTTTTTTGTGGGTTTCAAGCTGTCATTTGAAGGTGAAACAAGCAGCAAGCTGAAGTCTTTACTGACAAATTTCCATTAAGAACAGATTTCACAAGCTGTGATTAACTTTCTCTAACTCAGGCAATGGAAAAGGAAGAATTTGTGAACTAAGAGAATAAGCATCAGAACACACAAACTAATATGTTAGCTAATATCTCCCATGGTGAACTTCCATATTTTTAGAAGCACTGTAATTTTGCCACAGTTCCACTATTAAGTGGAATTGAATACCTTTATGATGGAACAATTTGTGAAAACCCTTTTATGTTTATTCAGAAGTGCTTTCTTATTGTTGAACAAAAGATTCCCTGTGGAAGATCAAGGAATTGTGCAGTCCTGCCCCTTTTGGATTTCTTTATTAATACTTAAATTTCATTTGAGTAAAGAAAATAGCTCCTAGGAAATGAAAGAGGTACAAATATAGCAATAAAGCAAGTATGAGATCATGAGGAGGGTCAGAAGAAGGAGGGACCAAAAAAACATTTTTTATTTTGGCTTGCATACTCATGTAGACATAAGAATCAAACCTCGGAAATAGCTGAATAAAATCAGACCAAATTGAAATGCTACAAATATGAAAGCAGAATTAAACAATGATAGCCATCAGTGTAAGTAAAAATTGATAAGATGATGAAAAGCTACTGATTTAGATGATACTGTCTTAGATGTCAGAGACTGTTTCCTTTAACCTGTGTTGGAGCAGAATTTGTGGATGTGAATAGTGAGAAAATAACCCTTGAAACTTCAATATTTCAATGCACCCATGATCATTATTAATATTAGGAGTCTGTCCATCAGTGAAAATCACAACCTGTCCTTGATTTCTTATCTTTATCCTTCTATAAATCAGTAAATGTTTACTAAAATCTTATTATGTGCTAAGTTCTAGGGATACAGAGAAAGGCAAAAAGACAGTTTCTACTCTCAAGCTCAAAGTATAATGCAGAGACAACATGAAAACAAATAATTCTTTATATTCCTAATCAGCAAGAGGAAAACACAAAAGTTTAAGGCGGTACAAGTTGTCAAAGCAGTGTGGAGAAAAAAATAATTCAGCAGAAAAATGGAGGAGAGAAAGGATCCCTGAAGGTGAAAAATTCCTGATCAAAAGAATTCCAACACAATGAAAGTAAAACATGCATTAAATACAGAACAAAAAGCTTATGTACTGTTAATACAAGGCGTGACAGAATGGTTAAAACGAGGGAAATAACTGAAATTCTTAACTTCTTTGTAGAACCTGGAAAGTATCAGTTCTGGGTAGGACATATAATTACTGGTTTAAGAATACTTGGCTACAGAAAATGCCTTCCCAGATTTCTCTCTGATAGAAGCTATTTTTTAAAAAACAATATCATATATTTATTATTGAAGGATGCAAACATTAGCAACCCTTCAAACTACAATCCAATCGCATGTTTATTTATGTTATATAAAGCATTCACAGCTCATATCACAAACTTAATAAAACTGTAATTTCAAACATACAATATTTTGGCTAAGGACCAAAAAATAGTTGGAGCATTGAGAACAGCTCATTTATCATTTCCATGATTACTTGATAAGTCACCTAAAATCATCCTTTTATTTATTGTGCTTTCATTGATTATCACAAATCCTGTGATCCAGTTTCACAATTGTGACTTGGTCATATGTGGCAATTATAAAATATATAGATAGATCCATGCATATATATATACATATACATATATATACATATACATATATATATGCATATATATATATATATATATATATAAATATAAAATCTAAACATAGTGAGAACACTAAAGTATTTGTCCACATGGAAGATGGTTTTCTAATGAAACAATGACACTATTATAATAATATCAAGAACCATTGATATAAAATATGGCATTTTTCATGGAGATAGTTTAAGTATGATTCTTCCTAGCCTTAAATCATTTTTATCATAACTTCTAAATAGAAGTAAATATGGCCATCAAGGAAAAAAAGAGTCATATCAAAACATCATAGTAGTCACTTGATATTTATGGGTGAAATCAATTTATATAGCTGCATTGAAAAAGCATATTTAAAAGTAGGTACTTTATCATATAGATAACTAGGGAGTACAATGGATAGAGAACTGAACTTGTAAGACCTTAGTTCAAATTCAGCCTAGATGGTTACTAGCTGGGCAAGTCCCTTAAACACTGTCTCTGTTTTCCCAACTGTAAAATGGGGATCATAATAGCACCTACCTTAAAGGAGTGTTCTGAGGATCAAACAAGATGATATTTATAAAGTGCTTTGAAAAACTTAATGCTAACTATTATTATATAAAAATGTTATCTATTAATGTCAAATTATAATTTGTATTCAACAAGCATAAAATTTAATATATGCCAAAGCAAAATATAAGCTGGAGACTTTGAACTTGGGGATTAAATTGGATCAATGGATGAAGGTAATGCTCACAGATACCTTGGTTTTCTCCAGGCAAGGCTGGAGAAACTGTCTCAGTTGACCTTTCTATACAAACTTTATCAAAAAAATAAGAGAATGAGATGATATTAGCTAGCAGCCAACATTTCTACAATATTTATGGTTTTTAAAAACATTTCATATGCGTTTTTTTTCATTTGATCATTCCAGAAACCTATGAGGTAATAGTGCATATATTTTCCCCCCTCCCCCTACTTCTATAGACCCATTAACAAGTATTTGTAAAACGCCTACTCTAGCCACTCACTCTGCTAGGTGCTGGGAATATGAAGACAAAAAGAAATCCTTGTCCTTATGGGGATTATAAATGAGAACATAGGTTCAACAAGACTCCAGTGAGGTTCAGTTACATTTCCCCAAAGCCATAGCACTAAGAGATCAGAAAACTGGGACTTTAAGACTACAAATCCAGTGTTCATTTTATCATATTGTCTTCTTATAATCATGATTATGAACAAACATTGTAAACCTTAAAATACTACGTAAATGTGAGATATTTTTATGAGAAACAGAAGATCATTTCTAAAACATACTAATATGCAAATCAGTTTTCAGTTGTGTAAGTGCCTGGTTTAAATAATTTGCATCTCTCACCTGATAGCCACCCAGTCAGCTGGACTTCAGTTCTGTATTAGACAAAGCCTATGTCTTATATACTGTGCCTGTGTGGGTGGTACATGAGAATGCCTATTCAGGTCAGCCTGATTGTTTGCTGAATAGAAAATGGGGCACCAGCAGGCTCTCAAGAATAGCAGCAGCTATTTTGTGGCAACCAAAATTCATAGGCCAGATCCCCTTTAATTTTGACATGGTCTCTCTGAAAGCTAGAATTCTCTTTTTTCAATCTGCCCTGAGGTTCATAAAATTCCATTATCTGCCATCCATTTTCATTTATATCTATCTTAATCTTTCTTAACTAACCTCTTCTGGTCACGTCCTGTTATTTAAAAGCTAAAAACAACCTCTAAGGAGCTGTCCAGATTGTTTTGCTTTGCACTTTGCTTGTATCTGTATGAGTATTGATCACATTGAATATTAGATTATATTCATCATATTGAAATATTAGATTGTAGGTCTCATTGATTGGGGCTTCTATTTATTCCACTATAAAATGGGATTTAACTGGCAACCTGTTGAGTTAGAAATTTTAGAAGATAATAATTTGCTCGCACTTTGTACTAACTTTACATGTAGTTGGCACATTTTTTTTTCTAAATAGTGATTCTCTTTTTTTTTTGAAGGGTTTCAATATCTTCTTATGCTGAAACCATTCCTTCTCTTCCCAAAAGTGCTAGACACACACACACACACACACACACACACACACACACACACACCTCCTGTTCTTCAACAGAGCTAAATTTTTTCCTTTTTCAAATGTAGAGAGGCTTAGATGCTGTGAATATACCTAGGTCATATGGTGAAGGGTCAGGAGGTGGGGGGAGAACTGTGAATCATAGCATGAATTCTTGAATAATGTAGTTTGAAAAATAGAACAAATCATTTTTTCTGATGCTCCTAGACCAATAGTTGCCAAGTGATTGCCAGGCTAGTTCCTTGCCATTTCTGAAATTGATGGAGGTAATATGTCCCTCTTTTCTTTGGAATTATTTGTGATTCAGCATTAATGTTTAAAAGAAAGAGTACTAAAAACCTATAGAAAGATGCCTAGAGAAAATATCCTGAAACTCTAAGTGAAATCGTTGAGAAGATAGTGGCATAGCAGATAAGTGTACTATTAATTGAGAAGCCCTGGATCCAAGCCCCATTCATGATGCACATTGGATATGTGACCCTGGAAACTCTCCAAGACTATAAGCTGCAGGGCAGGTACTAACTGACCTTGCTAGATGGAGTTTCCTCATTAGGAGCTTCTTATGCCAATAAAATCACAGGTTCTGCTCTACCCACAAAAGGCTGCAGCTATCTGAGCTGGGAAACTAACATAGTCCGTATGTGTATTCTGGAGACAGTAAGTAGTGCCTAGGTCAAGAAAACTGATTATTGTAGGATCAACAGTAGCCCTATGAGGAGATAAGATGAAAGAGCAAGGATCAGCAGACAGGAAAATAAATTCAGAGGTAGTGTGTGTGAGGAAGCTACTTATTCATTTTAGAAAGAGGATAATTATTTTCTGTGGCTGAAAGATGTAGAAAAATATGAGAAAGTAAAAAGGTTGACTGAATGGAGAAAAGATTATCATTTTTTTATCATGACCTGTATGAAGGCAATGCTTACGTGCTTCCTCCTCTCTTACAAAGGGAGAAGAGGCAATGTTTCATCATCAGTCATTTGAAGTATCAATTAATTACAGAGTTGATCAGAGAAATGAAGTCTTTCCTTTTTTTGATTTGGTTTTTTTTTTTTAACCATTACTCATTGGAGACACCATAAATAATCATATCTTCAGCCCAAGATATTGTGAAGTTTTTAGCTGGATTTCAGAAGAGGCATTATTTGATTATTTGTCTATATTTACTTAAGAATTTCCTCTGACTATTCCTCAATTGATAAATGGTCAAAGGAGATGAAGGGGCAATTTTCAGACAAAGTAATCAAAGCTATCTATAGTCATATGAAAAAATGCTCTAAATTACTACTGATCAGAGGAATGCAAATTTAAAAAAAAAAATCTGACCTATCACCCCACGTCTATCAGATTGCCTAATAAGACAGAAAACAAAAAAGACAAATGTTGGAGGGAATATAGAAAAATTGAGACACTAATTCGCTGTTGGAGTGGTACACTGATTCGGCCATTCTGCAGAGCAATTTGGAACTGTGCCCAAAGGGCTATAAAACCATGTCTACCCTCTGACCCTAGACCTTAACTTAAAAAGGCCAAGGTCTCTCACTGCATCTGGGGCCATCCCCAGTTATCCTCATCCATATCTTGCCACTGGACCCAGATGATTCACAAGAGAGTGAGAGTAGTGACTTTGCACAGCCCTCCCTCACTTAACTTCAATTCATTTGGAAGTCATGGTATCATCTTCCTGATGTCATGACCATCTTCAAAAATGCAATGGGAAATTATGGGATGTCCATGAACTAGGGAATGGCTAAACACATAGTTGTATATGATTGTGATGCAATCCTATTATGCTACAAGAAATGATGAGCAGGATGCTCTCAGAAACATCTGGAAGGACTTAGATGAGTTGATGCAAAGTAAAAGGAGCAAAACCAAGATAACACTGTATACAATAATAGCAATATTGATCAACTGTGAACACCTTAGCTATTCACAGCAATACAGTGATCCAAGATAATTCTGAAGGACTCACGATGAAATGTGGTATCCACCTCCAGAGGAAGAACTGATGGAATCCGAATGAAGATTAAAGCATACTTTTTCACATACTTTACTTTTCTTGTATTTTTAATCTGACTTTCTTTCACAGCATGACTAATATGGAAGTATGTTTTGCATAACTGAATGTGTATAACCTATATCAAATTGCATGCTTTCTCAATGTTTGGGGAAAGGAAAGGAGAGAATTTGGAACTCATTTCTTTCAAATAAATGTTAAAATTGTTTTTACATGTAATTGAGGAAAAATAAAACATTTTTTAAAAAAGAATTTGCTCCAAGAGCATTGACTTCCTTGAATCAATTTTTTTTGTAAGGTGGGGTTGAGTCATTAAGGTGACAAGGGCTTGGAACTCTCAGTTTAGCTATGGTTTCCCTTTTTGGTCTTTGTTTCAAAAATATATATTTCAGTAGACATGTCTCTTTTAGACTAATGATTCTTTTCTATGTTCTTTAAATCATCCTTGGGATAACCTAATTCTAGTCAAAGAAAGTTATTCTTTTAGAAAATATGTTAGTCCCACAGACCTTGACTACACAGGCATGGTGTTCAAGTCACTGACTTGTTAACACTTGTATGATATACCACATAATATAAACTAGTTATCATTACCATTATTGTCATGTTTCAGCAGCCGTATGGAGAGGCAGAAAAATCTAGGAATTAAGGAAACAGAGAAAAGGGCAAGTCATTAATAAGTCTGGCAGTGATAAAAGTAAATACAGTATTTATGGTTGTGATGAATTTAATCCATTAGCAAATGAGAAAGGCAGGCTCCAAGGTCTTTTGATGTCTAGCTGCCCTAAAGCTATAGAAAGCTACTACCATCTGGTTACATAAGGTATTTTGAGTAAAAGTTTAAAAAACTACAGGATGAGTTGAAAGAAGCAGTCTACTTAATCCTGGGGAGGGAAAACAAAGCTAAATTTGTGATTAGCAAAATATGAAAATCAATTAGCAAGATACTAGAATCAGAGAATCTGAGAGTTGTGAAGGGCTCAACAGACCAACAGCCATTTAGCCCAATTCACAAATGAAAGAATACCCAAAAAATACCTGACAAATGATCATTCAACATATGTATGACAATCTCTAAGAGAGAAGAGGGAGCTCACTAACTCCCACCTAGGTACCAAATTATACATGGGAATTTATTTGTTCAAATATTACTCTGATTTATTTTTGGAAATACAACAAAACTTTAGAAACATCATAGTGGTTAATATCTCTGCTTAGTTTTTAAGTAATGAGGTTGTGATATGTGTTGATGGAGGAACTTCCAATGCTGTAATTCCCCATGTTTGGAATATTATATATCATGTGTTTCCTATCGTTGCCAAGCCAAACCTATAAAGTGATGGCATTTCCTAGGGGAACCACTTTTGCAAATTTTACCATCATTGAATTAGGAATATTTGAGTAGATATTTTAAAATGTAAATTATTTTCACACTTTTAGAGTCAGAAACTACACATATAGAATATATAGTTAATCTTTTAAAATATTTGTCTGATTATTCTGAGATAAATGTCAATGAAATAGTTTACTCTTTAGTTTTTCCTGTGAGTTGTAAACTCTTTATTCTTCTACCTGAATTCTTCTATCCTTGTTGATACTAACTAAGGCACCCAAGAATAGCCCAGCTATAACTTTTCTAGTTGCTGGAGCAATTTAATATGTTCTGATGGAGAAGACTTTCTAATTTGTAAATCTTACATTCAGCATGGGATGATAGACTTCTATAGTTGGATGGAACTTTAGAGATCACCAAGTGTAACTTCCTGATTTTTCAAGAATTTCCAAAGGAGAAGTATTAATGATAGCTTCTTCTCTTTAGTCATTCATGTGGGGATTCATTTATTAAGCAATGGGTAGCAAAATGCTTTCAATAGACGACCTTTTGCAGAAGACCTTGGAAATAATATAAATTCAGACAATTTCCATAACAGAAATTCACTGGGAATGTTTGAATTTTATTTTCAATTTTCTTAATTATTGTAGATCAGAACAGCATCTTTTGTACACTAAAATAAATAATTTGTCAACAAAAGACTTGTGAAATTGGATGTTGGTGGACAATTGTGATGAAAGATTTTGACACAAGTATATATTTTGGACATTTTATAATTAAACATGCAAGACCAAGATGGAGACTTTTAAAAGTTCTGTATGCAGGAAAATTGGTAATATCAGATTATTGGTCCTTTTCAGAAATATTCAATAACCTCTCTCCAAATTTATATAGTCTTTTTCTCCACTTTGTAAAGAAGTAGTTCTGTCTTTGTAGAAAATGAAAATACAGCTGAAAGTTTAACATAGGTATAACTTGAAAGCAAATTCTACAAACTTATATTTCATACAAATGCCCTGAGTAGTTTTCTTATCTCTAAATATGCCTATAAATTTAGCCGCTAACTTGGGCTTCAGCTGTAACTAGTTCCAGATTCTGCTCAGCAATCAATACATTGCTGAGAATGCAAAGATAATAAAACAAATATGGTTATTATCTGTAGTTTTGGTGTGTGCCTGGAATATACCTTTTCATAAGAGAACCTTTTTAAGATAAATTTATCATTTGTTTTTAGCATTCTTTTAAAAAAAAACATTTTGAGTTCTGAGTTCTTTCCATCCCTCCTGCCCTTCTGCCACCCATTGAGAAGACAAGAAATGTGATATCAGTTATACATATGAAATCATGTAAAACATTTCAGATTATTCATGTTGCAACAAATGAAACAAAACATAAGAAAAATGAAGAAAATGAAAAAATATGCTTCAGTCTGTGCCCAAACCACATCAGTTCTCTTTCTGGAGGTGGATATCATTTTTGGAATTCTCTTGGATTATTTTATTGATCAGAATAGATAAGTCATTCACAGTTGATCATCATACAATATTGTTGTTGCTGTATACAGTGTTTTTCTGATTCTGTTCACTTCACTTTGTACAGTTGATATAAGTATTCCACGGTTGTCCTAAGACCATCCTGCTCATCATTTCTTATTTGTTATTGTTCAGTTGTTTTAGTTGTGTCTGACTCTTTTTTATCCCATATGGGATTTTCTTGGCAGATACTAGAATGATTTCCCATTTCCTTCTCTAGCTCATTTTGCAGATGAGGAAATTGAGGCAGTCAGGTTTAAGTGACTTGCCCAGAGTCACACAACTAACAAGTATCTGAAAAAGATTAGAACTCAGGAAGCTGAGTCTTTCTGAGACTGGATTTGAACTTGGATTTTCCTGACTCCAGTATTCTGTCCATTGCACCACCTAGCTGCTCACGTTCAAGACTAGGCAGATGATAATTCTGGTGTACACTGACCTAATCGGAACACATCAAGAGGACTGTGTTCATTTCTGGGCATCACATTTTAGGAAGGACATTGATAAACTAGAAAGAATACAGATGAAGACAACCAGGATGTCAAAAGACCTCAAGACAATGCTGTAAAAGGATTAAGTTGGATTTCAGGCCCTTATCACATCTTCCCTGGACTATTGCAATAGTGTCCTGGAAGTCAATGTTTCGGCCTTCCAGTGTCTTTTCTCTCTAATCCATCCTCTGTTAAGCTATTAAGATATTCCTAAAGCATATGTTCAAGTTTGACCTTAGCTTGCTCATGAAAGTTTAGTGGCTTCCCACTATTGGCATTTAAAGTTTCTTTACAACCTGGTCCCAACCTACCTTTCTTATTCCTAATATTTTAGGTTTATTCCTAATTATTTCCTTTCACACACTCTCTGGTCCAGTCAAACAGGTCTTCTTGCTGTTCCTCGCAGAAGATACTGCATCTTCCCTCTCACTACCGTCATGATACACACTGTCCCTCATCATCTACTCTTAGAATCCCTAGCTTCCTCCAAAGTTCAATTCAAGTACCACCTCATATATTAGGCTTTTTCCTAACCTATCCAGCTATTAGTGCTTCTCTACCAAATTAGCTTGTATTCATTTTGTATATTTAACATTCTTATATTTATATAACTCAGCGCAATGTCTGGCATATAGTAGTAATCAAAACTAATTTAAAAGCTAAATAAAACTAATAAAAAAACAGAAAAGTAATCATTAAAACTAATTAATGTTATTTGACTGACTATATGTTCTTCTGCCCCAAGTAGCATATAAATTCCTCAAGAAAAGGGAATCCTTCATTTTTGTCTTTGCATTCCTAGTGTCCAGCAAATAGTAGATGTTTAATAAATGCTTGTTGATTGGTTCATTGGTTGAAGGAATTGGAAATATTTAGCTTTAATAAGGGGGTACGTTGGTAGAAGATGAAGATAGGTCAATTTAAGCTTCACCTAAGGAAAAACTTACTATTATAAGTGTCCCAAAATAGTGGGCTCCTCTTGGATGTTAGACCTTTCTTTGAAGGTCTTCAAGAAAAGGCCAGATGACCATTTGTCAAATATAATACAGAGAAGATTTTTCAAGTAGCAATTGGCCCAGATGGCCACTGAAGTCTCCTCCAACCCTGAGACTGTAATTATCCACCACTGGGATTCTATTAGTGTTGACTATCAAGAGCTGTGACCATTCTTGTTTATCTTTAAATAACAGCTTCATCCATTCTGCCCATCTTGACATTTTTGTTCTAAACTTCATGCTCCCTTGCGATTGCTTGGTGTATAACAAGGCTGCTAAAATAACAGTTTGTAAACTATTAATATATAAAATTTTGGGAACCAAAAAGTAAGAACAAGCACCATGTATCATATAATATATCAAGTAGATTTTTATTATGGTCAAAGAGATCTATTGAACAATTCATCTATCAGTTAAATAAATGACAGATCAGATAAAAATGTAAGTTTCAGCACCAATAATCTACCAGTTTTCTGATGATTATTGACTGTTTGATGGTTGTTTTACTCATGGTAGCTGTGATAGGTGTCATCTATCAAGGAAGTAAGAATCTCTCAAGAGGGTCATATGATATGTATGGCTCAAGAGGCTACACTGTACTTTTCTCCTATTTAAATTGTGGAAGACATTTAAAATGAGAAAATGGAGAAGTGAAGTTTCTCAAATAAATCTTTTAAAAATTAATGTTGAAGTAAATGCTTGCTTATTAAACAAGTGTCTAACCCTCAAAGAACCATCTACATATATTGTTAAAGGCATTTTCTAAAAGAATAAACCCATATTTTTATGTTTAACAAAATTTGCTAGTTAGAATTTTATGTCAACACTACAAAAGTTTTTTAAAAAATTAACATTGTAGACTTAATATGATTACTGTAATATTTTATATTCAAGTCTAAAATGCAAAGACTAAGGATTTCATTTTGTTTCCTTTCACATGCAAATATCACAAGGAAATAGGAAGGTTATTCATGTAGGAAATCAACAGAGAAATCCTCAAAAAGACTTTTAAATGTAATTTTAAATTAAATAATATACTTTGTCCTTTGCTGAGAGAAATGGCAAGGCAGAGATGTCACCGAATAGATGCAAGGTGGTCGACTACATTGAGTGTAAATAATGATCAGTGAAATTAATGTGTCCTTCACAAGTAATGACATTTCCTGGTGGACACTCAAGCATTTAGACTTTCTTTTCTTGATACATGTCTAGTAGTTATAGGTACACATTATTTCTTTTTATTTCTGGTCTGAAATTGCTTTTCATATATTTCGCAATAGAGGAAGGGATTAATCTTAGCAGGATACAATAGACTTCAGATTTCATTAAAAATAATTATAGTCTTCCATGAACCCCTGCATTTACCTCCACTGTTTCCCTTCTTCCCTTTCCCTTATTTCTTTTGACTCCTTTCTGGCCATTTGGTTTTTTCAGCTTCTCCTTTAACCTCAGTATGCATAATGACTTTTCAAATGAATTTCAGTTCTCACCTTTCCTAAGTAATTAGGTTTTCTATTGTTTTTATGGTAATTTGAGTTTTCTCTGTCGCTAGAATCAAAAGTCGATTTGAAAAGCTGTATTTAGGGAGTTAGCTTAGCATAATGAATTGTAATATACAGCCTATTTTGACTCAATATACAAGTAGAATGCCTTTAATCTCTATTGTTAATATTTATACTATATAGACACATTACACGGATTTTTGAAGCTTTCCCTGATTACCTCCCAGATTTGTATACTTCCCCCTTCTCATTTTTTCCCCAAAGCTGTTTATCTTAGCTTTTCCAAGTCCCTTTCATTGACTACCTTATATTTGCTCAACTATGTGCATGTTATCCACTCCTCACCCACCCATCCAATATAAGCTTCCTGAGGACAGGAACAGTTCTGTTTTTGACTTTGTATGACCAGTATCTAATGAAATATCTTATATAAGATACATCCTTAATAAATATCTTAAACTGGCTCAAATGTACACAAGACAAATTCAGAGCAATTTCACGGCAGGGTAATAGATACAGACATGTTGATTTGGTTCCTGTTAGCATGGAAGATACATTCCAGTGCCACATGGTGTTGTCATTATATTACTAGATGGGGAAATAATTTAGGAACCAGAGTTATACATTTTTGTATGCCAGAAAAGTGAGAAAACAGCACAAGATGTCGAATATGGTGGGGAAATATCAGTCTTGGAATCTTGGTACAGAAAAAAGGGAATTTAGAAGCCCAATCTGTGCTAAATAAGACAAGGGAAGAGAAAGTGTGCAATAATAAAAAGAACATAAATTTATGTGACTTTTATAGGTGAGCCTAGAACCCATTGCTTGGTTTTTAAATGTTTTATAGAGCCTATATTTTACAATTATTGTCATCTCAGCGGATCCTCACAATAACCCTAGGAGATAGGTGCCAGTATTATCCTCATTTCACAGATGAGGAAACTGAGGCAAGCAGTGACTAAGTAATTTGCCCAGAGTCATACAACTGGTAAGTGTCTGAAATCAGATCTGAACTCAGGTCTTCTTGACTCCAGGACTAGAATGCTATCTACTATATCACATAACTGCCTTTTGATTCATCTAGTGTTCTTTCCAAGATAACTCACTGCCTCCTTTCTTAACTTCTGTTGCATCATATAAAAAGCTAGGAGTTTAGATAAAGTAATTCAAATTAATTTACCAAATATTTATTGAATAGTTGCTATGGTCAACACTCTAGACTAGGTTCTTGATAAGTTCTAAGGTTCTTCCCATGCTGGGGCTTCTCCTTCTATAATATTCATTGTTTCCCATGTACTAAAATGTCTTCTTTTCACTCTTTATTGTTTGTGCTTGATGGAAAGCTTTGAGAATTCTATAGCTTGTTTTGATTAATTAGATGATTTATCATAAGTACTGAACTTTAAAATAGAGATTAATATTATCTCTTTGAACTCCTAGGTGCAGAAGTGACATACATTGACATGAACGCTTACAATAAAGGTCGGCTCCAATCATCCTTCTGGATCGTTGATAAACAGCACATTTACATTGGTAGTGCCAGCTTGGACTGGAGGTCATTAGGGCAGGTAACTTCTCCATATGATATCATTCAAAGAATTGCATTGTCCAAAAACTACCTATCACAAAACCCTCCACTGTGGCTTGGGGAAGTCAAATAATTTTCTAGTATTTCTTTTTGTATTTTAATCAGTGTATTAGTGATAGTTGTGACTGCTCATTTCATGTGAAAATGTTAAGCCCTTCATTAGCAGAATCATTGTAAAAGAAATAAACCATTTCTCCAAATGTGCCTCTCAGAAGCTATATACAGTTGGAACACTGCAAAACAGGTTGGTGCATAATTTAAATTAATCAAATTCAGCTTTTCCCAATGAGATCAAGCATTTTATGAAAATGAAGAAATGCACTCATTTGTAATCCATGACTCTTTTATTTCACTTTATTTTATTGTTTATAATAATTCAATTTATTTATCTGATAAATTTCAAAATGAATTAGCGGGTTTTTTTACTTTCCAATTTTTAGCAATGGGTTTTCCAAAGTCTTAAAAAGCTTTTATTGTATATAATACAGTTTCAGTAAACTAAGATATATTAGAGGTAAGCCAAACTAAATTTAAAAAATCTTTGTCTTGTCATCAGTCAGGTAGTTCTGTTGTATTATACAGGGTGTCCCGAAAGTCTTATTGCAATTTTCAACTTTAATAGTTGAAAACTTCACTAAGACTTTTGAGATACTCTGCATATGGTTTATCTAGAAAATATGAGACTTCCATTATATAGGCATACAAAGCTAACAGCAATGTAAAGTGCAGAGCCAAAATTTTTATTTTATATTATGTATTTTTATATGTCATATGAATATTGTATGCATTATAAATATATTTTATCCAAAAGTTTAAAATTTCATGTTATTTAAAACTGCAAGTGAATTTAGTGAGGGAGCATGTTCTAGAGTCATAGATCCTGGGTTCAAATACTGCATTTGGCACATATTACTTGTGTGACCTTGGACAAGCACTCAGCTTTCCTGAGTGTCAGTTTCTTCAACTGGAAAAAATTAGGGAACTGAACCAGATGGCCTCTGAAAACCCTTCTTTCTCTCACTCTGTGACCCTGTAAGGAAAAGGAATTATATTTCCAGATATCTACCAAGTTATCTTGAAGAAAAGAAAACCTTAATATCATATTAAGTAAATCTTTAGGGTTGGTTATTGGACCACTTATCCCCCAATTCCCATCTTCTCATTCCTTCTACCATGTACATGAGACCATATGTGTTTCTGTCCTGGTATGTAGAGGATATGAGTAGGTTGAGATTGTGCCTGTGTAAGAGGCAGTTCGGTTTAATGGAGAGGACACTGGACCTATGTTCAAATTCTAGTTCTTATTGGCAAGTCTTTTTCAATAGAATAAGAGAAAGATTAATAATACTTTCATTATTAACTTTTCCTTTTTATTATTAACTGAAGATTATTATAAGGAAAATGTTATATA
Source organism: Pseudochirops cupreus (assembly GCA_028627135.1). Taxonomy (NCBI): domain Eukaryota; kingdom Metazoa; phylum Chordata; class Mammalia; order Diprotodontia; family Pseudocheiridae; genus Pseudochirops; species Pseudochirops cupreus. Next base: position 111,883,190 of record CM053584.1, read on the forward strand.
AACATAATGTGTCATACAATATTTACTTCAAGGGTCCATGATTTTATCAGGGTGAATTATTCCTTTCACTGAAACTACAACATCATTTGAACACTGTTGCAGTTGTTCACAATATAGTCTCACCTTTATTCTTTCTTCTAAATTGATGTTGATTATTTCTTCTACCTAGTAGATAAAACTAACTGTCCTCAGACAGCTCATTAATAATAACATGATGATTGTGACATGGCCTTTTCATGGGGCTTTAGTTTGCAAAGCTCTTTGCATGCATCATCATATGTGAGCTTCAAAACAATCAGGAACTATAGTTGTTATCCGTAGTTCAGAGATAAAGAAACTCAGCTAAACAAAATTAAGTGACAACCCTATGATCACACAGCTAGTAAGTGTCAGAGGTGGAATTTTAACCCAGGTCTTCCTGACTCTAAGTCCCACATGATGCACACTCTGCCATGTTCCCCTCCAGTGACTGTAAAACAGTCATTTCTTGTCAGTTACCAACCAGTAAACAGAGTCATTCCTTGTCAGTTACCAACCAGTAAACAGAGAGTCATTCCTTGTCAGTTACCAACCAGTAAACAGAGAGTCATTCCTTGTCAGTTACTAACCAGTAAACAGAGAGTCATTCCTTGTCAGTTACCAACCATAATTCCGAAGGACTTACAATGGTCATGCTATCCACATCCACATAGAGAGTTGATGGACTCAGAGTACAAAATAAAATTAAAATATATTTTTTCTTTTCTTTTTCTCTCTTTTTTTTAAACCATGGCTAACATGGGAATTTGTTTTGATTGACTATACATACTTCTAAGAGGTTTTGTTTTTCTTGTCAATGAGTAGGGATGGGGAGGACCCAGAGCTTAAATTATGTAAAATAAAATTGAATTTAAGAAAAAGTCATAGTCAATTACTTTTTATCTGATGGGACTGTTTGCTCAATAATGACCATTATCTTCCTATTTTTTTTTTCTGGAAGAAACTATTTATTGTATATAGGCATGAAATTTTTTAATATACATTGACTACTTTTGCATACTATGTAATTTTCATCATTCCCCCTCATGGTGAAATCATTGAATTGAAAGACCTGAGTTAAAATTTGACCTTGAATACCTAATGAGTTGTATAACCCTAAGTCATTTAACCTCTAACTCAGTTTCCTTATCTGTAAAATGGAAATAATAATAGTACCTACCTCCCAGGATTGTTGTATGGATCAAATGAGATATTTTTAAAGTGCTATATAAACCTTAAAGTTAACTATATTGTGGTCTATTTTATTTATACTCATAGACACTGCAAGATGAGGCAGCCAAGAAGCTCATAAAAACATATTTCTCATTGACTTTTGGTACTCATTTCAACCAACTTTCTCAACTTCTATGCTTCTTCAAGAAGAACCTTTAAGTTAGCCTCACATTAAGCTGCAGTTTCCTTTTTTCTTATTATTATGTTTCCCATGAATATCAGTATAGATGTGGTTCAGTTTTAATATTATGTTGATTCATTGGTCATTGGACAATGATCTCATATCTAAAGTGCCTATATTTAAATTAAGAAGGGGTATTGAGGCATAGTAGATAAAGCTGACCTTGAAGCCAGGAAGACCTTAAGTCCTGCCTCTGATCCATGCTGACTTTGAGATACTGGGCAAATCATTCAGTCCTCTAGGAAGCTGTGGAATGATTTAAGTTGTTCATGTAGAAGGAAATTTCTCACCCAGGAGTTACCTAGACCAGTGAAATCATAGGTCCAGCTCCTATCGCTATCCCTATATTTAATATTATAGATATGTAAAGATTTGTGACTGATACCACTTTTCTACCATGTCACTAGCACCACTACAGAAACATAGGACTGAGGGCCATTTCTTTTTGTGTGTTTATTCCATTGGTTTCTATGGCCAAATAATTCGCCAAATAATTCATTGACTCATTTTTAACCTATTGATGAGTCTTCCCATGAAAATGTAGTATGTTTTTCCACCTACTATGTAGCACCTCACGTGTGTCTCACAGGATATGTGGACATTTGCTCTCTCTATTCTTCCCTTACACTCCTTGGTTTAGATTCTCAGAAAAGGACTACCACCACAAAACTTCATTCAGACTTTCTCAAAATCCTAAGGGAAACCCTGTTCTTGCAGAATATACTTTCCTGGTTACTATTTTTAGCTCTCAAGCTCCCATGAGTATGCTCCCATTTACTCAAAATAAGCCACTAACAATGTTAACAAATTTAGATCTTAATCATTTACTTAGCAACAAGGCAAAACAATAACATTGTAGGTACTTAATATTTTTTTTAAATGCAAAAAGGATAATTGTGTCACAATCCACTCATATACCTGGACCATACTTTCCCACCAAATCATTCAATATCACAGAGTAAGAATTCTAAGAGAAACCTAACAGGGAGGTCACGAATAAGAAAAACCCATGAGCTTATGGTAACTCACAACTCTGCAACAATAAACTTCACAGTCCTCTTTCATTCTTTGGAGCTATCCATGAAAGTTCCTTGATAAATATAGACATTGTATTGAGCAGATTCTTCCATGGCTGAGCTAATATGATTCACATTGTGCTTGTTAATCACCATACTACATACAACATCTAAGCCAAACCAATCGATCTGTTTGGTGACTTCCCTGCTTCTAGCTATTTCCCTGCTCAGCTGAACTTACTTCTCTAGGCAACAAGAAGAGGGCTAGTTCAATTAGAAAGTTATATTTTCTCCTTAACACAGTTCTGAAATTGTACTTGAACCTTTCTCTTTTTCTGAGTTCAGATTTTAGGTCCTATCTGCAATTAATAATAGTGTATCATCTGGAGCCAAATTCTCATCTATCTATATTAAATAAATTATATTTGTCCCATAACCATTGAATAGTTTAGGTATCTGTATTCTCCAGTAATTTACTGAAAAGTTCTTTGGTTCTTTTTAATACACATCATTGAAGCATTCTTTGTTCTCCATTCATTCCAGTATTTAATAGCTCTCTCTCTCTCTCTCTCTCTCTCTCTCTCTCTCTCTCTCTCTCTCTCTCTCTCTTCCTCTCCTTCTCCTTCTCCCTCTAAATGCTGTCTCAGGACTCCAAGTTAGAGTAATTATTCTTTTAAAACTCTAAGCAGACCTATGTCACAAACAAGTGAACTATCGAAAAACACTTAACTTACCAAGTGCTTTTCTCAGAAGTAGACTTATGCCCTAGATATAATTTTCCCATCGTGTAATCTTACAACATCCTGAATGATAGATATCTCTATCTTACTGAAGGACAGAAAATTTGCAGATGAGTCAGAGACTGAAGGAGAGACGTGCTATGACTGAGTTCTATAACTTACTACAAAGCAAGTATCCTTTCTAATGAGTATTCAATTCCTTGTTGTCTGTATACTTAGAGTGCAATAGCAAGTACTTGTCAGAACTGTTAACTAGGAATTCTGGCAGCTGATGGGGCACAGAAAACAATCATGTACCCTTTGGGTGAATCTTCTGGCAAGCTATCAGAAGAAACAGAGAAAAGAGGGAAGCAGAAGACAAGATAGTATGGCAGAAGAAGGGCAGCAAGGCTTCATGGTATTACCTCACCAGATAATTTCTGGGAAAGAGTTGGAGGGAATTGAAGATGGCAAATGAAGGAGCAGGATTGAATTGGAAGGGCAGATACTAGTGGTGGAATATGGGCTCCAGGAATAGTGTAGTAACCTTGGAAACCCTGGAAAAGGAGACAGGATGGGGGTGGTGGGGGTGGAGAGTATTAAGGAAAAGGGTTGTAGGATCTTTGTGGCTCAGTACTTTTCAGGGTGAGTAGAGGAACTCAAGACATTTGGATGGCAACAAAAGAGCAAATAAGTCAACCCCTTTCCCCCTCCCCACCTCCATGCCCAAGTCACCTTACCCTAGTTTAAGACTCTGCTATTTGGCCAGTTACAGATACGTGGTTACGTTATTTCATTGTTAGTGTCATTTATTTTCTATCTAGATATGAACCTAGGCTATGCCCTTTGAGATACTTACTTGTATTTCCTATTTCCAGAGCTAGAAAATGGCAAGACAATTAACTGACTAGACTCTTATTAGTTTCATCCATTCAATGTTTCATAAGAAATGTCTAAATAATCTGTTTTTGTATGTTATATGGGATTTTAAAAATTCTGCCTGAATTCATATTATTATTTCTTTACTACAAATTTAACTTAACAGAAGAACAAATAATGAATTCATTTTCCTATCTAGTATAAATCCATTATTAGAAAATATTTTGAGATGTTGAGGAATTCCCTTAAGGATAGAAGGCAAAAAAATAGTACACAATCATCTGATTGGGAGTTTTCTTGAGGAAAATCACAGCAGTGTGTAGTCAAAACAAAAGGTGCAGACCATTTAGTCAAGTCATTTCTTCAAATTTTAAAGTCTTAATCATCAAAGATAAGAATTTCCTGGAGTTAATCTTTTTGTTCCAAGATTCCTTTTTCTGCTTCTGTGTGTGTGTGTGTGTGTGTACATGTATTTTAAGTGAAGTATGTAACTCACAACAGACACCGTCAACAACTTCCCACTTCTCCTGCCCCAATATTTCTGAATTGTTATAATTAACATTTATTTGGAGTTGATTTCATGTTCATAGTTCACAAGATTTAATGCTGGAAGGTATCTGGAAAATATTTTAGGTACCTTTTAATCCATCCTCTCTTTTCAAATGCAAAAACAATCCTAGAGTGCTTAATTGGATCATGGACATACAGTAAATAAGCAACAGACCTCAGATTCTCCAATTCAAACTTAGGTTCTCCAATATTCTTTTTTTTTTCTTTTTTGGAGGGGGGAAGGCAGAGAAATTGGGGTTAAGTGACTTGCCCAAGGTAACACAGCTAGTAAGTATTAAGCGTCTGAAGCAAGATTTGAACTCAGGTCCTCCCAACTCCATGACCAGTGCTCTACTTACTCTGCTACCTAGCTGCCCCTCCAGCATTCTTTAGGCAGAAAATTTAGTTTGCTTAAGTTCTAATAACTGTTCTGTTTTTGGCAGTTGAGACTCAAATTGGAATTGATCAAGATAGTTCCACAATCAATGCAATGAGGTTATAGTATAGTGAGCTTCTTTTGGGGAGGGGGTGGGTTTGGCCAGGGCTATTGTGGATGAATTAATCCCCTCAAAAAGTGAGTTAGTGTCAGAGGTATTTACTTTTCCCTTTTGCCCCAGAAACCAACAAAGCTTCATTGAGACCACTGAGGAGCCTAGACACATGCATGAGTACAATTTCTTCCAGCCCCCACACCCTCCCTCATTGCAAGTGGCAGCCTTGAAGTAGAATCATATGAAATCTTCTTGTGCTTTCACTCATAGAGCTTGAAAAGAATGCCTGCACCACAATTTCAGAAAACCAGCCTTCTAGAAAGACATGGGTATCCCTAGGAAGCACCTCTTTAGCATCCCAAGTTTGAGAGTTCCAGGATGCCACATACTAGACAGAGAAAGGATAGGAGTGTCATAGTAACATCAACCTCTTGAAGAAAAAGAAGCATTTTAGAACCTATCCCCTCCAGGGTGAGGAAAGGGATGTAGTAGGGTTATTGAGTTCAAACTTCTTGGTGAAAAGATGATACGTGGTCCATAGGCTGGAAGAACTACAAGGGAGCAAGCCAAAATATGGGGAAAGCAAAAGACCTGGACTTTGTGGAAAGTGCAAGGCCAATGAAAAGGGGCTAACAACTTTGTGTCCCTTCCCCTCACCCCCTGCCCACAGGATAATCCAAGCCCTTAAGGTAGTAACAAAAGGTTACTAACATAAGAGATCTTCATGCATCCTTGGTGTTAAAGTAGAAGTCATGGGAATATTAAGGAGTTGCCTCTAGCAGCCCTAGATTCCTTTACATTCCAAGATACTTATGTGATGAAGTAAGTCATAGAATACAATGTAGTTAGAGATAAATTTAATAAATAGAGAGAGATAGAGGTATAAGAGCATGATAGTATGAGTCCAGTGCTAGCATCAAATTCTACCAGTCACACTTAGTAGGTGTGACCATGGGCAAGTCTCTTAATCTCTCCAAGCCTCAGTTTTCTCAGCAATAATACCTGTAGCACCTGCTTCATACTAGGAGACTCATGAGATGATATATGTAAAATGTTTTACAAACTTTAAGGTGTCATTGGAATGCTCATTATTACATATAAAGGCTTTTTTAATTGTCTGAGTTACCTTAAATTCACCTGTTCTATGCGTTATGAGTTGAAAAGAATAGGCTGTCAAAACCATCCCCCCAACACCTTCTTTATGGTTATGGAGCTCCTTCTAAAGTCACAGCCACTGGGGGTGCCATTTGGGAAGAAGGAGAATCACCGTCACATTTTTCCACATGGGCGTCTTATTTTGTAAAGGCTCTTGGGGTCCTGAGAGCACCATGGAGGAGAGGAAAAATGAAATATTAACAAAACTAAACAAAAAACTCCAGCTAGTATGTGAGTTAGAAAGAGAATGGAACAGCAGTATCCAAGCCACAGGATTATGTGGGTGTGTGCCTGCAAAAAGAACAGGGAAGAAAAGTGAAATTCTCCTGGTTTTTAAAAAGCTATAGTTTGAAACTTTCCAAAGAAATGTATCTAAAATTATGATTCTCCTAAATAATATTTTAGAATAGGAGAGAAGTCAATATGTTCATTGATAATGAGAATCTATGAAAATGAATATGGGGGGAGGATTTTGTCATAAGACAAAAACAAATTGAAGAGAGGTCAATTTAAATTTTGTTAGTGAGACATGTAATTAAAGATATAGAATTTTAGAGTTGGATTGGACCTTGGCAATTAGTCTAGCCTCCTCATTTTATAGATGAAAAAACTAAGGCCTAGTTGGTAATTTGCCTTGGGCCACACAGCTCACTGGAGAAGAACAAGATTACAACACAAGTCTTGCAAATTTCTCACAGATACAGAATCCAAATCAGAAGGGACCTTGAGACCATATTATCTAGCCTATAACCAAACAGGAATCACTTCTTTATCATCCCCAATGATCATCCAAACTTTTTTTTTGAAGACAAGTACTAACAATCCTTCAAGGGTAGAAGATCTAGGAAATGATCTGGCCATTCTTAGAAAATAATTGGAAATAACACTTTGAAAGTGACTGAAATGATCTTTGACCCTGAAATTCTGGTCCTTGAAAGAAATATGTCAAAATATTTGTAGCAGCATTCTTTGTAGTAGCCTCCCCCCCACCCCAAAAAAATCCCAAACCAAAACCTGAAAACAAACTAAGTGCCTGTTGCTTAGGAAATGGATAAACATGGTATATGAATGTATCGGAATATTACTATACCATAGGAATCAATGACTATGAGGAATACAGTGCAGCATAGGAAGGCTTATATGAATTGATGCTAAGTGAAGGAAGCAAAACCAGGATAATAGATACAACATGTAAAATAAAAGAATGTAAAAAAATTAAATACAGCACTGTATAGTTAACATGACCAATTTTGACCCTGGAGAAGAGATAAGAAAAGGTATTTCCCTCTCTTTTTTTTTGCAAGAGTATGGAACTATGACTATGGAATATTTCATGAACTGTCAGTCTAAATTGATGTTTTTGCTATTTTTTTCTGAACTGCTTTTTTAATCTTTTTTAAAAAATATATTTATTCTTTTCCTTAAAAGGAGTGTCTTTTTTGGTAGGGGAAAGCATCATATGTTTAGAATTAAAAGTGATACAAAAAACAAAACCTGTTAATAAAAAACATTTAAAATTTACCAATGTATACTTGAACTATTCATGTCACGAGAGTCAGACATTTTAAGGTTGGAGTGGTTTCTCATGTGTCTTGGCTTTTAAATCCAAGTCCTGGAACATAACACCCCCAGTAAAAGACTGGCTCCCATTTTTCAATTATGAAGGTCACAATATTACAAAGACAAGTTTTCCTTTTTTTTTTTTTTAAAAAAAAGGTATCCAAAATAGAAATGCCTAAAAAAGGCAACCATAAGTCCCAGTATGCTAAGATAGATTCACCACTTTCAAACACACTCTTTACAACATTCTAAAAAAGGAAAAAAAAGCAAGCATAAATACCTGAAGAAGCAAGAACTATTGGTCCCAAAATTGCATGTAAATCACTTGTAGTCTAGTGTAGGGGTTCTTAAACTATTTCCACTCACAACTCTTTCAGCACTTCTTAAGCTGGGTCATGACCCCATTTGAGGGATCTTCTGGCAAAGTTCTCCCTCCTTCTAGTTCTTTCCATAAAAGTCCTTTTTTAAAAATCTCATATCTATTTAGTCCCAGTGGGAGTCTTCTTCCTATCCTCATGGCATACATAACCTAGTTTCTCATATCTAAGCAGATATCAACTTTTCTTTTTCTTTTTAAAATTAACTTCTGTTTATTTTTAGTTTACATCATTCATTTCCACGAGATTTTGAGTTACAAATTTTCTCCACGTCTTTCCCCTACCCACCACCCCAAAACAGCAATTCCTCTGTATACCCCCTCCCCCAATCTGTTCTCTCCTATATCCTTCCCCATCACCTCAGATTTTCTGGTAAGGCAAGATGGATCTCCCTACTCAAGTGCCTGTATATCATTTCCCAGTTACATGTAAATGATAATAATTATGTGTATGTGTGTGTGTGTGTGTGTGTGTGTGTGTGTGTGTGTGTATATATATATATATATATATGTATATATGTATTATATCAAATAAAATGTTAAAATATATATAAATATATATTTCAACATTTGATTTTAGAGCTTGAAATTCTAGATTCTTTCCCTTCCTCCCTCATCACCCACCCCCACTGGAAAGACAAGCAATTCAATACAGGCTGTATGTGCGCAGACCATCTCCACGATGGACATATTGTGAAAGACTGACTATATTTCCCTCCATCCTATCCTGCCCCCCACTTGTTCTATTCTCTACTTTGTTGCTGTCCTTTTACAGAAGTTTGTGCTTCTAACAACCCTTCCCCTCCAACCTGCCCTCCCCTCCGTCATCTCCCCTCTCATCCCCTACCTCCCTACTCTCCTATAGGGCAAGATATCCAATTTAGAGTGTATGACATTCCTTCCCTAAGCCAAATTCAATGAAAGTAAGGTTGACCCATTCCCTTTTCCTTCCTGTTCTTCACCTCCACTGTAACAGTTATATCCCTTGCCTTTTCTATATGAGATGATTAACCCCATTCTGTCTCTCCCTGTCTCCCCTCATTCTATTCCTCTCCCACCTCTCAGTTTCACTTTTTAAAATATTATCCCTTCCTATTCATTTGATCGTGTACCCTCTGTCTATGTACACATATATATACACACTCACATATGTATTCATATGCATATATACCCATTTATATTCCCTTCAACTATCCTCATACTGAGAAGAGTTTCATAAATTACAATTATTGTTTTTCCATGTAGGCATGTAAATAGTTCGGCTTTGATAAGTTCCTTATGATTTCTTTTCCATGTTTACCTTTTCATGCTTTTTGTGTTTGAATGTCAAACTTTTTATTCAGCTCTGGTTTTTTCATCAAGAATGCTTGAAAGTCCTCCACATCATTGAATGACCATATTTTCCCCTAGAACATTATATTCAGCTTTGCTGGGTAGGTGATTCTTGGTTTTAATCCTAGCTCCCTTGATCTCTGGAATATCATATTCCAGGCCCTTTGATCCCTTAGTGTAGAAGCTGCTAGATCCTATGTTGTTCTGATTGTGTTTCCACACTATTCAAATTGTTTCTTCTTGGCAGCTTGTAATATTTTCTCCTTGGTCTAGGAACTCTGGAATTTGGCTATAACATTCCTAGGAGTTTTCTTTTTGGGATCTTTTTCAAGAGGTGATCGGTGAATTCTTTCAACTTCTATTTTGTCCTCTCAGATATCAACTTTTCATTGGGACAGGGAGAAGATGAAAATAGCTCAGCATTCACACTGATTCCTGAGAAATATCTGCCCATAGATGATATTACTATTGAAAATAATTTACTGGAGGGGAGGGCAGGGAG
>CM053584.1:111893700-111921377 GCA_028627135.1 Pseudochirops cupreus
TATAATCAGACTCTCACAATGTGCTCAGTTTGGAGAGGTTCTGCATAATTTCACAGGTTCAGCCTGTATTTGATTGCTTGTCCTTCCAGTGGGGGTGGGTGACGAGGGAGGAAGAGAAAGAATCTAGAATCTAAAGTTCTACAATCAAATGTTATAAATATATATCTATATATCTCTATATATGTATATGTATATATACATATATATGCAATTATTATTATTATTATTAACTTCATCCAACTGGAACTTGCAATACACAGGCATTGTGGTTGGGAGATCCATCCTGTCCTACTGAAAAGTCAGAGGGGTGAGGGGGAAATACATAGGAGAGAATAGACTGGGGGAGGGGGGATACACTGGGATGTCTGTTTTGGAGTGGTGGGCAGGGGAAAGATGGGGAGAAAATATGTAACTCAAAATCTTGGGGAAATGAATGATGCAAACTAAAATAAAATTTAAAAAAAAATTAATATATATGTCAAGATCCTTCCATCTTCCAATCAGAGCTCAATGGTGAGAACATATTTAAGGTAATTATTATCTAAACAATACCTGTCTTAAAACATAATCTTATAACTACAAAATGGTCCATAGTAGTTTGAAAATACCCAACAAAAAGTCATACAATATTAATGAAACATTGTAAATGCTTAGAAATGCATGTTTCCTTAACCCAACACTCTAGAGCAGTGGTTCTCAACCTTTCTAATGCCCAGACCCTTTAATACAGTTCCTCGTGTTGTGGTGACCCCCAACCATAAAATTATTTTCGTTGCTAATTCATAACTGTAATTTTGCTACTGTTATGAATTGCAATGTAAATATCTGACATGCAGGATGTATTTTCATTGTTACAAATTGAACATGACCCACAGGTTGAGAACCTGTGCTCTAGAGTAACTGTGGAAAGATTAAAACTTTATCATCAAAAATTACCCAAAAGGATTGATAGACATCCTTTAAGCACATGATAAATAGATCAAAAACTTACAGAACTACCTTGGAAACAAAAAGACATCATTTAACCAAGCAATAGGAAAGGCTTGCAATAGGTTGATGCCATTGGATTTGTCTAAGAGAACCTAAATAATTTATCTTTGAATAAAACATATGAAATGATGCAATTAAAAGAGTGGAATCAAAAGGCCCTCCATCCACATAAATTAAACTAATGATATGTGGTTGAAGAAATATTAATCAAATTGCTGTCACAAAGATTTGCTTGTAGAAACATAGGGATTTATAAAAGCAATTCAGGACCAGGTCAGTTATCACCAGATATTACAAAAGGGTTATTTATTCTTAAGGTCCATAGATTTATTGATTAATGTAGTTTATACAACAAAATGGTACAAATTCTATTGCCAGCATCAGTAAAAGTTGCAAAAATTGAACACCTATCAAATATGTACTAAAACATGAGTTGGTAGTTAGAATTATACAGAAGAAGCTAACTTTTTTTTCACAAATTAGCAGATGACAGATACCCATACCACAAATACAGACCTCAAAGTTTCCTTGAGATTTCAATTAAACTGTACTGGAACTAGGACAGCTAGGTGGAACAATGGATAGAGTGCTAGACCTGGAGTCAGGAAAGCTCATCCTCCTGAGTTCAAATCTGACTTCAGCCACTTACTAGCAGTGTGACCCTGGGAAAGTCATTCCAGTATCTTTGCCAAGAAACCCCCAAATGGGGTCACAAAGAGTTGGACATGACTGAAGAAAACAAAGGGTACTAGACTGGACTATTATAATGGATCAAACTGTCACCTAAAATAACCCAAACATAAAATTGGTCCATAAAAATTTAAGCAAAACATTTTGAAAAATGTTGACATACCAAATATTAATATTCCCAAAGCCATGTGAAACAACAAATAAAAGTCAAAATATAGAGAATTAGCAGAAGAAACATAAATCTCATGGAAATACTTTGAGACAATATCATCTTCTTTGCTGTGTATACTTATTTAAATTGAAGATACTTTTAGTGAACCTACAGAAGATGATTTTGTATCCTACTGCCTTTGGTTTTTTTTTTTAAAAAAGTTACTTTTATCTACTCATGCAATGATCTGTAGACCCTTAAATGCAAAATGAAAATAACAAAAGAGTGACTTGCCCAATGACCCTTTCTATATGAACTCCTTCAAGAAAAAATGAGTGATTGTTCTATTAATAATAATGATGATTCCTATCATCCTGATTGCCCCCACCCAGTCATCCTATAAATGCTTAGAATGAATCTTCAGAACATGAGCTTATATTCTAACACTTTTGTACAAATATGAAAAGAAATTATCTACCTGAACAATAGTCCATCAAATATTAAGCACAGAAGACCAAGAGTGAGATCAACTTGTCCATAGGCCATTTACATGGACTGTATCACATTATGTGATAGATATCAGAGATATCACACTATGTGATAGATGAACTCTATCCCATATAAGAACAATAGGGTTAATTATAACTATGATGCTGTCTGGCATCTATATAGCACTTTGAAGTTTGTGGTGTACTTTGTAGACATTATTTCATGAGAGTAACTAGATGTCAGAATGAAACTGAAAACACAGCAAAGCACAGAGATAATTTAGCTGTAAACACAAGAGAGAACAATTAATCAGCACCAGGAAATATCTATTGAAAGAAAACAAAAGATTAGTGTTTCCCTCCCTCAATATTGATTTAAGAAATTACCCTCACTTCTTAAAAATGTCATTGTTGTTTGCAGAATTCTAAATGAAATGAGGGGGCTGAATTCTTATTTTAAAAAATGAACTGCATGTATAATATTTCTGTATAACTTCCAGCACTGATTCAAGCTCATGCATAATTTCTACAGTGTTGAAAACAACTTTATATGGAAGATAATGCTGTTTAAAAGAGATTTAAATAGAGACATAAACATTCTTCTCTATGTTTTCATGGGAAAAATTTCAGCATAACAAGTCTATTGCATTCTGTGCATAATCATGATTTCAACATTTGGATAAAGTAATAAGATTATCTTTTGTCTTATGGGGCTGTTTTCCTAAGGAGAGTTAAGTTAGCTGTAGTTCATTCTCAGAATTATTAATACGTTTATTTCCCAAATTTTCTCCCTTATCTTCCTCTACTCCTCCACTCCCTACTGCCATCAAATGTCTGTTGTTGGTTGTTCATTTGTTGTCGCACATCAGGCCCTTCTTTCCTCTACTGTGACACTGTGAATCTATCCATCGCATCCTTTCCCATCCTCTTTTCCTTTTGCCTTCAAACTTTCCCAACACAAGAGTCTTTTCCAATAAGTCCTATCTTCTCATTATGCAGTCAAATTTAAGCTTTAACTTTGTTATTTGACCTTCCAATAAATAGCCTGAATTAATTTCTGATTTGATCTCCTTGATGTGCAAGGGACTCTCAAAAGTCTTCTCAGCTCCGCAATTTGAAAGCATTGATTCTGCAGTGCTCAATTTTCCTTATACTCAAATTCTCATAGCTGTTCCTTGGTACTGGAAAACTATAGCTTTGACTATATGGACCTTTGCTGGCAAGGTGTCTCTGCTTTTTAGTACACTGTCCAGATTTGCCATAGTTTTCCTTCCAAGGAGCAAGTGTCTTTTAATTTTAGTGATCTGCATAGTGTTTGCAGTGATCTTTGAGCCCCGTAATATATATCTGACACTGCTTCCCTTTGTTCTTCCTCTGCCAAGTAGTGATGGGACCTGTTGCAAGATCATAGGTTGTTGGATTGTTTTATATACATACACACACACACACACACACACACACACACACACACATATATCTGTTCTAAATGGGTTGGCAATCTAGTTGCATTGGTTAAGTTGCTAATTAAGTGTTGTCAAAGAGCCAATACAAGTGTCACTTACTTCTAATGTGTCCTTTGCTAAGATTTTTTCTTTTGGCAATGGAGCCTAAAATGAGCTTCTCTCTCCTGTCCCTGGTTTTTATGTCAGCAAATATTCTCACTCAATAGTACTTCTTTGTTCAAAAGGAACTTATTTGATAAATGTGACAAACAGAGTCTTTGTATATGAAGATGAAACACACTTGTCTAAATTTAGGAACTTTAGGGATGAAATGTGATGGAGAACATTTGTATGCAAGATAGAAAAATAAAAATAAAGTTATCATCAAAGCAGAGCAGGGGGAAGTAATGGATGATGAGTTTTTGATGAAGGTCCAAAATCCTTTTGTGAATCATAGATCTATGTCATTATGGCAGCAAAAATAGAGCCTGGGAACCCAGGCATTCTGCACATCTGCTAGTATTAACTCATTACAGTGCCTAGCTTAATACATTTGCCATTGTGGAAAGAATAAATTCTTTTTCATTGTTGAAAAAAATAAATGAATAATAGCAGAACAGCTGGAAAAAAAAACTATTACCTTACTAATAATTTCATCTTCCAAATAAGAGAAGAGGCAATAAAATGTATTAATATAATAATAATTATTATAATAATTAATATTTATGTAGCACTTTGAGATTTGTAAAGCACCTTCTAAATATTATCTCTTTTATACTCACAATAACTCTGGGAAGTAGCTGCTATTATTATCATCAGTTTACAGAGGAGGAAATTGAGGCTAAGAGACTTGCCCAGGATCATCCAACTGGTAAGTCTGAGCTCTTCCAGGCTTGGCTCTTAGTCCATTGTGCCATCTAGCTGCCAATTATGAACCTGTATCTGATTAATATTTAAAACAGATATTTATTGGTAAACTGGAAACAAAGGCAATCTTAGATTTTTGATAGGTAAGGCAATTTAGATTTGTGATGGGGGCAGAGAGTGGGCAAAGATAACACAAAGTTTTGAGCCTGAATTAGCAGTAGAATAGTGACATCAACAAAATTAGAGGGAAGAAAGTGGCTTAGTGGATAGAGTGCTGAACTCGGAGTCAGGAATACCTTGAGTTATAATCCTGCCTAAGACCTTACTAGCTGTGTGACCCTAGGTAAATCACTTAACCTCTACCTTCCTCAGTTTTAACATCTATAAAATGGAGGGACTAGCCCCGTTTCTCAAGGTTGTTGTTATAATGCCATGCATGAACAGCTTTCCAGAAGAATGCTACTGTGAACAGCTTTTAAGATTCTGATTACACAGTATAGTGAACTCTATTTATTCAATAACAAATCAGAGCAAAACATTCACAGAAAAGCAAAATACAGCACCCACAATGTTATGGCTTATCACAGAAAATCAAAATACAACATTTACAATGATTTATCACTAAAATGGCCACATAGTTTTCACCAAAGTGGTCACAATAGTTTTCAACTAAGTACAATCATTTAGTCAATCACAAAGTCCTTAATCCAATCACAAAGTACAAAAGTCAAAGTTCTCCACCCCTAGGTCACAGTAAATTATAATCTCCTCAGTCAGTACACAGTATCTAAGTAAAGTCTTCTTTCATATTGACTCAAGGCTGGCTCTCAGCTTCCATGGTTCCTCTTCCATGGTCCCAGCTCCAACTCTCACCTGGGTTCCAAGCCAGGCAGCTCCAGTTCCTTGTCCATCAACTTGTCCAGTTCCCATTCCATATTGAAGTTCACAGTGTCCAGTCCACCTCAAGTCCTTCACAGTTCCTGTTTCTGGGAAGACAAAGCTTGACAGAGCCACAATAATATTCATACACATTGCCAGCACCATCATCAATTCACTATCTGACTGTGAAGTCAACTCAGACTAACAAACGAGGTCTAAGAACTCAACATAAATCATCAACATAGAAATCAACACAGACCCACAAACAAGGTCCAAGAGGTCAGCACGATTAGTCAGTAAAGTCCCAAGACCTTCAACACAGACAGAGCAGACAAACAGAGTGCTGGGATATCACAAGTTTTCTCCTTCTTGACTCTACCACCACAAGAATCCTCTTCTCAATTTTTTCATGTCTCTATCCCTGGGGCTCTCCTTATATAGTCATTAGCTCCTCCCCAGGAGTTCACAAGTTGTGGGGTTCACACATTCTGTTTCTTAACAGACTTGATACAAGGCTCAAAAGAAGCTTGAACTGAAACAAGGTGTTAATTCAATAGCTGAACAAAGGTGTGAACTATTTCTACACTTGTCATTACAGTTGTAAAGACAAAATGAGATAATATAGTAAGCATTATATAGAACTTTAAAAGATATATTGGTAGATAATATGTATGAATAAATGTAGTAAATGTATTAAGAACTTACTGTGTGTCAGGAATTATGCTACATTCTAGTAATACAAATATAAGCAAAAAGGCAGTGCCTTCCTTCACTCAAGGAGCTTACATTCTAATGTAAGCTAACATAAAGGGGAGCTAGAAGGAGTATAAAAGAAGTATGTGCATAATGAAGTGCATGAAGAGCAGGTGCCTACTAGATAAGGTATGAGATAACCTATGAGTACCTTATGGAAAAACTGGGAGATTGTTATGAGAATCTAAAGATCTTCTCTGCCCCTAGGCCCTTTGCTAAAGTGGCTACGTGACTCTGAGAACCTTCCCTGATTTGAAAGTATACTCTGCCCCTTAATAGGCTGAATGTGGTCACATGGAGCCTGTGGCTTCAGGCTTGTTTTTCGAGAATGCCCTCGCCTTGTAGCTTTGTGATTGGACAGTGGGTCAAGAGGGCTGTGACATTCTCTGAGCTAGGAGAAGGCTATATATATGCCCTGATGTGAGTTTTTGCTGTGGGGCTCACTTTGAGAAGAGTTGTGTGATTTGGCCAGATGAGACTCTGGGAAGCCGTTGAGCCCCGCAGCTTTGAAAAACCCAGATGTTGGTGCTTCCCTCTCTGGTAACTGAATAGGTAACTGATGTAATGGTCAGATGGTTTGGAACCCCATCTGCTGATCTGTTTCTCTGTCTGCTTGTAACTTGTGCTCATAACTTGTGTTTGTACTCTGCATTCTCTGAAGTTCAGGGTGCTGACTTTTCCCCCT
This sequence comes from Pseudochirops cupreus, assembly GCA_028627135.1. Classification (NCBI taxonomy): domain Eukaryota; kingdom Metazoa; phylum Chordata; class Mammalia; order Diprotodontia; family Pseudocheiridae; genus Pseudochirops; species Pseudochirops cupreus. The sequence goes on from CM053584.1 coordinate 111,900,646, forward strand.
GAACTATGTAAATGATATAAATTTATTGATTAAAGTGAGATTGTTAACCCATTTTGAGTTGCTTTCCTTTAGAAAAGCAGATCTAAGAAACTGTGCTAGCAGCCACCCTGGGGATGCTAGGGTGCTTGCTGATACAGAGATGGGGAGGGGAAGTCCCTAGTTTCAGTGGAGGGGACATGAAGATAATGACTAGAGTGTAGAAAACATGATGAGGAGATGGTAGAATTTGGGCATTATCATATATTCATGATTATTATATTACTACATATTAAATAGGGCAGTGTTTGGAGGAAAATGGTAAGTTCAAGGTTGACCATGTTGAATTTGAGGTGTCAGGATGTCTAGGTGGAAATGTCCTGAAGGCAGTTGGCAATGCAGAACCAGAGTGCTTGTCTGAAGATAGACATGTCATCTGTACCAACATGATGAATGAGATTGCCAAGAATAGAATTTACAGAAAATAAGTGGAATGAAAACAGAAACATGGAATATTAACTTTTAGAGAGCAGGAGGAAGACAAGGGACCAGCAAAGGGGACGTAAAAAAGACTAATCAGTGAAGTGGAAGGAGAGTTAGGATAAAGCAATATGACAGAAAATAAGAGATTAAATTAAATGAAGGAATTGGCCAGGAGTTACGAATGGGGAGGAAAAAAAGCCAAGGAGAAAGAAAACTGAGTTATATGATTTGGCACAGAATTATAGTTCTAGAGCTGGAATGGACCTCAGAAATCATCTATTCCAAACCTTTCATTTTATAGATAAGTAAAGTGTGGTTCAGGGAAAATAAGTGACCTTTAAGAGAATCACACAAGTAATAAGTATAAGAGATATGATTTGAACCCAGCTCCTTTGAGTCCCAGTGATCTTTCCATTGCCTCTCTCATTGAGGACCTTAGACAGAGCAACTGAAGTGGAACAGTGGCAAGGTGAGAGTTTGGAGGAAAAAATATTTCTTGTTTTGGACATGTTGAGTTGGAAAGCCTATATAATATCTAAAATGAGGTATCCAGAAGGTAGCTAGAAAGAGATTAAGGTTACACGGATAGATCTGGAAATAACCTGCACAGAGATAATTGAACCCATGGGGGCTGATGAGATGTCCCAATGATATAATATAGAGGGAGAAGAGAAGAAGGCCCAGGGTAGAACTTTGGAAAGATATCCATGATAAGTGGTTGTGAGCTGGCTGAAAAACCAACAAAGTTGATGAAAAAGCAGTCAGTCAAGCAGGAAAAGGACTAGGGGAAAAAGGTGTCATGAAAACCTAAAGAAGACAGATTATTGATGAGAAGAGAGTCATTCACACAGGCCAAGAATAATGAGAATTGAGAAAAATGGCTATTAGAGTACAGTGGCTCCTGGAACTAAGAATAATTTAACAATTATGGGGCAGACAGCCTTTCTGTACTTTACTTGTTTGCATTCTAAGGAAGAAAGAGAGCAGCTGAACATATGTTGAACATCTATTTCCTTGTATATGTTGGAGACGTAATTGAGAATACTAGTATTGGCTCAGGGACATGGGACTGGGAATAGAATTAAGGAAAGAACTTCACAAAAAAATTGCTCAAACTGGCATAGACTCCATCTTTTTCTGCATGTTTGTTCTCTGGGGGAAAGAGGTGTGTGGGGGCGGAGAATTAAGGGGCCATTGGATCATCAGGTTACTTCCCACCTCTTACTTTCAACCAACTGCCTGCCAAGGGACTTGATCCCTTGTAGATCTCCCATTTATTAATTAGTTTGTTTATAGTTTCAACTTAATTCAATAAGAATTTATTAATTTATTATTTGATTTATTAATTTATTATTACAACATGTAAAGAAAAGGATGCAAAATCTAGGAAAGAAGAAGGTGAAATAGAATAACTATATGTGTATGATCTTAGAAATATAACAATGTAGAAAAGCCTTTGGGATGGAGCTATTTAAATGTAGGGAAATGAAAACTGAAATAATTATCAACTTCAGACATTTAAACATGAATATTAAAATGTAATGAAGGCAAATTTGTTGACATTATGTACAGTATGTATACTATAATGTGTTAATCAAACACATGCTCTCTGAAAGACACATTGTTATATGCTACTAGAGGACAGTGAGGTAACAATGGCTAGAGTGCTGGGCTTAGACTCTTCTTCCCGAGTTCAAATCCAGCCTCAAACACTTACTAGCTTTGTGACCCTGGTCATATCACTTAAACCTTATTTGCCTCAGTTTTCTCATCTGTAAAATGGGCTGGTGATGCGGGGTAGGCAGGCATCTCTAGTCATCCTGATCTAAATCTTGCCACTGGACCCAGATGTCTCTGGAAGAAAAAGTGAAGCTGGTAACCTTGCACTTCCCTCCTTCACTTAAATCCAATTCACTTGCAAGTAATGATATCATCTACTTGATGTCATGGTCTTCTTTGAGAACAAAGCACAAACAACTACATGTAAGTAGCATGAGCTGGGGGACCCAAATAGCCAATTCTGATTGGTCAATGCAGCTCCTTCTTCCTGTATTCTCCTTTCCTTTCTCCCTCTGTCCATAGAGGGTATCCTACCTTTACCTGTGGGTGCTCTGCCCAAAGGAATGTAAATTTGGATCACTGAAACCTTGCAAGGTATCTTGGGGTTTACGGGCTAAATTTCTTTCTTAAAAACCATGCCTTAAACCCAAATCACTCTGGCTGTCATTGATTTGCCAAAAATAGGTCCTGGCCCAATCCCACAGAATAATTATTTGGGCTCTGATTGCTCAGAGAGAATGTAAATAGCACTTGTTTCTGTTTTGACTAGAAACTGTGAGGGTCTTCCCCTCCCAGATTGATTTTTTTTTTTTGACTAGGTGAAAGAGGCCATTTTTTGCTTCATTTCTTACCTAGCCTTAATCACTGAATGGGTGTTGCCTCAGTCTAATTGAGACCTAGGAAAGAGCTTAGCTTAAAAAGGTCAAAGTCCCCCACTGCATCCAGGACATCTCCAGTAATTCTTAACTATACCTTGCCACTGGACCCAGATGGCTCTGGAGGAATAAAGTGAGGCTGGTGACTTTGCACAGCCCTCCCTCACTTAAATCCAATTCTTTTGTGAGTCATGGCATCACCTTACTGATGTCATGTTCCATTTTGAGGATGAAGGACAGACAACAACAAAAACAAAATGAGCTGGAGAAGGAAATGGCAAACCATTGCAGTATCTTTACCAAGAGAACCCCACATAGGGTCATGAAGAGTCAGACATGATGGAAAAATGACTGGGGAACAGCAATATGTTCTTAGAGTGACAAAGCAGTATGGAAAATTCTCTGTACTTAAGTCACTTGCAATCTAGTTTGGAAGAGTACATATCTTCTAGTCTAAATTTTTACCCTATTCAGGGAATCCCTTCTACAGCATCTCTGACAGATGGCCATCTAGTCTCTGCTTGAATTTATCCAATGACAAGAAGTTCATGATTTTGCAAAGAATCATCATATATTGAAATGAAATCTGTGTTTTTGTAACTCTGATAAAATGTAAGTTCCTTAAGAGTAGAGATTGGGGTTTTTTTTGTTTTGTTTTTTTGTCTTTGAATCTCTAGGGCTTTGCTTTGTCTTTGAATCTCCAGGGCTAAGCATCTAGTAGGTGCTTAATATATCCATTAATATTAATTGTTGATGGCAGTGAACTATGACGCATTTTGATTGGCTATTCAAGTATTTTTCTATGTACTAGTCTAATAAACCTATCGAAAAAGGAAACTTTCATTTGACATGAACAGCTCTTAGGAGAGCCTTTATTTATAATAGTATTTTTTTCTAAACATCCACAAGTGATGGTTTATGAAATTAATTCCCTTTTAATGAAGACTGGAACAAATACTGTTCACCAATCTTTGAGCATCTTTCCCATCTCATCATTATTCCTCAAAGCTTATCAACAATGGTTTTGGAATCTCACCTCCAACTTCTTTTAGTGCTCTAGGAAATAATTCATCCCAACATAGAGACTAGAGCCCATTTAAAGAAGTTGAATTTTTTCTTACCACTGAAGTGGTTTGCCATTTCCTTCTCCTGCTCATTTTATAGATGAGGAAACTGAGACAAACGCATGGGTTAAGTGGCTTGCCTAGCATCACACAGCTAGTGTCTGAGGCCAGATGTGAACTCAGGAAGAGGAGACTTCTTGACTCTATACCTAGCACTCGATCCACTGGATATATTAGAAATCACTTCAGATGGAAGGCACTAAGATTAAGAAGGACTGGGAAGACCTTCTTGTACAAGGTGGGACTTTAGATGAGACTTGAAGGAAGCCAGGAGACAGAGAAGACAAGGGAGAACATTCCAGGCTTGGAGACAACCAGTAAAAACATTCAGAGTTGAGAGACAGAGTATCAAGTGAGGAAAAGCAAGGAAGCCAATGTCACTGGATCACAAAATATGTGTGGTCTAACTTTTTCAATTAGAAGACAATTGCCTTTGCTGGAAATTAGAGCTGAGTTTTATCTTCTGTCATCTGATAACATTATTATAATGACACACTTTTATATAGCATTATAAGGTTTATAAAGCATCCTCCTCATAACAACTTGTGAGGTGGGTAGTACCTCTGGTGAAGAAATCAAAATAATTTGTAGTTATAGGAAAACATGCTCTAAATCATTATTGATTAGAGAGATGCAAATTAAAACAACCTTGAGATACCATTTTACACCTTTTGGATTGGCTAAAATGATTGAAAAGAAAAGCAATAAATGAGGGGGTGTGGAAACTTGGGACATATTTATTGTTAGTGGAACTGTGAACTGGTCCAACCATTTTGGAGAGCAATCTGGAATTATGCTCAAAGAATTATTAAACTGCCTATACCATTTGACCCAGCAATATCACTACTAGGTCTGTTTCCCAAGATGATTAGGGAAAAAGGAAAAGAATCTACCTATTATAAAATATTTGAAGCAGCTGTCTTTGTGGTGTCAAGGAACTGAAAATTTGGAGGATGCCTATCAATTAGGGAATGTTTTAGCAAGTTGTGGTATATGATTGTGGTGGAATACTACACTGTGCTGAAAGAAACGATGATCTCATTAACCCAGTTTTACAGATGAGGAACCTATGCTCTAAGAGGTTACTTGACTTGCTCATTGTTATACATGAAATGTCAGATCAGAGGTGAGACTGAAAGCATCCTTACATTACAGGCATCATTCCTGTTCCTTCTTCTTAAAAATTGTAAGACTATTCAAGAATAAAGAGCACTGTTTTCTTTCATACTCAGTGGTGAGGTGAGCAAGCTGGCAGAAAAAGAAATCCAATATTCAGACTCCTCTTAGCATGCAATGTCTTCCAACACCACTAACTTCCCAGCATGGGAGGGCTGCACAAACCAGGATAAAAATAATCAGCAGGTTTCTAGCCTCAGATTTTAACCTTTTGGTTTAATATAGGTAGACCCATCTTTATGATTTTTTTTCTGGCCCGAAAATATTCATTTACCTGAATATTGAAATTTAGTTAGATTGGTCTTCAAATAACAAATATGCTATCTGTCATCAAGCTACATTTAAAGCTTTTTTAAGTTGACGACAAGCAAGCCAGTCACATTCACCCCTTCACTCCTCTCCAGACTCCACTCCTGACTGCATAGACTTCTCTCTCCATGGTAACGGTAACCCAGCAGTCTCCTCACTCTGGAAGCTCACTCTGCCCCAGTGGAATACCAAGGTCCTCCACTTTTCAGCTTTCTTTTTAGGTATTGTCTTCTCTTATTTGAATATAAACTCTTTGAGGGCAAGACGTGCCTTTTTTTGGCTTGTATTTTTATTCCTATCACTCAGCATGATGCCTGGAACATAGTTAGTACTTAATAAATGCTGTTGTCTTTTCCCGATTGGTAGGCCCTTCCTGAGTTTTTGTTCAGCTCTAATATCCTTCAAGAACCTAAAATCACCTCCATGACATTATGAAGCACTGTAGTGTCCATTGTAATCTTTGATGAAACATATATTTAGGCTAGTTTAATAACTCATGGTGGGGTGACGAGGTGGCACAGTGAATAGAGCACCAGCCCTGGAATCAGCAGGACCTGAATTCAAATCCAGCCTCAGACACCTGACACACTTACTAGGCATCTGACCTTGGGCAAGGTACTTAACCCCAATTGCCCTGCCCTCCCCACTCCAAAAAGCAAAAAAAAAAAAAAAGAATTAAAAAAAAATAACTTGGCATAATTATGTTCTGGAGTCGTATCTATTAAGGATAGTTCAGTGTTTTCCAGGTGTTGAAATTTTAAGAATTACTTTGTGAGGTGTGTGTGTGTGTGTGTGTGTGTGTGTGTGTGTGTGTTTGTGTTCAGAGAGACAGAGAGAAAGAGAAATATAACATGAGATAGAGAGTGCTCTAATGGAAATACCCAAAGATTTTTCTAATGGCCATCATTCAAATTTTGACACTTACAAGGTCAAATCACAAGTTTGGGCAAATTTTGGGCAAATCACAAATTGAATTTCCTCACCTGTAAATCAGGAATAACAATAATTGTCCTTTCTACTGCACAAAACTGTAAGATTCAAGGTCAGCATCTACTTATTAAGCATTTACTGGGTCTCAGGGACCATCTTAAGTACTGGTAATGTAAATATAAACCAAAAAAAAAAAAAAGGATGGCCATTGACCTCAAAGAACTTGTATTCTAATGGGGAGAGACAATACATTTTTTAAAAAAACTGAAAGGGAAGGGTGAGGTACCTAGGTGGGGGAATGGTAGTAAAGTCTAGACTTGGGAACAATGCTGGAAAAGGAATGAAAGTGACTGACCTGAGCACTTTCCTCAAAAGGGAGATTCTGGGAGGAACCAATCAGAGGAAGTTTCTGCTGCAACAGAGTGAGCTAACAGAGTAAGCTTCCAGAGTGAGAAGGCGGGGTGAAATGAACTTCTAAATTGAGGATGCCACAGGGGATAAAAATGTCAAGGGATAAAGTGTTTGGGGAAGTATTAGAATGTATATAAGCATTGGGTATTGTTATTTTACATAAGTATTTGAGAAGCAGTAGGCAGTGTGGGATAGTGGATAGATGCAAGAAGACTAAGGGTCAAATCTTTTTTTCTGATATGTAAGGTGAAACCCTGGTCAAGTCAGTTAAGTTTTTGGAGCCCCAGGCAACTCTAAAACTATAAATTACAATCTGTATTGATTGGAAGAATTTGTTCTGTTCCTAGACCAATGAAATCACAGGTCTTCGAGAGGCATTCTGAAGTAGTTGTCTTTGGAGTCAGGAGAACCTGAGTTTCAATTAATTCTGCCTTGGACAAGTACCACCTCTGTTGACTACAATCAAGTTACCCTCTCATTGGCCTCAAGCAATTCTTTAAGACCATAAGCTGCAAATACTGTTTAAATCTGTATTAGGGAAGGGAATTTCTATGCAAAACAGTATGAACATAGAAAAAAAACAAACCTCAGATTTTTTTTAATCATATGTCCCAACATGGATTTTTATCCATTGATGGCGCTGACCTGAAATTCTAATTGTTAAAGCTTGCTAAACAAATGTATGTGTATTTGTTTCTTTAACAAAAATATATTAAGATGTCTCACAGGAGACCTTCAAAGGTTCTGTTCTGACAAAGGCAAATGTATTTATTATAATAGCTCTATTAACAGAGATTCATTTGGGTGAACTTCACTTCCTCATACTTCTTCTTTCATGGCTTTCATCTTTTAATAGGAAAAAAATTATAATGTATTATCCCAATACAATGAGTTGCAGGAATACTTCTCCCCTTGCACATATAAATCATGTGGTGTGCTTCAACTGCTACCCTGTGTGCATCCATTACTATAATTAGCTGTCACTTCACTCCTTTGTTGTTGGACTCACTAAAAACAGTCTTTTATATTTCCATAACCTTTGCTTGAGCTTCAGCACTCTGTGACCAAAGTGTATGCAGAAAATTAACTTAGCAGAAAATTAACTCTTCCCAGTTTTGACTCTTCTCTCCTCCATTCAGAAGCTTGCTAAATTACATTGTTACAGGTTTTAGCCAATCAGATGTGCATATTTGGACCTGAAGAACTATCTAAAAATACACCCTTTCATTAGAATTGCCTAAGGCTTTGAGCATGGCTGTTCCTGAAACAATGTCTGAATTTTATCTTAGCCTATAAGAGAAATCTGTGGAATGAGAATAATAATCCTGTAAAGATTATACATATATATATACATATACAAAGAGAGAGAGAGAAAGAATGAGGAGGGAGAGGGAGGGGAGAAGGGGGAAAGACAGAGGAGGAGAGGGAGGGGGAGGGGAGTAAAGGGAGAGAGGGAGAGAAAGAAAGGGAGAGAGAAGAGGAGAGAAAGAGAAAAGAAAAGAGATGGGGAGAGAGAGAGAGGAGAGACAGGGAGAGAGAAGAAGAGGGAGGGAGAAAGAGAGGAAGGGAGAGGGGGAGGAAGGAGAAAGAGAGAGAGAGATTGAGAGGGAGAGGGAGAGAGAGAGAGCATGCTATTACTAGAATACATCATATTACCATTTTCATTCCACAAGCCAAAAACTGAGGCTCAGGGAGGAGAAATGACATATGTTTGCCTGATAAATGCTAAAGTTAAATCTCAAATCCCAGTCTTCTGACTCCCAGTCTTGCATTCTTACCATGACACCTCTCTGTCCCTCTGCTAATTGCAGAACATTCTTCATCTTTTAGAATCAAGTATCTGATGAATCATTCAGTGGCTTTGAAATAATGTATCATTACCTATCATGCTATGGTAAAGTTACCTACTGAAAATGTAAGAATTTGGAAGTAATCAAAGAGGATTTGGAGGGAAAGGGAAGGGAACAAGAATTTGTTACACACTTAATATGTGCCAGGCACTGTACTAAGTACTTTACAAACATTTTATTTGTTTCTCACAGTAATAATCCTGAGTGAGAAAAGTGCTGTTAAAATCCCCATTTTACAGTTTAGGAAAGTAAGGCAGAAGTTAAAGTCATTTGCTCAAGGTGACTTGGCTAATCCCTGAGGTTGGATTTGAATCCAGATCTTTCTGACTCAAGGCCAAGGACTGGATCCACTGCACCCCCAGCTGCTTCTAATGAGGACCAATTAGTAGTCTATTACCAAGGTCCAGTTGAAATGTAACAGGGGCCTGGTGTGACGGTGGCTATTTGAGTGAAGAGAAGAGAATTGATTTGACACACAATGTAGACATAAACTATAAAAGAATTGGCAATTAATTGCATATGGGGAATGAGGAGAAGGGAAAAGTCAAGAGTGACTCAGAAGACTGAAAACCTGGGCAATTAGAAGAATAGAATTTTCCTTATTAGAAAAAGATGATAAATTCTGCTTGGAGTATACTAATTTTGAGATGTCCAACATGCCAGACGAGTTTGGGAGAGAAATTACGCTTAAATATAAAGATTCAGGACACCTTTACATAGAGGAGCTGGTAGCTGACCAGATTGCCAAGTGAAAAGGTGTAGAGAGAAAAGAGAAGAGCCTAAGAGAGAACCTTGGGTGACACAGTTAGGAGATAGGACATGAAGGATGGTCCAGCAAAGAGGATTGGTAGTCAGATAAGGAGAAGAACCAAGAGATAACTTTGCCACCAAAGACAGGAAAGGAGAAAGCACTTGAGAGAGTAGTAGAAAAATGTCAAAAGATGCTGAGAAGTCAAGACTGAGGCTAATTATAGTCACCTAATTTTGTTTATATATATATATATATATATATATATATATATATATATATATATATATATATATGAAACTGCTCTGTCCCCAAAAGATGCGTTGTCATCAAGTATGAACACTTTTTTGAAAGAATGGCAAACTTTAGATGAGCAAATGAAAACACACTCCAAATCACTAATAATTATATAGAAATAGAAATTATATAGAAATTATATAGAAAAATAAGCATTAAAACAATCCAGAGATTTTACCTCACGTCCTGCAAATTAGTAATAATGATAAAAAACAAACAAAAGAAACCACAACAGTTGGAGGGGTTATGGGAAGACAAATGTACTACTAAGATATTATTGGTGTAGTGATGATTTGGTCCAAAGTTTCTGAATGACAATTTGTAATCATTCAAGAAAAGTAATTGTGTTGTTGATACATTTTGATTAGCAGTCCTATTGGGCACATAATCCAAGGAGGTAAAAAAAAAATAGAAAGGAAAGTCCAATACATAGACATCAGATATGATTGGTTGAGATTTCCCATGAGGAAATTCCACCTACCAATACAGACCAACTACTGTTCTTCAACTTGACTTTTCAAGATTAGTTTACCAAGATTTTGAGTTAACTTATTTTTTTTACAGCAGGTAGAATGTATATTCCTTGAGGGCAGGGACTATATCATTTTTGTATGGCTTACCACAATGCCTGCATTTAATAAATGTTTTTTGACTGATTGATTTGTTAATTGATTTTTCAAGGCTGGTAATCCTGAGAAGTTTTACTTTAGAATAGAAATAGTCATAGGGTCATTATAAGTATTGAATTCAGATAACATGGTTTGTCACCTAAAGTGATATTGGAATTAGCACCTTTGGAAAAGTGATTAACATTAATTAACTCTTTCATTGTCACCATTATCATTAACAGAAAAAGAAATTTTTAGCAGATAGAAACTATGCACGGTACCATCTTAAGGAGGTAAAGGACATAGTCCTTGCCTTTTAAGAGCTTTCATCACGGTCCATTTAGCAAAGAGCATCCCAAAATATTGTTTGTATGCCACAAATGAGTAGTATTCCATGACCTTATTTAATCATCATTACCACTATTTTGAACACTACAATTAGAAAATATTTAAGTATTTTTCCATGTATTTTAAAATATTTGTCAATTAAAAAAGCATGCATTTTCTTTCCCTGCTAATTACACACACACACACACACACACACACACACACACACACACACACACACACACACACACACACACACACACTATGGGAAAAGAAAACCCATATAACAAATATGCAAAGTCAAGCAAAACTAATTTCTACATTGGCATGTCCAAAAATATTGTTTTCATTCTGCATTTTGGGCCCGTCTTTGTCAGAAGATGAATATAGTGCCACTTTATTATTGATCTTCTGGAATTAAGGTTGGTCAGTTCATTGATCAAAGTCCTCAACTCATTTGAAGTTTTTTTATTTTTTAATAGTGTTATTATGTAAATTGTCCCCATGCTTCTTCTCCTTTTGCTCTGCATCAGTTCATACTAGTCTTCCCAAATTTCTTCAATACCATGCTTTTGGTCATTTATTGTGACACAAGAACATTCCATGTACCTTTTTCAATTCTACAGTTCCCAAAAGGCTTCCTAATTACTTTAAACTAAAATTTGTTATTATAGCATGGGTAACCTCATGGTCTGTTACTTCTAAAGACTCTTAATTTCCTCGTTATGGGTAAAGCTTTTACTGACACACATCACATGAACCTTAGTGGACAATTTCACCAGTTGCTGTGGGAAGGAAAACTTCTATCCCTTAATGGCCAGCTTTATGATGATTGTCTTTTCCACGCTTAGTTGGGATAGTACTAAAAGGACAGAAAAAGAGCAGACTTCCAGAGTCTACTCAGGGCCTTCTCAGGCTTAAAAGATGTGCCAGAGCTTTCTGTCTCCTTTAGGAAAACCTAGGTAAGTTCTATGCCACCAGATGACATTATTGTGAGGAGCAAATGAGAATAATTAGTGAATAACAGAGGAGATCATACCTGTGAAAGCAATACCTAACATAAGTCAATATGTAAATGTGATGGTCTATTACTAGTGGAAAAAATACTAGAAACCTCATTCTCTTATCAACTAGCAGTGCTAGTTTAGACAAACCAATTCATCTGCCTGTGCCTCAGTTTCTTCCCTCAGTGGTTCAGGTCCTCTGAGGGGAAGTCCCAAAGTCCTTGCTCAAGCTGTTCATGGGCTTTAAGATTGCAATTTATCATGCACACTTCAAAGTGGAGAATACAAAATTAATTCTTGCAAATGACTGAAGTCTCACCTATTGCCATGAATATTTCACACCTGAATGATATATTTTAGCTCATTTTTAAGCTCATTAGTCTAACTGAGTACTGATTTAGAGACAGGTATAGAGCTCTCCATGCATGAGCTCTTGTTATCAAAGGATGTGGAGATGCTTTATGTTTGCCATCTGTACTGAAAGAGTATCTTCCTTTTAATAAAGTCCAATAACCACTGACAGTTTTTAGAACTTTGATCACTAGAATTTAGTTTCATCATCAAACTAATGCCTTGTTAATCTCCTATGAAAAATGTCTCCCCGATAATAATTGCCATTACAATTTCTTCCTGTCTTGGCTAATGGAGTGATATGACCTGGTGTATCCCATTTGTAAAGTATAGATTGGGCCCAACCCATTTGGACTTTCTGTGGATAAATAATACCCCACCATTCTGCAAATCACTGAAAGTTTGCATAATAATAAGAGTTTAGAAAATTTTACTGGTGGAGATTTGTAGTTAAGAGAGACAAGAATTCTCTACTCAGCCCTAAAAGTAATTTAGAATTATGACAATCTTTGATCCCGAAGCCAAACTTGAGTCATACCCAGCCATTCTTAAGGGACACACATAGTCTGTGATATGTGAACCAAGACAGGAGTGGGGACTTTAAGATCTGAGTAGCAGCATCATTGGGGACACAGTGTTCCAGCCGCACCCAAGATTTAATGAGCTGTTCTGGAAATATTTGGTGACACAAAGGCTAGAGGCAAAAAGAAAAGCTAAGAGAAAATAAAATAAAAGGAAAACTGAGCTTTATCATGAAAAGGAGAAATCAAGGAGGGTCATTGATTCCCTGTAGGCATCTTGGCATAGAAGTCTCAGGCTGAAAGTACTGATTACACCTAGATATTTCAAAGACAGAGAGAAGTTCCCTCCAAAACATGTTTCCCCCCCAAATTCTGCCTCTTATGCCTGTACAATATATTACAATGTACTATGCTCCCCTTTTTTTTAACCTACTTCCAATATCCTGATTTTTCCCTCAAGAGAGAACAAGGTTTTGTTAGAGATAAATATAAATTTAAATAAACCTCTACCTGAATATTAGGAATTTTCCTGTCTTGGGGGGAAGGAAAGGGGGCCTCAGCTAGTGTAATTATCATACTAATTATCATGCATCTGATATAAATTCCATTAAACAGAGAAGAAGACAGTGTAGCACTGAGGTGCCATTATATTAATCCTGGCTAAAAAGTGAGCTAACTATCGTAGCAGGATGTGACTCATTAAATCTCCAGAGAGAAGGAGAATTGAAAGGAGAGGGTACTGACTAGAGAAAAGCTCTCTCCTCCCCAGGGAGGAGCTAGAAAGGGCTTGGACAGATTCAGCTCTTCCTCTATCCATCATGGAAGAGGGAGCAAAAAGGATTAATTTCTGGCTAGCCACCTATACCCTCCACAGCAACACCAACAATCACCAATGTCATGCTAGTACGAACAAAGGAAATTGATGAACTCAAACTGAAGGCTAAATCTGCTCTATAGAACAGAAAGTAGGGTGCCATGTAAAGCAGAAAATTTTTATTTATTCAACCAGTATTTGCTAAGAAACTATGTGCTTAGTTGTCTAGGCACCAGGGATAGAAATACAAACATGAAATAGCCCTTCACTGAGCTTTCCGTCACTTTTTTTCATGGCTTCCCCTACACACACACACACACACACACACACACACACACACCCACACCCCCACACCCCTCTACTGATTAATAGACAATTATAAGGTTTCAAATATAGGCTCTCATTCCTTGGCATGAACTTAACCTGTTTATATTATGAACCCCTACTCAGAACCCTCCAGGTCAACTGACCTGGTTATTCACCTGTTACTGTTTATTTGTATAGCTATGATAAAACCACTTCCTTAATCTGCTCAATAATTTAACTTTTCCTTACTTCAGCATTCTAGTATGCACTTTGATCTATCTGGAAACCAATTTAAGTCTCATTTAGATGACGTGTTTAGTTTCCTTCACAGATGGCATACCTCTCACATCCCTTCTTTACGTTACACCTGAGACCTTCACATAGCTATTGAATTAAAATATGCCTTTCAGTTATGATAACTTTTTTGCTTTCATTTCTCAGTTTTGAAACTTATGTCTTAAAAAAAATTCTGAACTCTATGCTCAAGTAACTTCTTGGGAGACAGATTCTCATTTTTTTGATCCCCTATCATCACCCTTAGTATGTTGAGGTCCCCTGAAAGAATCAGCAAAAACACTCTCATGGGAGAGAGACGTGGGGTATATGGAGGAGGCTGAAGAGTTGGCCCCGATTCTTTCCCTAGCAAAGAATTCGCCTGCCAGACAAGCTTAGCACTCACAGCTGGCTTTCCATATTTAGAAGAGGAGCCTTAAATGTTTTTTATTTTTTAGTTATTTTTAGTTAGCATTGTCAGTTTCTAGATTCGCTTGGCACTTACGTCTAGTACCAAGAGAAAGAGAGGAAGAGAAAACATTACATAAAAACAATGCTTTGTAAATTAAATCCTACTCACCAAAGTGATATATGCAGGGGAGCAATGAGATGGCATTTCTTCATGTATTTCCTGATAAAATGTTACTTATAAGGGACCTCCAAGCCGTGCGAGGGAGAGGGGGACGAAGGTCAGATGAGGTCATCTCTAAGTTTTCTTCCAGCTCTAAGATTCCACAATTATTTTAGTTTTAATCAGCGAATTGTGGATTTAGATTTGGAAGGGCCCTCACAGGTCATTTATACAACCTTCTCATTTTAGAGATGAGTAAACTGAGGCACAGAGATATTAAGTGACTTGCCCAAAGGCATATAAGTAATAAGTGACAGGGGCTGGAATTTGTGTCAGGACTGTGAATTGAACCAAGGTCTTGGACTCCAAATCCAGTACCCTTTCCACTATACCACATTGCTTCCAAATAGATGTAATAGAATCATGAAACTGTCAAACTAAGAATGGAAAAGAATTTGAAGAGAAGGATGGAGGGAGGGAGGGAGAAATGAAGAAAGGGAGGGAGGGAGGTAGGAAGGAAGGAAGGAAAAAAGGAAGTAAGGAAAGGGGGGGGAGGAAGGAAGTTGTAAAGAGGATTCCGATTAGGGGATGGGAAGTTAGCTGGTCTGGATGATGTCGAAGGTGCCTTTCAACACCAATTGTTAGAATATTCGTCCTTATACTGAGCTAAAATATATTTCTTTGTGATTTCTACTCACTTGTCCTAATCTAACCCCCTAGAGCTACACATAACGTACATAATCTCCTCTGTTTCTTATTGTGAGATGTTGTGAAGGCTGATCTTCTAAATCCTTGCAAAGATTCAAAATTACACAAATTTAGCCATGTGTGATAAATTGCTCCTGAGCCGTCTTCTGTTGGGCAACCTCAGAAGAGAAGGTTTTAAAAGGCAATAACCTTTATAGTGAGTACAATCTCCCAGGAAAGATCCTTTTGGTCTGGGGCTTCAATAACCATGATAAGGAAACAGAGATGCTATTTATGTCAGATAATTCCATTGACTGAAGGAAAGAGACTCAGCACTTTTAAGGCTATGCATGAAGCGTTTGCTAGGAAGTTAATAGAATTGTCTTGTTTTCCATTGTTGTCCCACCACCCAGTAGAGAAGTGACTATCTCTGAGGATCACATGATGGAAGTCATAAAAAACAATATTCAAATAATGTGTCTGGTACTATATATTAGGTGTTTGAAATATAAAGACTAAAGTGAAATTATCCTTGTCCTCAAGGTGTTTGCCTTCTCTCATTATGAGAGATACACATAGACAAAACACATCTAGAACAAATAATGGTAATCTTGTGAAAGAAGGTGCGAGCTGCTGGAAGGTAGCATCAGAAAGGGTCTTGCTTCACCTGAGTCTTCCAAGAAGTTAGAGATTCTGTGTGTGTGTGTGTGTGTGTGTGTGTGTGTGTGTGTGTGTGTGTGTGTGTATTCTCTCTCTCTTTCTCTCTCACTATATATATATATATATATATTCCATATATATGTATTCCATATATATGTATGTATGTATACATATGTTTATATATGAACAAAATTTGTTTCCCTTTTTTTGTCATGGACACCTTTGTCTAGTGAATGTTTATGACCCCTTCTCATCCATATATGTATGTGTGTGTGTGTGTATGTGTATACACATATATATGTATATATATATATATATATATATATACACACACATACACATACACATTATATATACCTCCATACTATCTCCAGTGAAGAAAACAACCTCCTAGTATAGAGAAGCTTTGCTTTACTTATCTTTTTTATTCATTTATTCAGCCAGTCAATTGCAATTATCCTTAAAAATTTCTTTGCCCCTTTAATCTCAAACATCCAAAACACCCTGCCAGGAAAAACCACCCTAAACCATCTCTCTCTTGTTCTTACTGGGTTCAAAATACTTCTTTCTGATTGAGTTCTTCTCTATAGACTGGGGGGAGGGAGCATCTGCTCTTTTTCATCACTTGCTCCCACAAAAGAAGAATGAAAGTTCTAAACATTTCATCATTATAGCTGAATGACACCATGAGAAAAATGTTGTGGATGTCACATTGGGTAATAGCGTTTTACTCACAGTTTGCTGACCACAGTGGTTAGGAACTTCTTTCTATCTTAGAGAACACATTAAAGCTTTGGTTTGATTTCTTTCATCTGATGGTGACCTAATAGTAGATTTCTCCCCAGTGAACTGATCTGATTGTTCCACTGGCAGCAAAACCTTTAAAAGTTTAAGAATTAAAGAAGTTGAAGAGCTGCGATCCTTAATTATATACCTATTCTATTTCGCTGACCAAATTAATGTAGAAGCCTTTCCAGGAGAAGGATTAGGTCTTATCCATCTTTGCATATTTGGATTCTAGCATAATGACTTACTCTAAGTTGCAGCAAGTATTCGACGATAGTAGCGGTAATCACAATTTCAAAGGATAGTTATAATATCTAAAGTATAATAATATAATTTATAATTCTGATATTCGCTGCTTGAATGAGTAGCAGTAAATAACAGCAGTTTTCCTTAACTAGCATTCACTTCAGAATCTATTTTAATAATAACAATAATAATAATGACTCACATTTATATAGCACATCAAGGTTTAACAAAGTGCTTTACTTATGTAAAGTAAGAGATAGGGAGATAGATACTATTATTTTCTCCATTTTACAAATGAGAAACTGAGGTACAGAGCAGTTGAATGACTTGGCCAAGGTCACACAGCCAGTATGTGAGGCTGAATTTGAGCCTGGGTATTCTTGTCTAGCTCCAGTGCACTTAATGACTGTACCACGTAGCTGCCTATCTTCACCCCCCCATCTTTGACTATTTTCTGTTTGTATCTATCTCTTCCCTTTGTCACTCTCTAATATTTCCTTGTGCATGTGTTTCCTCTCTGTGCCTCTCCTGCTTTTTCTTTTTCTCTAATTTTCCTTACTGTCCCATCTGCTTTTCTTCTTCATCTTTTATCTATAATCTCCCTTTTCTCCTTAGTGTGTATCTCTCCCTGTTCATTTTTCCCCTTTTCTCTCACCCACTTCTTTCTGTTATCTTTACATTAATTGAATCTAGTTTCCTGTGTCCTTTTCTTACTTTTATAATTAATAGATAACTTGAAAACATTTTAGTTCTCACAAAAATAGATAAAATTCATTTTTCAATTTAATATTTTCCTGTATGTCAGCAGCCCTTAGAGAAAAAAGTGGTTCTCAATCTGCAGGCTAGAAAAAAATTTCTTTCCTTTTTTTGCATCATGGACACCTTTGTCTAGTGAATGCCTATGACCCCTTCTCATAATAATGTTTTCAAATGAATAAAATACACAGGATTGTTGAGGAAATTAATTTTATTAAAAATAAGGGGTTTTTTTTCCTTATTTAAATTTATGGACCCTCTATAGTCTATATTATGCCTTGGAGTCCCCAAGTTAAGAACTTTTGGTTTAGCAGGGGTGGGGAACCTGTGGCTTTGAGGCCACATGTGGTCCTCTAGGTCTTCAAGTGCGGCCCTTTTACAGAATCCAAACTCCACAGAAAAAATCACATTTAGATTCCATCAAAGGGCTGTACTTGAGGACCGAGAGGAACACATGTGGCCTCAGGTTCCCTACCCCTGGAAACTTTAGAGGGTTGGTCTTCTTGCTGGAGATAGCAGTAAAATATTTGGTGGCAAACACATCTTTGAAAGCTGATGAAAGACTATTGAGTGATTCTCAAAGTGTTGTCTGGGGACTTCTGGGACCTCTTGAGACCCTTCAGGGGGTCCACATGACAAATACTAATAGATGAAACCTACATAAACAGCCTCAATAATTAAGAGGATAAACGAGTGCTGAGACCAAAAAGTTTGAAATTTGGATATACCAGTAGTGAAATTAGATATTTGCTGTGACTTGGATTAAGTCATTACGCTAGAATTCAAATACTGGGCTAGAGAATTGAAATCACGAGGTTGTTCATTAGTATTACATAGTCTAGTCAACTTTTGTATCAGAGAGATTCAGGGAGCTCAGTCACTGCACTTAAATGCCAGTACTGAATTCTTTTTTAAAGGTATTGACTGTAGCCTTGTAGAGGCAGCCCAAACTTGTGCTCTTCTCCATCATCTCCATCTTCCGTCATCTCCCAGAAGGACTGGGCATAGGGGGCTGGAAAAGGGTAACTGACCTAATTGGAGTACTTAGTTGTACAGAATGACTTTTGTTTACTGAAATGGATGATGCAGGATGAACTCACCTAAATGTAAGTGAGTTTCAGCCTTTAGGAGTCAGTCACAGCACCCAGAAGCTGTTTTAACATTTTCTTTGTATGTGCTGACTTTTTAAAACTGTGTTTTGTTCCATGGTCCCTTTTCTCCCTAAGTGATCACACATTAAGTGCCAATCTAGGTCTGTAATCTTTCATTCAACAGTCTGAGCACCAGCCCTTAACACTTACTAGCCCTGTGACCTTGAGCAAATTGCTTAACCCCAATTGCCCTGCCTACCCCTCTCCAAAAAAAAAAAAAAAGCGAAAAAAATATGAAATTGAACAGTCTGACAAAAATCCAGTGAAACTCAATGTAAAGTTCAAAACTGAATAAGTCAAATCAACTTTCACTTAGTATGTGTCAAACACTGTGTTAATGTAATAGAAAGAAAGGCAAAAACAGTTCTTGTCCTCAAAAAGTATATATTCTAATGGCTGAGCAACATGTCAACAACTACATATAAAAATTAAGTATATGTGTACATATGTGTACATACACATATACATGCACACAAAGGATAAATTGGAGGTAATGTCCAAGGAAGGCACTAGCATTAAAGAGGAGTCAAACAAAGGCTTCTTACAGAAAATAGGATTTGAACTCAGACTTGAAGGAAACCAGGGAAAACCAGAAGACAGAAATGAAAGGAGAAAGTATTCCAGGCATGGGTGACAGTCAATGAAAAGTCACAGAATTAGGAGGTGAAGTGTCCTGTGTGAGGAACAGCAAGGAACCTAGTGTCACCGGATGTTAATGTACAGGGGAGAGCCAGTGTCACTGGATGTTAAGTATTAAAATGTGGGGAGACTAGGAAGGTAGGAATGGAGTCAGAGTGGGCAGATTTTTGAAGACCAAACAGAGGATTTTTTATTTAACCCTGAAGGCAATAGGCATTTATTGAACAGGGATATGATATGGTCAGAACTACACTTTCAGTACAGCACTTTAGCAGCTGAATGGAAACTAGACTGAAATAGGCAGAGACTTGAGACAAGGAAAACAACAAGAACAAGCCAGGCATGAGGGTATTGGGCCTCTACAAAGATGGTGTCAGCGTCAGAGAGAAGGGGCATATATGAGAGATTTTGTGAAGGTAGACTCAACAGACCTTGGCAAAAGATTGGATATGGCAGGTTAGAGACAGTGAGGAGTGAAGGATGCTACCAAGGTTATGAACCTGGGTGAGTGAGGGGATGGCAGTGCCCTCAACAGTAATAAGGAAGTTGAGAGGAGGAGATGGTTGAAGAGGAAAGACAATGAGTTTGATTGGAGATATTGGAGACACACCTATTTCCAACTATCCAATAGAGAACTGGAGATGGAAGACTGGAGTTCAGGAGAGAGATTTGGACTAGATAAATAGATCTAACGATCTTTAGCTTAGAGATAATTGAATCTATGGGAGTTGATGAGATCACCAAATGAAATCCTATAGAAGGAGAAAAGAAGATGATCTAGGACAGTTAGATGTGGCCTAGATAAAGATCTAGCAAAGAAAACTGAGGAGTGGTCAGATAGGTAGGAAAAGAACCAAGAGAGAGCAGTGTTATGAAAATTTAATGTACTAAAGAGAAGAGGATGATTGAAAATGTCAAAAATTTCAGAGATGTCAAGAAGGATGAGGTTTAAAGAAATAATTTTATTAATACTCTTTGAGGGTTGACTTTCTTTCCCTAGAGAATGTTTTTTTTCTTTTTTTCTTTACATAAATTAACTTTTGTTTATTTTTAGTTTACAAAATTTCTCCCCATCTTTCCCCTACCCACTACCCCAAAACAGCAATCCCATGTTTACCCCCTTCCCCAATCTGCTCTCACCTATATCCTCCCCCATCACCCCTCTGACTTTCTGGTAGGGCAAGATGAATCATCTTACTACAGTGCCTCTATATCTTAATTCCCAGTTGCATGTAAATAATTATATATGTATATATATATATATATATATACATATATACATACATACATACA
>CM053584.1:111921877-112020038 GCA_028627135.1 Pseudochirops cupreus
AGTAATCACCTGGGGCCCAACCTGACCAAATCTGGTCTCATATTATTTACCTGGAAGCAATAGAGATCCTCTAGAATGCCACCCCCAATCTGCAGAGCATCCCTCTCCTTGCCAAGAGAAGCAGAGAAAAAAATTTCCAAAAATTATCACTGAGATACAGAATCATATTTTTTTGTATTTTCATTTAGGTAATAAATGGCCAACGTGACTTGCTAATACTAAACAGTGGGAAGAAGACACTGACAGCATTCTCTAGGGGAAAGTGGGGATTAAGAAAAATAACTTAGGACACAGATCATGAAAATCTGATTCCCTGACAAATGAAACAGTTGCCATCTTGTCTGTCTTTTTCCAGTGCCCCCAGACAAACCTAACTAAACAGTATTAGCTATGTTCTTATCTGATAATAAAATAGAGTATAGTTTTTGGCCTCCAAAAAAATGTCATTCTTTTTTTGTCCTCACATCCCTAAAACAAAATTCTGAAAGGAATGGACGATATTCTCAAGTTTGTTTAAGTAACAGCTCTGGTCTTGAAAATGAATGATTGGAGGAATGTTGGCTGACCTGTGCATTTGTCTTGCATGGTGATATTTCACCAACCTCTTCGTTGGCTTACCTGTTTGTCAGCAGCTCCCCAGGCCTGAAGTACATCCCCATTGCTTTTGGCAGGGGAAGGTCCCTTCATTATGGTCTAGATCCTGGACTATTTTAATTACATGCAGGGCTGGTACACAGGCTCACTTGATTACAGAAACACAGTATGACGAATGGATGCATTTCCCAAGTGGGATTCCAAATGAGATAAACAGAGACAGACAGTTGGCTCATGAAGTCCAGAAGTCCCCACTGCCCAAGGTTCTCAGTCATAGCTCTATGTACAGAGATGCTGATTAAGTTGGTCAAGCCGTGTTGCTTGGGAACTCTTCTTTAACCTAATGAGAAGAAAGTGGGTTTTTAGGAAAGTTTTTCAGTTTGATAGGGAGGATGTTAGCTCTGCCTTTAACCTCTAGGCTTTCTAGCTGTTGATAGGTGTTTGCTGAGTCAACTCCCTCTCAAGTGTTAGAATAGTGGGATGAGTTAATACTCTGGCATCACTCATTCCCCTACTCCACTGGAAGAGCAGTACTTACTGACTTGGAGTCTAAACTCACCTGGCTTCAAATTCTGCCTCAGATGCTTCCTAGCTGTGTGATAATGATTGGGTCACTTTGCCTCTCTTGGCTTCAGTTACTCATTTGTAAAATGTGGAAGTTGGACTTGACCTCTCAGGTCTCTTCTAGTCATAAAACTATGACGCTGTGACTGCAACACTGCTCTGTCTACCCCTGCCTGTAAATTTACTTCCCATTGTTTGCTTGCAGTCCTATCAAAGGGTAAGCTTCTTTCTCCATTTCCAATGAGTTTTGAACATGTATAGTTCAGAAATTTTTAAACTTTTTCAGATGATGGAATCTTAATACTAAACTTTGAAAAACTATAATCAAGTAGTATTTTAGTGAGAATGTGATTATGAAGTAAAATGAAATTCAAGTGAATTCGTAACCATCACTTCATGATAAGGAAGCATCCAAAATAATGTGTAAATATAATAATAACATCCATAAATAAATAATATAATGTTTGACATTGATATAATAAATATAAATAGATAAGTATAGCATGTAATATAAATTAATAACTAACATTTAGATAATGCTTTAAGATTTCAAAGGACTTCTTTGGTGCATATTCCTAGCAGTGGAATTTTTAGGCCAGAGGATATAGCATATTACTAACTACTAGATTGCTCTCCAGAAATATTCTACAAGTCTGCAATACCACCAGCAATGAATAGTGACAGAACTCCCTAAAAGGCAGCATGTTATTCGTACCATTTATATTGGGTTTTCCCCCCAGAATAGGTAGGAGAATGACTATTTATTTAACAGGATGACTATTCCATAAACGTTAGTTTTATTTTTTTTACTTGATATTTTCTCATAAATAAAATTGATATCAAAAATATATTTCAAAGTGCTTTACAAATATTATCTCATTTGATCCTCACAACAACCCCGGGAGGTAGGTGCTATTATCATCCCCTTTTTACAGATGAAAAAGCTGATACAGACAGAAATTCAGTGGCTTACCCAAGGTCACACAGCTAATAAGTATCTGAAATCAAATTAGAATGCAGTTCTTCCTGACTCTAAATCTGGTGATCTATCTACTCAGCTACCTAGCTGCCTAAACATTAGGATGGTGCCCCCAGTGAAATCCTACACTGACCCTTGTGGAAGTGACCCTAGAGCCTAGATGCTTAGGCTCTGCCAATAGAGGGTGAATAAACTCAGGCAGGCTATTCCATATTAGAAAGGCTTTTCCTGAGCCTTTTGATGAATATGTTGATTCTGAAGTCTTGACTAGCTAAATTCAATAAGGCTCATCCCCAGAGGGATGGCAACCAGGTAATAATTTGGGGGTGTTGAAGAGAAAGAGAAGCAACATATGAGACCTCCCTACTAAGATGCTGAAGAGAATTAAAAGCTATGTGGGAGAAGGAGATGCCCATATTAACAAATCTCCTCCTCCTTGAAGCACTGACATAGAAGTATTTGTCAGGAAACAAACATTAAGCATTTATTGTGTACCAGGCACTGAGCTAAGCACTGGGAAGGCAAATACAAGTAAAAAGAAAGCTAATACCTGCCTTCAAGGAGCTTACATTCTTAATGGGGAAGACAGCACATAAAAGGGATCTGAAAAGAGATCAGTGGGGAGGGGTGAGGAGAATAGGAAGGTGCCATTTCATCCTTGTGAGAAATGAAGAGATGGCTAGCCTGGGTGTTCTCCTTAAACGGAGGTTCTGGAAGGAGCTACCCAATCAGAGGGAGTCCAGGTAGCTATGAGGGAGTAAGCTTTGAAAGAGAGACATAGAGGTTGTGAAAAGGCATTCTTCTAGCTTTCTTTCCTCTCAAAGTTTCTGATTCGGATTACAGTAACACATGATGCCCATCCTCAGGGAGAAATACTTTCTATCTTTCTATCCAAGTGTATGTTTTTTGGTTTTTTTTTGTGTTTTGGTTGTTTTTTTTTTTTGCTGTGTCACAGGTTAAAAATGAGATAGATTATCATCAGGAGAAGAAAGGAATTGGATACAGGAATGATCTGGATGCATAAACTTTATACCTGGAAAAAATTATATATATATTATATATATATATATATATATATATGTATATATATGTATATATATGCATATGTATATTATCTATAG
Organism: Pseudochirops cupreus; assembly: GCA_028627135.1. Classification (NCBI taxonomy): domain Eukaryota; kingdom Metazoa; phylum Chordata; class Mammalia; order Diprotodontia; family Pseudocheiridae; genus Pseudochirops; species Pseudochirops cupreus. The sequence goes on from CM053584.1 coordinate 111,925,136, forward strand.
CTATAGAGAAACATATCTAAACTTTATTGTAGCTTTCTGCAGGGAGGGTTGGGGGAGTGAAGAAAAAAGAACAAAGTAAAAAATTGCACAGCAGAGAACAAAAGAAAATTTACAATGAAGCCAAGATGGACAATTCTCAACACAACTTGTATTATTTATCATACAGGCATTCTTGAAATGAAAATTTATTGTTACATATTTTGAATCCTTTCTTATGTTCTGCCATGCACGACATGTTTTTTTCCTTTGTATTTAAGTTCCAATATTTAAATTCATGACTTGTTTTTGTTTCTTTTCTCTATTCTATATCTGTGTTCTGGCCCTTGAGTCTAAAATAAAATTTAAAAAAATTATCAATAACCACACATACACACAAACATCAAATTTTGTAATACCCCATAAACACATAACAAAATTCTATGGGAACCAAGGATTATCTTGTCAGTCTTAGAGCAGAAAAGATCCTCAACAATCATGTAGTCCTAGGTCTGAGACTCTCCCATTGCCCGATTGTTTTTGACTTGATCCTTTTTAATGGGGGTCTGTTACAGAATCCTTCATAGTGCTTGGCTGATGCAAATTGCCCCTATGGAGAGTCCAGAGAGCTTGCTTCCAGCTAATCCTAATTATATATGATTAGGTAGAATGGAAGTACCTTGCAGAAAATGTGAAGCATGTGTAACCATTCAGTAGGCTTATATCCTGAATTGCGGGTGTCTCCAAAAAGACCTGAGTCAGCCTCAGCTGGTTACTTTCTCTTCAGTTGCTTTTTTAGCTCTGGACTTCTTTACTCATAGCATCTGGTGAGAGATGGCACTGTAAAGGGAGGGGCTTTGGGACTGGTCCTTATAGAGGCCATGTGGCCCTGAGAAACAGGATGTGCCTCCTTGGCATATTTGTTCTTCAGTTGTATGTGAAGATATTAGACACTCCAGCCCTGTGAGTTTCAAAAGATCAGGAGAGTGGCCATCCAGGGCTGCATCCAAGGCATCCAAGCATTGCAACCATTTCAACATCAGAGCCCAGAGGAGCAAGAAGTGACCTTCAGGACTCAATCCAATGGTAACTGAGAAGATTCATCCTTGCCATATTTGGATGTGAATTTCATGGAACTAAGGCTATATGGAAACTGAGCCGAGTTTTGAGCATACCCAGGTAGTGTAGGGAGAATGAACCCTAGAGGTGTTGGAGGGAAATGTTTGTACTTTGTTCTTACTATATATTTGAAGTAAATATCCCTTTGTAAAAGCTAATTGATAAGTTAAGCGGAACTGAGGTACCAGCACATAATATGGAAGAAGGAGGAGAGGTGGTAGAAACATGAGCAGATGGGTATGGGGGCTTCAGAGAAGAGATATACTAAACTCCTCAGAGTATCCCATGCCCCTGAAGGGGAGGTGTAGCCTGCCTGGCTCCAAAGGAGTGAGCCACAGTGCACTCTTAACGTTGATGTTTGTCCTTTGTCCACAAAAAGGACCATAATAGTGGGAAGGTGATACCATGACTTGCAAATGAATTGAATTTAAGTGAGGGAGGGCTGTGGAAAGTCACCAGCCTGACTCTCTTCCGGAGCCATCTTGGTCCAGTGGCAAGATATTGATCAGGACAACTGTACATAGTCCTAGATGCAGTGGGAGATCATGGCCTTTTTAAGCTAAGGTCTTTCCCAGATCTCAGTTTGACTAACACAATGCCAATTCAGTGATTAAGCCTAGGTAAGAAATGAGGCAAAGAATGGCTTCTTTTACCTAGTTTAAAAAAATCAATCTGGGAGGGGAAGACCCTAAGGTTTCTGGTCAAAACAAAAATAATTGTTCTCCCAATATTTCCCATCCCTTTCTTCTACTACTACCACTAGAACTCTTAAATCTTTTTATTTGTATCCTGAGTGCCTGACACATAGTTGGTGGTTAATTAATGCTTGTCAGTTGAATAGTTACTCATTTCAGTCATGTCTGATTTTTTATGACCTCATTTGAGGTTTCCTTGGCAAAGATACTGGAGTGATTTGCCATTTCTTTCTCCAGCTCATTTACAGATGAGGAAACTAAGGCAAACAGGGTTAAATGACTTCCTAGCATCACACAGTTAGTAAGTGACTGCAGCCAGATTTGAACTCTGGAAGACGAATCTTCCTGACTCCCGGTGCAGCACTCTAGCCACTGCACTACCTAGTTGCCCATCAATTGAGTAATCTGTTGTTTTATTCATATATCTATCTATCTATCTATCTATCTATATATATATATACATATATATATATATACATATATGTATATATATATGAATGTAGCCTATATATGAATATAACATACAATTAAAGGCCTCCATAATAGAGATTCTTATTGGAGTGGGTACAGCAAGGAAGAGCAGTCCAAGCTTTGTGGTCCCTTTTCCCTCACATTGTAGTCTAACATTCATTATGTTGTGAGTGAGGAAACTGAAAGAGACCACAGCTTCACATAATTTGGAAATTGGAAAGTATCTTAGAACGATTTTGTCCAACCCTTTGAGCTCACAAAAGGAACCCTCACTATAAAACACTCTATAAGTAGTCATCCAGCTTCTTCTTGAAGACTTCCAAGAAAGGAAACTCATTAACTGCCAAAGCAACTTATTCTACTTCAGGACAGTTCTATTTGGTAGGTGTTGTGTTTTGTTTGTTTGTTTTCCAAACATGAAGCCTAAATTTTTCTCTTTGCAATATTGGCAATAATGTTCCTGTTTCTAACTCCTAGAAACAAATGAAACAAGTCTAAACTATCCTCCACATGACCATTCTTCAAATAATAGAAGACAAGCAACCTATTTCCTCTCCCACCACACTTTGAGTCTTCTTCAGACCAAACATTCCCAGTTACTTCAACTAATTCTATGAAATGGACTCAAATGGACTTCACTATTCTGGTTGCCCTCCTGTGCACACTTCCCAGCTTATTGTTTTCTATCTCAAACTGGCACTCAACATTGAAGTGATTTGCCCAAGATCTCAATGCTAAAAGACAAAGTCAGGCTTCATAGTTGCCATTCCAATACAGTTCTTCCTATTCCACTACACTGCTGCCCTAATTGAAGTGCAGCTGAAAAGAAACTAGGATAGATGTGCCTGAAAATGAAAAAAAAATGCATCTAGTATCTAAACATTATACTCAGATATCACCTGCACTTATTAAAGGAAAATAATTTTTGTATTTTTGCATTAAAAAATATTTTTAAAAAAGAATTCAGCTTGATTAAAAAAAAATTATGTGCCCTTCCCAATTGTCTATGCCCTCTCCCTGAGCAAACCTTTTGGGAAAGAATACACTCCTCCCATCAGGCTCAGTGAGTACTGACATGGAGATGATTCCAAAACTCATTAATCATTTTGATTTTCCTATAATGATACAGATTCTGCAATATGGCATAAACCTGCAATTCTTTAGAGATTAAGTTGTGATTTGGGTGTTAATTAATGCATTAGTAGCTAGGAGGCATTAGCATATGAACATCTTACCCACTGAGCTTGCAGAATCATTGAAACATTAACAGCTTTCCTTAGTAACCGTGCCTGAAAAAATTCGGGGAGAATTTTCACCAAAAGAGCAAGGCAGGGGATGATTTAGCCAACATTAATTGATAAAGAGCAGATCCTGTCAAACTGGCCCCATTTCACTGGGTGACAGAGTGATGGGCTTGGTAGATCCCACAGAGGAAACAGATGGCATAAGTAACTCCGGCTAGGGGGTAGCAGCTGCATTGCTTTAGGGCATATAAAAGTTGTGATAAGTGGAAAGTGATCCCTCTTCTCTGATTTCATGCTTTTAGCTATGCTGTCTCCCCACTACACACACATCTTAGGGTACTCCCTCCATGTATCTGCCTCTAGAAAAACCATTTCTCCTTCAAGACCCTCGATATCACACACACCTAAGCATAGTTATTGCACCCATGACCTGCTGTTAGCTTGAGGGTTTTTAAACAAAGTTTTGTTTTTCCTTTATGATAGAGCTGATTACTTGTCCAAACAGTCTGAGTGCAGATTAGAAAATAATAGAAACAACTACTATTAATTCAAGCAGCTTATAAGTGAATTAAAACTCCCTCCATAGTATAAATGGACTTAATGCTAAAGCCTAGAAAGTCTGTGATCTGCTCAAGGTCACACAGAAAAAAAGTGGAGGAGCTTGCTTTGAACCCAGGTTTTCTGCATCCACATCTGGATCTCTTTCCACTGTACTGTAGTACTCTGTTAGCACAGTGCCTAGCACACAGTAGGCATTTAATAAACATTTATTGGATGACTTTGGGAAAGAGGAAGATGAGTCATGATAATTATTCAATGACAGATGGTTCAACCAATTTATACTTTAAAAAGAATCATAAATCCAATTTCTTGGTAGCCTATATAACATTATCATAAAACAATAACAATGAGAATTGGTACAAAAAAATCTTAATTACAGAATATCTCGAAAGAAATTATGTTCTATTATTTTTAAGTGTATATAATTACTCAAACCCTCTACTAAAATTATTTTGAAGTATTTTGCTCCCTTTTGAGACAAGGGAGTATTAATTATCAGATCACTTACAGAATATGAGAATGTTAACACTAAAAAGAACATTAAAGATCACCTAATTCAATTTCCTCATTGTGAAGATGAGAAACTGAGGCCCAGTGAGGTAAATTGGCTTATCCAAGGCCACACAATTTAGTGACAGAGTGGGGATGAGAACCCTGGTCTCCTCCACTGCAAGGGGGCAATAATTATTTCCCTGTGCCATACTTAGTTGACACCTTCTCAAAAATAGTTGGCTCTCTTAAATAGATTAAATATGTCTCTGCCCCAAGGTCTTCTTTATACTGCTTATTTGCTTAGCAAGTTATGTCCTCCTAGAGAGCATTTCATTCCAGGTCAGTAATCACAAATTTTTGGTTAATGGAGTCCAAATAAATGTGACTTTATTTGTGTCCTCTTTCTACTATATACTTTTTCCTCAAAAAAGTTTTGTTTCCCAAAACTTTTACTTCTAACTCACTTTGAAATCTCTTTCTCTCTCTCTCTCTCTCTCTCTCTCTCTCTCTCTCTCTCTCTCTCTCTCTCTCTCTCTTTCTCTCTCTCTCTCTCTCCCTCTCTGTCTCTCTCTGTCTCTTTCTCATATATACACATAATGTGAACAATTATGTACAAATAGATATATACAGGATAAATTGAGAATAGTCTTGCAGGGAAGGTACTAGTAATCGTAGAATACTGAGAAAGGTTTCTTGTAGAAAATGGAATTTTAGTTGTGACTTGAAGGAAGCCAGGGAAACTAGGAGGTGAAGACAAGGAAGAAGAGCATTCTGGATATGAGGGACAGAAAGTGAAAATGCCCAGAGTTAAGAGATGGAATGTTGTATTCCAAGAACAGTAAGGAGGCTGGTATATCTTGATGTAGAACACATGTAGGGGAAGTAAGATGGAAGAAAATTGGAAAGGTAAAGGGGGCTAGGTTAGGATGGGCTTTAAAAGTCAAATAGAGAATTTTATATTTCATTCTGGGAGGTAATAGAAAACCACTAGAATATACTGAATAGAGAAGCAATATGGACAGATCTATGCAGGAAAATCACTTTGGCAGCTGACTGTTAGATGAAGTGGAATGGGGTAAGGCTTGAGACAAAGAGACCAAGGAAGAAGCTTTTACAATAGTCCACGCATGAGGTCACGAGGACCTGCACTAGGGTGATGGCAGTGTTAGAAACAAGGGAGTATAAATAAGAGATGTTGAGAAGGCTGAATCAACAAACCTCAGCAACAGATTGGAGGGTGAGAGAAAGTGAGGAATCAAGGTTGATACCTAGGTTATTTGCCTGTTTCAGTGAAAGGTTGATGGTGCCCTCAACAGTTATAAGGAAGTTCAGAAAAGGGAAGGGTTGGGGAAGAGGGGAAGATAATGGGTTCTATTTTGAACATTTCATGTATAAAATGTCTACTGGACATCCAGTTGGAAATGTTCAATAGGCAGTTACAAATATAAAACTAGAGGTCAGGAGAGAGGTGGTGGTGGTTATTCAGTCATGTGACACTCTTTGTGACATTTAGGTTTTCTTGGCAAAGATACTGGGATGGTTTGCTATTTCCTTCTCCAGTAGATTAAAGCAAATAAGTTAAGTGACTTGGCCAAGGTCATATAGGTAGTGAGTGTCTATGGCTGGATTTGAACTCAGGTTTTCCTAACCTCAGGCCCAGCACTCTATCCACTGAATCACCTAGCTGCCTCCAGCAGAGAGGCTAGAAATGGATAAATAGAACTAAGAACCATTTACATAGAGATGATAATTAAATTTTTACCCTCAAATGATCACTAAACAGAACATCTTCCTCTTTTTCTAGCAGAGTACTTTATACTTTAGTACTTGCATTAATGTATACACAACATGCTTCTACTGAACATAGAAAATTAAAGCTCTAAAAGAATAAAAGAGTGCCTGTGATTGGATGAAATGCAATTATCACATTGTTGGTGAGCAGGAGGTTCTGATTTGAAAGGCAAGATATTTGAGAGGAAAAGGATGGAAAAGGGGATATTAGAGGAAAAGTTTCTAATAATAAGTTACTTAGCCTGGTATCATCTTGAACTTAAATTATATTTCAGTGTAATTTAATATATTTAGAGCTGCAAGGGACTTTGGAAATTGCCAGTCCAACTGATGAGGAAAGAGAGACACAAAGAGGTTAAGTGACTTGTCTAAGATCAGGATGTTAGAAATAGAACTAAGGTTCAAACAAGGAATCCTCTAACTCCAAATCTGGTGCACATTTCATTGCATCATGAAAGTCAACAGACTCAACCCCGAATGTTGGAGCACTTTGTTTTTCTCATGTCTTTCTCCCTGATATGATTGATAGTTCTTTCTACCTCCCCAGCAAGAACCAAGCAATGAGAGAGACAGAGAAACACACACAGAAAGAGAGAGAACATGTATATATCTTCTTATACTAGACACTGTGCTAATCACTGGGACTCCAAAGAAAGGTAAAAGACAGTGCCTGATCTGAAGAAGCAAGTCTACGGGGGAGACAACATACAAGCATCTATGTCCAAACAAGGTATATACAGGATCAATTTGAAATAATGAACAGAAGAATGGCACTGGAATTAAAGGAAATTGAGAAAGGTTTCCAAAAGAAAGGTGGTTTTTTTTAGCTGGGACTTGGAGGAAGCCAGAGTTGGAGATGAAGAGAAATTCCTAGGCATGGGGAACAGCCAACGAAAATGCTCAGAGTCAAGAAGATCGAGTATCTTGTTGAAGAACAGCAAAAGGTCCAGTGGACTGGAGCATGGGGAGGGGAGTAGGAAGAGTGTAAGGTGTAGTAAGACTGAAGAAGTAGAGGAGGGCAAGTTAGAAAGAGCTTTGTAATTGACAAACAATAAAACCAGCACGTTTAGACCGTAATAAAATGTTGCTGTCCCTTAAGGTTTTTTTAAGAGAAAATTTTAATGAGACCATCCAACCTTTCTTCAACTGCTTGAGCATTAATAAATACAGCCTACCTGGAGAGATTTTATTAAGCACTGACTAGTATTTGCTATTTCCTGACCATCTGCAACTAAAACCTTGTTACCATAGCAGAGAAAAAACAAACAAAACAATTCTAATCTATCAGGATTGCTTTTATTACCTTACCTTAGTAATAAGTGTTCTACAAGGATTTCCATGGCTGAAAAAAGATTCAATACCTGATGATTTCCAGATAATAGACATACAGTCTATTACCTTGTTTGACTCAAAGTCTTTCCAGCCCAGTAAGAACTACCAAACCTTGGGTTCTTAGGGCAAAGGCATCCAGAACAAGGGTTATCTCCATGCCCCAGGGAGGCATAGAAGGAAAATTCTAATGGAAGTTATAGTTATATTTGGCATTCAATTGATTGTCTTCTTCATATAATGAATTCTTTCTTCAGATAGTATAGAATGATCTGTAGCAGTAGGGGGTATGGAGAGAATAGTTAGGCTCAATTACCTTCTCACCACCAAAAGTTGTTTATAGAACCAATAAAAAGCAAAAAAAAAAAGATTTATGGAAATGAAGATACTGCTTTTCCTTCTCACTGATGGTGGAGTGATGGAGTTGATGATCAGTAGAAGAGCTCAAAGGAAAGGAAAAAAATAGGGGAAAACAATACATGAGGAACCAAGTTAATCCATGAAACTATTTAAGCATCTGCTGAATTATCTAGGGATGTGGCCCCTCTCCATGACCTTGGTGATCTTCTAAATCACTGATTTCCTTGAACATCTGTAGCTTCAGTAATTTAGTATTTTAATTTGTAAGTCATTGTAAAATTTAATTTCTCATCTTTTTCAATTTCACTGTCTTAGAGAAAGAAGTAAAATAAAATTTATCAGTGAAAATGATGTTTATTTTTCTGGTGGAAAAAATGGAATTGTCATACTGACTTCCCACCAGAAAGGGGGGAAAGGAGGAAATCTGGAAGGGTGTATCTTGTATTTTCTTCTAAATCTCCTTTAGCATTGGGGGAAAAAAGATGTGGGTGTTGCCAAATGTCTGTGGTACATCAGGGATGTAAATGTTTTAAAATGACATTAACTTTAATCTTGTACTTAATAGTATACATCAGTCAGGTAAACATCAGTCATTAGTAACAATGTGATTACTACTGCGAAGACTTGAAAAATGTTTTTTGGCACAGTTTTGTGTTTCAGTAGGGAACTGACAGGTCTTTGTTTTCAGTAAGGTCCCACAGAAGCTATTTATCCAAAAGATGGTTTAAAAAGACATTAGTTTTCTATAAATAAAATTTATAGATTGAATGGGAGAAAAAATGAAGATTCCCCCAAATGGCCATTGATACACTGAGTTGGTGAGAATGCTTTTTCCTATAAATATTACTGCACAGTGGCTAAACCTGCTCAGCCTATAATTTCTCTTCCTCATTGGGTAGATGCTATTAAGCAATAATCTCATCCCTTTTCACAACTCAGTGAATAAGAATTCATGCAGAGAGCTTCCATTAGGAAAAGAATTTGGATTATTTGTTTCTTTTGAGTAAAATATAGACTTCTCATTCCCCTCCTCCCTTCAGAGATTTCATTTTTCTCCTAGAGTTCTTTAAGGATTATGACTTAAATGATTACTTTGGCAGATGGAGGGATAGTGAGTAGTGTTGAATATGTACTATGTGGTTTATGGAAGGGATGTAAAGAGAATTTCAATTTTAGTTGGGGAGACATGGAGTCTATAAAAGAAAACTTAACATATCTATACCTATACATTAACTGTAAACTGTTTCTTTGGGAGCTCAGAGAACAAATCATAAAGAAGTAATAAAGCAAGGAGGAGGTACTGATAATCAAGTAGGGCTTCCTGGAAGACATGTTAAAGTTTTGAAAGAAAAAGACATGTTAAGAGAAAGTTCTCCATAGTGGAAATAGCACCAAGTAGAAGTGGAGAGATAGTTATGTTCTAGTTCCACCTAGAATGGACTTATTATGACAGTTATGACTTATGGGATTGAACGAGATGATTTCTAATGACCTGAGGCTGTTAGGTGGTGGTAGATAGAGTGCCAGACCTGGACTCAAGAAGACTCATCTTCCTGAGTTCAAATATGGTTCAGACACTTAACAGCTATGTGACCCTGGGTGAGTCATTTAACCCTGCTTGCCTCAGTTTCCTCATCTGTAAAATAAGCTTGAGAAGGAAATGGCAAACCACTCCATTATCTTTGCCAAGAAAACCCCAAATGGAGTCAAGAGTTAGACACAACTGAAACCACTAAACAATGAAAAAAAGTCCTATTATATATCAATATGCATATTTTATGTAATAGAAAGAGAGAAGCTTTAAAGTTCAAAGCTATTGGTATGATACCAATATGATTTGGCACAATGTGAACAGAAAGGTAGATTTGGATCTAGATTCTCACAAGAGCACTTCCTAAACTCCTTTATTTTCTTCTCCCTATAAACATCCTTTGCAAGGGAAATATTCCAAAACTTAATATGAACATGACCCAATAGAACACTTCTAGAGAATGTAGGCAATGTAGACGTGATATAGTAAAAATATTAGCTAGCCTGTAACAAATTTGAAAGCCATTTGATATATCCCTATGAGAATCTGATAATATCTCACAGTTTTAGTTTCCATTGGCACATCCTTCTCAGTTCCCATCAAGCAAATAAAAGTGCTCTTCAATTACAAAAATTCATTTTCACAGTCACTTCCCCCACATTGGCTTAGGTTCCTAACATCCTGTACAGTTAAGAAGGATTTGGTTTCCAAGAACAGATGGTTTCCCACACTTTACTACATACATATAGCTGCATTAATTTCCCCTTGTTGATCTCACTGATGCAGAACTGACCCAAACCCATGTATTTATGTTTTTTGTCCTTTTAGATGAGGTTACAGCAGCCTTCACACACTTTCAAGTGCTCCTAGTACCTATGAGTCTTCTAAATCACCTAAGAAAATTTCAAACATTGCTGGTATCAAGAAACCAAAAGAAGTGATTGTTTGTAAGAACTAAGAAGCTTAGATAATTTGGAGCTTCTAATTCCCATATGCTGGAATTTCCCCTGTAGTTTCCAAATACTATAACTCTTTCTGAATCTCCTGAAAATAAGGAGGAAAACATCCTTTTTCAAGAGAAGTTTAAAATTCTTTATCACCAAACAGAAGCAATCTCATTGATTTCAATGTTCCTTTAAATGAAAATCACAATCTACCCATATCTTCTCATCCTTTGTAATTCTTGCCAATGTCCTCCCATAAATTTATACCATAGGATTATCCATCCAATCTCCTAAGGGTCTTCCTCTCACTTTTGCTTACTGTCTCAAAAATAGGAGTAGGGCACTCAAGTTGTCCACCTCTTATACTTGACTTTGATGACATGACCAGTATATATTTTGTTTGCCTTCTGTTTTGATTTGGACCAATAACATCATAGGGTGATGTCAACTCGCACATGAATTAGATTTAAGTGAGGCACAGTTGCACAAAGTTGTCAGCCTTACTCTCTCTTCCAGAGTCATCGCAGTCCAGTGGCAAGACAAAAGTTAAGATAACTGGCAATGGCCTGGGATGCAATGGATCACCTTGGCGTCTTAGATGTCTGACCAATCTCTAAGAACTCCATAGCACCTGCTTCAGTTTCCTTCATGGCAATTGGAACAAATTGTTTTCATTCACCCATTCCTCCAGGGGGAAGTCTTCACGTACTTGGCATAGATAAGATATCTACCAGCATATACTTTTTATGCAAACACTCCCCTTTACTTTAGTTCTTCAACCTCCTTAATTTATTATATGTTGCAACCCATTAACACTCACTAGGTGACTCTTCCTCTTCCCTCTCTGTGATACTCATTTTTAGTTCTTTGGCTATCACTGTTCCATGACTTATAGTCATATAGCCGTATAGGTACAACAGATAGTTCTACAAAAGCATAAAATAAAGTACTTGTGAATAGGCTATAGAATTACATTTTTAATTATTCAACACAATCAGTTGGGATTTGTATAGGCAGTTAGATGGTGCACTGTACAACCTATAGTACTTCAGGAGAGGACCCAAAGTTAGGAAGACCCGAGTTTAAATCTTGCCTCAGACCCTTACCAGCAGTTTTTACTTTGGGCAAGTCATTTTGCCTCTTTGTTTCTCAATTTCCTCATCTGTAAGATGGAAATAACAATAGCACCTACCTCTTAGGGTTGTTCTGACAGTAAAATGAGATATTATTTGTGAAACACTTGTAAAACTTAAAGTGCTTTATAAATGCTATTATTCTTATTAAGACAAAGATATTTCAGCATTAAAAAATAATTGGCATCATGAAGCCAGTGATGAAATACTAAAAATCATGATTAAATCAATAGATGCAGAACAAAAATGTTAATGTTTACATTGTTCCTCATTTTCATCTCGCCTCTTTTGCCTTCTTTTGCCTTTTCCATTAAAATTCAAATCCCATAGCCTGATATTCAAGGCCATCTGCAATCTGGTGTCACCCTACTTTTCTAGCTTTTCCCTCATGTTTCTTCTTTACTCCATTATCCAAATATTATCATCCCCATACCTGGCCCAGACTTTCCCAGTCACAGGTTTTTGCTCACTATGTTCCCTATGTCTAGAACACTCTCCTCAGCTTCTCTGTGTTTTACATTTCTACTCACTTTTTAAAGCCCAATTCAATTGCCCTCTCTTCCCTGATTCTACTAGCCTATAGGAATCTTTCCTCCCACCCCCCTCTCCCCACCGTTAGACCTTCTACAGCACTTAGCACCACTTTTAGGAATTTATTATATATTATTTTATATTTATTTATGTGTCATTTTCTCTTACTATGCTATACAATCCAAGATCCCAAGGACTGCAGGTTTAATATTACTCAACAAAATAATATGAAACACAAGAAAATTATCTTAATTTGTATGTAGGAAGAATAGTGTTAGGGACTTAGGGAGTTGACAATCCTGCTATACTCTGCCCTGGTTAGACCACTTGTACAGTATTGTGCTCAGGTCTGCACACATTTTAAGAAGGACTTTAATGATTTAGAGAATAGACAGAGGAAGGCAACCAGGATGGTGAAGGACCCCAAGTTCATGGTTGAGGAAAATCAAAATGTTTAACCCAATTAAAAGAAAACTCAGGGGGGTGGGAGACATGATAGTTTTGTCTTTGAAGGATAGTCATACAGAAGAAGCTTTCAACTTGTTCTCTTTGGCCCCAGAAGGCAGAACTAGAAGCATTATCTCAAAACCATATTTAGGCCTAACATGAGAGAAAACTCCCTTAGAAGTATTCAGTCTACAATAAAATGAACTGCATAGGGTTCTCCCTCATCATAGGTCTTCCAATACCTCTCAAATAGCTATCAAGTATGTTTTAGAGGGAAATTATTGGTTAAGTATGGATTGGGCTAAATGTCTCTTGATGTTCCTTCTGAGATTCTGTGATTTTATGTTTATTTTATTTTTGTAACTTTGAATTTTCCCAGTGCCTAGTATAGTGCTTTGTGCACTATAATAAATGTTTATTGAATTGAATTCGATCTTATTTTTTTTACCTCCTCATTCTTCTTTGGGTCTCATTTTCCTTATCTATAAAATGAAGAGGGTAGGTAACTAGGTAACTTCTAAGGTCCCTTACAGCTCTAAATCTATGCTTGTATGACCCCAGGATCCTGCAATCCAGTGACATTGATTTCCTTGATATACCTCACACATGACACTCCAACTATCAGTCCCACACATTTCACTGGCCATCTCCTACTCCCAAACTCTCTTACTCCTCACCTCTGCCTCCTTTTAGTCTCAACTAAAGTTTAACCATCTGCAATAAATTTTTCTTGATATTCCTTAATCTTAGTGACTTCCCTATAAGAGCAACCCAATTTTTTATATATAGAGAGAAATACATAGATATATATGTATGTAGATGTGTTGTTATTGTTGCTATTGCTCAGTCATTTCTGACATTTCTTCATGACCTCATGGACCATACTGTCCATGGGGTTTTCTTGTCAAAAATACTGGAGTGGTTTGCCATTTCCTTTTCTGGTGGATTAAGGCAAAAAGTGGGCTATCTCTAGTTGTCCTGATCTATATCTTGCCACTAGATCCAGATGGCTCTGGAAGAGAGAGTGAGGCTGGTTACTTTGCACAGTCCTGTCTCACTTAAATCCAATTCCCTTTCAAGTCATGACTTCACCTTCCCGATGTCATGGCCCTCTTTGAGAATGAAAGAAGAACATCAACTATGATCTCTGGATAGCTCCCCAAGTAACTTAGGCCATTAGAGAGATCCTGCAATAGCACAAATGATGAGTATCAAGCTGCTAGAATCCTGCTTCTTCCAGGTCACAACAGTACTCCCAAATGTGTCAAACTATGCCCAAACCCTTCTTTAGCACTATATTCACTACACCAGAGATACATAAGACAGCCTTAGGAAGGAACATTGAAACGCTCAGGATCTTCTCTCTTGGTCAGCTTCCCTAAAGGTTGGTACACCAACAAAATACATTGATACACACAAAGATGGACAATCCCCCCATGGATCCAAGAACATAGCCATGCTGCCTCACCACAACCTAAATCCTACTTTCCTTCTTCTTTTCTATGTTCTCTGCATCTATGCTTTGTCATCAAAATTGTGAGCGACCACTGTCATAAGCACTAGTATTTGTTGCACAGTCCCTTCTATGTAAATAGACTAACTCTAGAAAGCCTCCATGTGGAAGGAAGCACCATACCCTCTTCCAGCACAACAGCCACACCTGCTGCCTTCCACTTTTGTAACTCAGCTGTGTTGCCTCCCCTTTGGTGCTTACATTATGTGATTCTAATATATGTGAGAATTTATTGAACATTCCTTCTTCCCTCCTCCCTGGCGAGATGATTAAAACTCCATTCCATTTTTATATCTTAGCTTTTTGGAGTAGCTATGGCAATACTTAACCCCACCACCAAGTTACAGTGCTGCTTCCTTGAAAACTAAAAGATTGTAATGATTGCCCTGGCCTTGAAAGAAGTATCAGACTTTTGTTCTTCTTTTGCTTCTGCTGGAATGTCTGTTTTTTGACTTTTCAAAACTGTTCTGAGGTCTCCATTGTCACTTTTGCTGAAAGAATAAATAATCAAAACCAAGGAGTAACAAGTGATTCATGTCAGAGATGCTCTGAGTTGGTCCTTAATTTCTTCTGAGAAAAAAAATATATATTATTATTATTATTATTATTAACATTCTTATCTCAGATGCTTGTTAGAAATGTCTTTTCTGTACTTAGGGCTTGAATGGGGAGACGGGTTTCTTCTCTTCATGACAGCCTAGAGTGCATTTTTCAGTCTGTTCTACCCACACTGTCCAAAAACATCCAGTTCTAACCTAAAAATAATGCACATAACTTAAAGCATCAGCCAGATCTAATGAGCTAAGCTTTGTCTATATTTGCATTTGCAGGGCTTTTGTTTACAGAAATGATTTTTGGACCAGAGTCTGTCCTTTTGAGTTGATACATTTTTGTTTTAAATGAGCCTTAAGCAAATTGTATTTAGAAGCTAATTCTGGCTTTCCATTCCCTCTTCTCCTACCAACTCCAAAAAAGATAAAATGAAAATTAATTTTGGTGCTAGAAATATTCAAATGGTTTTCTAATAGCATTTCTTATAACTAAACATTGGATCCTAACATTGCTTTCCATCTTTAGATAGTTATGAACCCATTAACCAAGTCTGCGGGACTCAGATGAAGAGAAAGTGAAATATAATCAACTAGCCCCCAGAAAAATCTTGTTCTCATTTGCTATATGGCCTCAGTCAAGTCCCTTTTCCCAGTGTTTTACTTTCCTTAGCTACAAAATGTGAATAGTAAGGTTGGTCTGATTGGATGAGTAGTATGTACTTATAATCATGAAATAGCACCTTTCAGCTATTAAATTACTAGTCTTCCAGCAAGGGGAAGTGAATGATGGATGATAACAATGGAAAGTTATTTTTGTACTGAAAATACTCACCAGACACATCCAGTTTAATCAAGAGAGAGAAAAAAACCTCTTCTTTAATTTAAACCAGTGTTTTCCCATTGGGTATTACTTATTCTATCATTCAATAATATCAACCTTGGGAAATTTTAGTGAGTACTGAATTAATGCTTGAGAGGCACCTAAGGATAACAGACCACCAACCTTGTCATCAGGAAGAATCAATTTCCAGTAAGATATTTGTTGTGTGACCCTGGTAAATCACCTGACCTCTCAGTGCCCCACTCAATTCTATCTTTAAGACTCTAAGTGTCAGAAAAGGTGCCAGTTTACATTAGTAGAGGGAGTTTACTTGTAGGAGCATTCCATATCAATGAGATCACAAGTCTAGTTCACCCCAAAATGTATACATGTACAAACTACATCAGAGTTGTTATGTCCAGAATTCAATAGGTATTTTCGTTTCCAATCCCAAAACCACAGTATTTCTCATTGGTAATATGTCCTAATAATTTCCTCACTTCATTGCCATTATTTATTATTTACAGTTATAGGAGTATTTTTTGCCAACCTACTACAATATGCTTTGAAATCATAAAATGATGACAAGGACTGGAAAGCAGAAGACTGAATATGAATTCAAGTCTTCCTCATTCTAGAGTGAAGAAGTGAGAACTTATCCACTGTACCAACAACTGCTCTCAGAGAATGCATAATTTTTATGGCAACTGTGGATCAGTACCATAATCCAGGACTTCTTCCTTTCTCTGCTTTGAATGAAACCATGTATTTGATCTTACTATTTTCACTATGTATTAAGAAACCAGGGCCCTCCAAATCCTGGCACAGGAGGTAGAAATGACCCCATAAACATTTCTGGTATCCTTTGCTGTCTTTGTTCATTACGTTTTCTGTATTATCTCCATTTGCTGGTATAAGAGATTGAAGGCAATTAACATGACTGCAAAAGGAAAAAGATGTCAATGGAGTGATCAACTGTGATGTCAGAAGAGTAATGATGAAGAGTTTTTCCCATCTCTTAGCAAAAGGGTGGTAGGCAATAGAGATGTGGAATGAGCAAATGCTTTCAGTCAGGGTTTATGTGTTGAATGTTTTGCTTGACTGTACTTATCTGGTAAAAGGCAAAGATTGGAAGTGGGAGGAGGAGGCTTCTGATGTGATTGAGAATTGATCATAATGTAAGAAAAAAAATCAACCAAAAATATTGACACAAGAAAGATAATCCATGAGGAGATTGAAAGATTTATAGGAATAGAATGGACAGATCATGAAACCATTTGTAAATTCTGTCAGTATATTTGTGGTTCTACTTAACCCACTTAAATATGTGCTCTAGAAAGTCTGAGTGAAAGCTATCCTTTTTACATATTCCTAATCTATTTGCTACCCCCTCACCACGCTCCAGAAAATATCCTTCACCTTGCCAACATTAAGTCCCTCTGCACTCACCCTTTACCCTGTCCCCTCCAACAGATTGCTCCCACTATCATTCTTATTCTCATCTTCATGCTCTCCCTCCCTCTCAATTGGTCTTCTGTGTTTTTAAAGAAAATTCACTTGATCCTGATATTACTGCTGTTTATCATATCTCTCTCTCCTCCCCTTCATGGTTAAACTATTCAAAAAAGTCCTCTACGTCCAATACTTCCACTTCCTTTCCTTTCTCTCTCTTTTAAATGCATTGCAAATGTACATAGTGAAAGTATTATTATATTTTATGGTTTCTCTGAAAAAATATTCTTAAGATTATATACACGGTATACATATACATAGTAAGATGCCAAGATTTGAACCCAGGTCTTCTGGCTTTACATACAATTCTCTTTTATAAAAAGTGCATGTTTTTCAAACAACACCATTTCATTTTTTTTTTTTAATAATCTATGGTTTGCGTACCTGCTAGTACAATGTAGTTTTAGTGAATGGGTCTATGATCACATCAGTGTGGATTCATTAACACAGGTTGCAACTGATACATACCTTCTCATCTAACCTTCATAGAGGATCTACCCAGGTTGCTATAAGCCTTCGCAAGTGACAGTGTGGCCCTTGGGCTATCCTTTTTTTTCTTGCCAAATGACCAACTCACCTCCATTTCATATTACCCATTTCAATGAAGACTCATATATTTTGTCCTCTTCTTCAAATTCAATAATTTTAGGAAATATTTATTTAGCATCCCCTAAATACAAAATATTGCTGGATGCTGGAAAAACTATAAAGGTAAAATGAGCCATGGTCCTATGCCCTCATGAAGCTTATTGTCTTAAAGGACAAACAAATAGCTGTAATGTAAATAGAATATGAGTAATTGGATGAGAAATTCTTAGAACTATGAAAGACCTGAAGATGAGCTCTTGGTTTTGGTTATTTATAAGAGAAAGTTTCATGATGGAGGTGGCATTTCAGCTGGGTCTTCAAAATTGAATAGAGGTGAATTTCCATAGCTGCTATCACACCAGGCAATAATTTGGTACTAAGTTCTGTTAATGAAAGAACACCTGAGCTTATCTAAAAACATGCATTCTTATATAAAGAAATCAATTATTAGTCATGCTCTTAAAAAACATGAAACTAATTTAGGCCATGTCTTTTAGGTAAACTAAGAGCATTCTATTTTCAATTGCTCAAAACAACTTTTTAATAGAAATATTGGCAGGTCATTTGCTTCTTATGGCAGTGATGCCTGACCTTATGCTTATAAATATGATGTAATAAAAATAGCGAAATTACCTTCTTCTCTTATTCTCCATGTAGTTGTTTGGGCTTGTACAATCGGTTACCTCTTTGTTCAGTGAAGCTTTTAATTTAAAAGTAAAATGGAATGAAGCAATAAACTCAGTGGAACTAGTCAATATTAAATGGAAATGTTTTTATATCATCATAGGAAAAGAAAATAACTAAGACAGAGATATAAATGTATACAAAGAAACCTGGGTGTGTGTGGGGGGGGGGGGGGAGAGGAGGTATAGTTCTCCTCTCCTCCATATTGAACCTGTCCTTTCAATAAAGTAATCAATTTAACAGAAACAGCCATTGCATCTGTCAGTATCTACAACATTCGTCCCTTGGAGTTTTTCAGCTCATTATCATATCATTCATTATCTGTTCTCCAAGGCCATCACTGATTTTTCAAACATTAAGAGTTTAGCTTTGTCTTCTTATTCTCTTCATTTTCACTGGTGAAATCATTATGGATAGTTATTTTTTCTGCTTATTGCACTTTGTATCAGTTCACATAAAATCGTTCTGTGTTTCTCTGACTTTATCATATTTGTTACTGCTGATTGCAAAGTCTATTAGTCATATGTCAAAACTGAATTTTTTTCAGTTCTTCTTCAACTTTATAAGCACCTATTGTGGTTCTTGTTCTTTGCCACCATAAAAAAAATGTTGTGAATATCTTGGTAGATATTGATTCTGTCTTTGATGTCTAAATACTTCTTCCTGATGCCGTAACACTTTCTCTAAAATATGATCATGTTGATCATGTGAGATCATGTGAGACATTCCAGAGAAACCTAGATCCCCTCTAAAACCAACAAAATAATAATAATAAAGAAATAGGCCCGTTAAAACAAAGTCAAAATAGATGAATGAGAAGGAAGATAATGTAAGTCTTGAGAAAAAGAATGAAAGAAAAGTCAAAGCAAGAAAGAACCAAGAAATGAAGACTACAGATTTTCCAGTGATCTTAGAGTCAGTTTGGAGCCTGAGGACCAGCAGTCACTCTATCAACCACTAGACTATGATAAGTATGTTCAGAAGGAGACAGAGACAGTGGCTAAGCTACTCACTGGCCCACTGTGAAATAATTCAGGGGGGAGGGAGGAAACTAGGCTATTCTTCCGTTTTACCACCAACCTGAAGCAGTTCAAGGATGTGGGACAGCTGCCTTGCTGCTACCCAAATAACAGCCTGCCCTTCCCTAAAGCAGTGGTTCTCAACCTTCCTAATGCTGTGACCTTTTAATACTCGTATGTGGGCATATCTGCATGTGGGCAACCCTCCTGGAGACAGAGAGAGGAGCAGTGTCTTGGTTCCTAAGACCATTGCAAATATGTGTTTTCTGATGGTGTTAGGCGACCGCTGTGACCCCTGTGAAAGGGTCGTTCAACCCCCAAAGGGGTCGCAACCCATAGGTTGAGAACCACTGCAAAGTGTTTTGCAATGTTAACTCAAGTAACTTCAGAGTCAAGAGAATTTTAAAAGGCATAGCAAGGCATGAAGATCTCTACAGATATATACCTTGTGGGGAGAAAGAAAAATATGTGTTAAAAGAATCCCATGATAAAAAATGTTTTTTAGAACAAAACAATTTGGCAACAATTACAAGTAGACCATGAAAGGAGAGAATGGGTTGGCCACAAGGGCTCCAAGAGTGAATAGAAGGTCTACTAAAAGAAAAGAAGTAATAGATAAAGAAATAAATGAGGAACCAAATTATAGTCCAAAAAAAAGAAAAATTTGGAAAGAAAATAAACCATTTAAAATAAAAACTGGACAAGCTTACCAAAGTAGTAGACACCAGGAACAATGGAATGGAAGAAACAAAACTTAAAAGTTCAGTCATATTACAAGTCCCATCAATGAACTCAATCAAAAAACTGAAAAATTGTAAGAATGCATGAAATATCTATTGTAAGAAATAAGTACCCTGGAAAATAAAATAAGCAGTTATAATTTAAGAATCAATGAACTCCTTGAAAAGTACTTCTAAAATTAACTTATTTTTAAAAAATCAATTTAAAATGTTCAGAACTATTAGGTATTTTAATTTAGACATTTTGCCAGATGATAAATGGAAAATGGGATTTATATCCTGAAAGATACTCCTAATTTCACTCAGAAATATGATCACCAAACTCCAGACCTTCCAGGTCAGTGGAAAAAAAATATACGGGAATAGCAAGGAATAAATAGATTAATTACCAAGGAACTGCAATAAAATTTATTCTGGATTATCTAAAAATAAAAAACACCAAAAAGGAAAGGAAAGTATAGAACACAATACACATAAGGGCAAAACAAAAAAGGAC
Organism: Pseudochirops cupreus; assembly: GCA_028627135.1. NCBI lineage: Eukaryota > Metazoa > Chordata > Mammalia > Diprotodontia > Pseudocheiridae > Pseudochirops > Pseudochirops cupreus. The sequence goes on from CM053584.1 coordinate 111,945,683, forward strand.
TAAATACTTTAATAAACTATCTTGCAAAGTTGATTTTAAACCTACAAGAAAAAAGTAAACCTTTAATAGCATTGATGAATTCCAAGAACTCTTATCAAGAGACAATGAGCTAAGTAAAATCTTGGAAACAAACACAGGAGACAAAGGACTCAAGCGGATATAAACAACTTGAAGCTAAATGATGCGGATATAAACAACTTGAAGCTAAATGATGTTCTAATACTTATATCTTGAAAGGGAAAGAAGAAACTATGGTGTTTTTAGCAGTCCACTGTCTCTAATAAAAGTCTATGAGGGAATTCAGGTCCAAGGTATCTTTTAAAAGAAAAGATACAAAAACAAAGAAAAGGGAAAGGCAAAAATACAACATTCTATAGACGTAATGGGAGGCAAGAAGTAGAAAAGTAATATTTGTCAGAGAAATTTACACAAGAATGTAAGTGAGGAATAATCATCTGAACTTTATTCTTATCTGAATAGAAAGAGAAAATTGGGAAAATATAGGGTAGTAGTAAAATAAAGATACAGAACTTGGACAGGGAAAGAAAGGAGAAAGTTTTAAGAGTTTAAAAGTTAGCAAGGAAATAATCACAATCAAAATAAATTTAGATTATGGATATTTAGGAGACAGGGAAACACACAGATAGATACATATATTGATATAGATATACACATATATACATATATATACACACACACACAAGAGTAAACATAATATAGGAGGTGATGGAGAGAACATTAAACTTAACAGAAATAACTGAATGTGAATGAGATTAACTTGCCCATGAAAGGTAGCAGGAAGAGTGATAGCATGGATCAAAAAGCAAAATCCAATAATTTATCATTTATAAGAAACACATAAAAAACAGAGAGCTTCCTATAGATTTCATGTGAGTATCTGGAGTAAAATTGTTCCTTATATGAAAGTCAGAACTCAAGGGTGGTAATCATGATCTCTATTTACACTCACTCTCTCTCTCCCTCTCTGTCTCTGTCTCTGTCTCTGTCTCTGTCTCTGTCTCTCTCTCTGTGTATATATATATATACAGAGAGAGAGAGAGAGAGAGAGAGAGAGAGAGAGAGAGAGAGAGAGAGAGATAAATGAATGTGTTGCATGTTTTTTCCTCCATTAGAATTGAGCTCCTTCAAAGCAGGATCCATGTTTTTGTCTTTCTCTGTATACTTAGAACTTACCTCACTGCCTGACATTTAGTAAGTACTTAATAAATGTTTGCTGACTTGTGTAAAATAGGCATGGTTAAGAGAATTAATGGTTTATTAAAGAATTAAGCATGATAACTGATTATGCTTAAAGGTATCATAGATAATGAGCAATCAGTACTAGTGTGTATGCATTAAATCATACACTATCTAAGTACTTAAATGAAAAGCTAGCTGAATGACAGGGAAAACAAAGTAAAATAATACTAGATGCTGTTAAGATGTCTATTTCAGATCTAAAAAAAAACCCAACAGAAAAATAAATAAGAAAGAATTTAAAAATCTGAATATGATAGTAGAAAAATTAGATGTGATATGTTGGCTACAACTAAATGGGAATGATAAGGATTTTTCATTTTTTTAGCTTTTGCACGGCACTTCAGGGCGTTAAAGAACTCATAAATAAATACAAACGGGAAGAACGGTAAGCACATTCTTTTCAGACCACAATGCAATAAGGAAAACCCAATGAAAGAGTTCAGACCTGAATGGAAAATAACCAGTGTAATGCTGAAGAGTAAGTGGGTCACAGAACAAATTATGAAAACTGTAATCAACAAAAGAAAGTTATGATGATGAGAAAACATACCAAAAATTGTGATATACAACCAATGAAGTTCTGAGTGGAAATTTTATTTTTCTAAATGATTATATCATGAAAATGGCAGGGCGGAGGTGGAGGGAGGGAAGGAAAGAGGTCAAAGAATTGAACATGCAATTGAAAAACACTGGAAAACTATTCTAAAAAAAATCACAGAAGGAACAAAATATCTTTTGTCATGATAAGTAAAACTAAGAGCTCTTTTTCAAAGCTAAAATAGACATGGCATTAGCTATGTTGATTTCAAAAGGGAATGAGAAAAACCACAAATCACTAAAATAAAAAGGAAAAGGAAACTGACAAATGAAACAAAGAAAATTGTGAGAAACTTTTGCACTCAATTTTATACCAACAATTGCAGATTTATACAAAATAGATGAATAATTGTGAAACAATAAAATACCCAGATTAACAGAAGAAATAAAGAACCAACATAAGTCTTCCTTAGAAACAGAACTCAAACTATAAATGAACTCCAGGGAAGGGGATATGAGGGAATTGGGCAGAACAGTTCCTGCTGGACATAAAAATGAATCCTACCAAACATTTTCAAATAATTAAATTGAGTATGTGTATACACATACATATACATATATAGAGAGAAACATGTGTATGCATATATATATACATACATACATTACAAACATAGAAGGCACCTTCAAAGTCATTTTATGTGATAAATATTGTTTTGATACCCAAATCAGACCAGTCTAGTTCAGGTCCTTATCATCTCTCACCTAGAGTATTATAACAGCCTTTTAATTGATCTGGCCTTGAGTTTTTCCTCTCCTCTAAAATTAATCCTCCACACAGCAGCTAATGTAATATTCTTAAAGCACAGGCCATTCCCCTGTTCGATAAATGCCAGTTATTCCCGATTACATCTAGGAACAAATACAGACTCCTCTGTTTGTCAATCACACTATGTAAAACCCCTCACAACCTAGCTCCAATTTACCTTTCTAGGTTATTGTGCATTATTCCCTTTCATGCACTCTTTAGTCCTGACAGACAAGTTTGGTCTTGGAATACAAATGAGACAGGGCAAAGAGTAATGGAGTTTTGTCACGATAACTTGCTGGTCACAACAAACACTCTTTTTTCAACAACCCACAAGGCATCTCTACACATAGACATCACCAGATGGTCAATATTGAAATCAGATTGATTACATACTTTGCAACCAAAAGTGGAGAAGCTCTTTGCAATTACTTAAAACAAGATCTGGAGCTGACTGTGGCTCAGGTCATGAGTTTCTTATTAAATTTAGACTTAAATTGAATAAGATAGGGAAAAATCATAGACTTTATAGGTATGACCTAAATAACATCCCTTATGAATGTGAAGTAGAAGGGATGATTAGATTTAAGGGATTGGATCTGGTAGATAGAGTGCCTGAAGAACTATAGACAGGTTTGCAATGTTGTACAGGAGGCAGTAACAAGAACAAAAATGTCCCAAAGAAAAAAAGAGCAAGATATCAAAATGGCTATCTGATGAATTTTACAAATAGCTGAGGAATGAAGGAAAGGCAAAGGAGAAAGGGAAAGATATACCCAACTGAATGCAGAATTCTAGAGAACAGCACAGAGAGTTAAGATTTTCTTAAATACATATTGCCAAGAAACAGAACTAAACAACAGAATGGGAAAGACAGGAGCTCTCTCCAAGAAAATTAGAGATATCCAGGGAACGTTTCTTGCAAAAATGATTACGATGGAAAACAAAAATGGTGGGGACTTAACAGAACTAGAAGAGGTTAAGAAGAGGTGGCAAGAACATGCAGAAGAACTATACAAGAAAGATCTTAACATCACTGATAACCACGATGGTGTGGTTACTGATCTAGAGTCATACATCCTGGATAATGAAGTCAAGTGTCCTCAGGAAACATTACTAACAATAAGGCTAGTGGAGGTGATGGAATTCCAACTGAGTTACTTAAAATCCTGAAAGATGATGCTGTTAAAATGTTGTACTCAAAATACCAGCAAATTTGGAAAACTCAACAGTGGTCAATGGATTGGAAAAGATCAGTTTATGTCCCAATCCAAAAGAAGGGCAATGCCAAAGAATATTAAAATTACTGAATTGCACTCATTTCACACACCAGCATGGATATACTTAAGATTCTGCAAGCTAGGCTTAAGCAATATGTGAACCAAGAATTACCAGGAGTGCAGACTGGTTTTCAAATAGTGGAGGAGCTAGAGACCAAATTGCCAACATTCACTGGATTATGGAAAGTGAGAGTTCCAGAAAAACATCTACTTCTGCTACACTGACTACACTAAAGCCTTTGACTGTGTGGATCACCAACAAAATGCAACAAGTCCTTAAAGAGATGGGAGTACCAGATCATCTGACCTGTCTTCCTGTATGTGGGCCAAGAAGCAACAGTTAGAACCGAATATGGAACAACTGGTTGGTTTAAGATTGGGAAATGAATACACCAAGATTGTATGATGGCATCTTATTTAACTTACATACAGCATACAGCATACATTATGTGGAATGTCAAGCTGGATAAATCAAAAGCCAGAATTAAGGTTGCCAGAAAGAAATAACAACTTCAGATAAGCTGATGATGCCACTCTGGTGGCAGAAGCTAAAGAATTAAGAAGCCTCTTGAAGAGGGTGAAAGAGGAGAATGTAAAACCTAGTTTGATGCTTAACATTAAAAAAAAAATTAAGATCATGGCAACTGGTCTCATCACTTCCTAGCAAACAGAGGTAAAAGAAATGGAAGCAGTGTCAGATTTAAATTCTTGGACTCAAGAGTCAGTGCAGATACTGAGTACAGCCATGAAATTAAAAGATGCTTGCTCCTTGGAAGGAAAGCTATGACAAATCTGGACAGAATACCAAAAAGCAGAGACATCACCTTTTTAACAAAGGTCTGTATAGTCAAAGCTATGGTTTTTCCAGTAGTTATTTATGGCTGTGAGAATTGGAATATAAAGAAACCTGAGTGCCACAAAATCAACACTTTAAAATTTTGGTGCCAGAGAAGACCTTTGAGAGTTCTTGGACAGCAAGGAGATCAAATTGGTCAATAGTTAAATCAATTCAGATTATTCACTGGAAGGACAAATACTGAAACTGAAGCTTAAATATTTTGGCCACATAATGGGAAGAAAGGAGTCATTGAAAAAGACCCTGATATTAGGAAAGATTGACGGCAAAAGGAAAGGGGATAGCAGAGGATGAGATGGATAGATAGTGTCATGGAAACAATGAACATGAGATCAGACAGGGTTCAGGATATAGTAGAAGATAGAAGGGCCTGGTATGCTATAGTCCATGAGGTCATGAAGAGTCAGACATGACTGACCAAAACAACAGCTCGTGTACCATTTCCTACATGTAGCCTTACCTGATCTCCCCAGTTTTAAGTGTCTCCTCTCAAGAAGTTGTCTTGTATTTGTGTTATATGAAATATATAATATGCATGTATGCATGCATATATACTTGTATATTAACATTTCTTCCTTGATGGACTACAATCACCTTGAAGACATTGTGTCATTTTTGTTTTGATTAGAAAGTACCTGGAATGAAGTAGGTGTCTAAATGCTTGTTGGTTGATGGATTGATTATATGATCTCTTGGAATTCTATTATCTGATGCTGAGGTAGTAAAGAAATGTATCTTCCCAAGAGTCTACATACTTACTTTCAGACAACCCAGTGCTGAAAAGATATGAGGACATAAATAAAACTTCATCATGCCTCCCAGGCCCTTCTCTTCCAAATATCCTTGTCCTAGTTTCCTTGAAGGCCATCAACTGCTATGGATCTAGTTAAGAGTTCATTTCTAGTAGCCATGTTTAAAAAAAAACAAAAACTGAAAGTCTTTATTTTAAGGGGATAAAATAAGTATCAGTAGTGATGGAAGAGGCTAATACAAGGGGATCTTTGCATGTAAAGGATTGTTGTAAGAATGAAATAGATGTTAAAGTAAAAATCAGTTTATAATGGCAAAAAAAAATTGTTTTCATTATCAAGTAGGGAGAGAACAAGTATTTATTAAGCCTTTACTGTGTGCTGCTTAACTTTACAAACTTTTTTTTTAGAAGGTAGGTGCTATTATTCTCCCCATTTTATTGATAAGGAAACCGAGGCAAACAAAGGTTAAATAACTTGCCCAGGATTACACAGCTGGTAGATGTCTTAGGGCAGCTTTAAACTCAAGTCTTCCCAATTCCAGGCCCAACATTATGTCTACTGTACTACCTAGTTATTCTCCTCCAATTGCTGTCTTGGCCCTTTTCTTCTGCCACTGCCTTCAGCCCTCTTTGATCTCCTTGCCATTTTCTATGCCCCAAATCACCTGTGTGGGAATCTTAGAATAACGAGAATAAAGATATTAAAAATATAAAAGAAGACAATAAACAGTGGCCTTAAAAGCACTGATTTTGTTTTCTCTTAAGACCAAAGACCTAAGAAGACAGTAACCAGAGGTAAACTATGTATAGCTGTATGCAAATTATTGTACAAATGAATTTATAGTCAATCATTAAGCATTTATGTAGCACTTAATACACGCCAGGTACTGTGCTAAGCACTGGTGATACAAAGGAAGAAAAAAATGTACTCCGTGCCTTCAAGATGCTCACATTCTAATGAGGAAGAAAATGTACATGGAATAGATAGACAGATACATATGCATGTGTATAGAGAGATACTGTAGCGTTCCATGATTCACAGCTGTATTGTAGCATTAGTAGAATGTTGATATTAAAAAGATGGACTTTTGTCTTGGGATTGGGCATCTGCTGTATCTCTCCAAGATATTGAGGAGTTACAGATAGATGGATATAAATATGTACATACATAGAGGGGGAAAGGGGGGGATGAATGTGTGTGTATAGAGACAGACAGACTTACAACTCAGGCCCTAATATTTCTAGCAAATTCCCCCAAATGCCTTTAATCTCTTTGTAGTCCTTGAGGCTAGATGATTCAAATTGCACATTGTTGTTGTTCGTTTATTTCAGCCGTGTCTGATGATCCGAGACCCATTTGGAGTTTTCTTGGCAAAGCTACCGGAGTGATTTGCCATTTCCTTCTCCAGCTCATTTTACAGATGAAGAAACTGAGCCCAATACTGACCCAAACTAGAATATCTATGTTAACATTTGGTCCATTTTTAACAGCTGGTGATTATTTCCAAAGCTGAATAGAAGGAGAGGAGACAATCTGCGTATAGAGTTCTTTAAAAATGATCTTTCATTGCCTTTGTTTCTTCAGCTGCTGCTAAGTAATGACACAAATAGGAAATATTTTCTATAAACACTATTTATGTGGATAATCCTCCTGAGAATCCCACACTTTGCAGTACAATAAGCGAAGTGATGAGGGAAGAAAAAGGAGAAGAATATTCTTTCTGAAAAATTTCCTGCATTTCCAGGCCTTTCTAGATGGTTTCAGGGTTTCTCTGCCACCTCTGATAACTAGATTAGCTTTATAAAGAGTACCAAAAAACTTTCTAATCCCTAAAAAAAAAAAATTGTTTCCTCTGTTGTTGTTTTATCTTTGCTATTATCTTTTTTGGATAAGAAAAAGAAGGAGGAAGAAGTATGAGCTCTTTCCCAGTCAACATCCTTATGTGACAACTAGGGCAGCCACTCCATTTAACAAACCCCAACACTGAAACACAGACAGGCCACGTGGCTAATGCAACACCAGACAGTGAGTCAGAAGAGAACTGAGATTATAACCCAGATAGGGCATGAGATGGAGAGAAAAAACAAACTGGAATAAATCTGCCTCATCTTATTTACCCTCAACTCTCAAGGAGAGGGAAAGGAAAGTGGGAAGGGAGTCAATGTGGAAGAAAAGAGTTTGGGGGGGATGAGGAGCTGATAGAGGAGGTAGATTCCAGAATGATTTTTGACCTGCTCAGAAGTAGAACAAACTTTAAAGTTGTGAAAAGAATTTGAAAACTATTCAGCTTTGCTCCATTTCAGGCTCTAAATGTTGTAGATTCTTCTCATACAAACCTCTCAATATCTTGGGTTCTTTGTATGTCTAATTAAGTTGCCTTTTTTTAAAAAATTGTTAATGTTGTCCAGTCATTTCATTCATGTTCAACTCGTCATGACCCCATTTTGAGTTTTCTTTGCAAAGATGTTGGAGTGGTTTGCCATTTCCTTCTCCAGCTCATTTTGTGTTGTTGTTGAGTCCTATCCTGCTCTTTATGACCCCAATTGATATTTTCTTGGAAAAGATATTAGAGTGATTTGCCATTTCCTTCTCCAGTTCATTTTACAGATGAGGAAATTGAGCCAAATGAGGTTAAGTGATTTGACCAGAGTCACAACTACTAAGTGTCTCAGGCCAAAATTGACCTTGGAAAGATGAGTCTTCTTGATTTTAGGCCAGGAACTCTAGGTACTCTATCCATTCAACTACCTACCTGTCCCCTTTCTTGGAAAATATCCAGGAATATAGGGTGTGAATCTTCCTGGCCAGGAGGAAATGCTACCAAGTGATTGAATATTCCTTGAAATTTTAAGATGCCTGTGAAAAATGTGGTATTGCTGAAAATGCCATCATCAAACCTCACCACATCAATGTGCTGGTACATCGCAAACATGATCCTTACTTGGCAAATGCAGAATATGAACTAAAAAGAAGTTAAATGGGGCAAACGCCACACTGTAGGAATGAAGGAGAGGAAAACAAAGTACAAAGTATTTCTGAAAGGAAAAGAGCATAGATCCAAGGTGCTTTGGAGCAACTAAGAATCATTCTTTTTGTTTTCCATCTCAAGAAACCAAAATCTCACCTTTCAGGCTGAAAGAAAATCAAGTTAGACATCATAGTAATTTTATATTTCTTGCAGTATTACAGCATAGAAATTAGCTGAAAATTGAGTTGCTTGCATTTGCAAGTCCTTTTTCCCTTTGCCAAGGAGATTAGAGAAATACTTGTTCACGTTGCTACATAATCATGAAAAAAAATGAACTGGAGACTGATTTGTTGGTGATAAATTGAACTTCAGTTATACTAACTCAGATTACTTCTGAGACATAAAGGACTGAAACCAAGTTTACCATTCTTTCCATTGTAGTCCATCAACCTATTGCTCAATATATTTAATCAATGGCAACAACTAAACTCAGGCTTTCTCTTGTTAGAAAAATCTTTGTGGAATCTGTAGCAATAGTTGATTCTTTTCGTGTTAGTGATTTAAAATAATTTATTTTTATTCACACATTCTTTCTTGTTCCATTAACAACCTTCTCCCAAAAGAATATTTGAGAAGGAAAACAAGAAAAATATTTTCCTCATATAACTTTCTCTCCCCCCCCCCCATCAAGTGCTTGTCCTGTTTTAAAACAAAAATCATTACAGTCAAAGCATTATCACAACTCAGGGATTCAGGGCAGTGAAACTGTTGGGGTAAGAAGACAGCATTTGCTGGTAATATTTCTAAGGATATCAGCTTGCCTCCTAATCTGAAATTGTGTAGGATATGTAACAGTGTTCAGTTATTATCAGAGTTTTTCAACTACTTACTATTTCCCTACCCCTACTGACTCATTGCTAAAATGGGTTTCCTAGAATAAGCACTCACTCCTCCACTCAAGGAAGTAAATATCCAGAGCTCTAATTCTCTTTATCCTTTTGTTACCCCTGAGCCCCTAGCCAGAGAATGTTTCTGGCAAAATACTTCAGTGTTAGATATATACTTCTCTCTCTTCCATGGGTGTATTTCCTCTTCAGTTGCCTTTTCCTCACTGCCTTCCCACGAAGTACACCCTGACTAGCAAAAGTCAATGGCAAACACTATTTTAAAAAGAAAGTAAATACCTGAAATAAAGAAAATTATACCAGCTTTTGCCATGCCCAGAGGAAAAAGTCTTAAAGGTTCAAACAACTCATGCTTTATTGACCCAAACAGCTTTGCACCCAGAATTCTGTCCTTTTTCTTTGTAGTTGTTAATTCTACTTATACTTCTACTTTCCTCCTCGCTCTTCCTGGTTTCTTATAACTTACTTTTCTCCTAAATCATATTTCTTTTCTTTGTCCTATCAGGAGCTGTATTCTTTTCTTGTCTTCCAGACTCACAGAACTGACTTTTATAGTTCATCTGGAGGCATGACCGTCACTCTACATCAGAGAACCTTGTCTTCCTTTCCGATTCAATCAAGGGACTCATTCAGGCCTCAGAAAGAGAATATCTGGCATGACCACACTTTTTATTGTTAGTCTGCTGATCTGTTTATTGAGGGTTTTTTTTTTCTGCGATTAGATTTATGAAAATCTAACTCCCTTACACAGATACAAGGTAGCTTGTCTCTGAGCTAGTATTCCTAAACTAGATCCCTTATCTGTGGTTGGAGAAGAGGTTGGACTGACAAAAGGGAGATAAAGTGCTTATGGGAAGACCTCTTTGTAGCCTAGCAATGTGTCTCAGGGCAACAGCATTACTTTGGTGGCATTCCATCCATGTCTGTATTTTTAAAGGAAGTCTTGATCACTAATTTGTAAGGAGCTACTTTCTGTGCCATTTGCACAGAAAAATATCAAATGTCCATGACTGTCATGAGGTCAGTGTACAGCTACTCCCTTGACAACACAGATGTGGTCAATGTACATGGACAGAAATTTGTCTAGGTAGAAATTCTTTATACTTGCTAAGGCACAGAAAGGTTTAAAGACGTGGTCTTTCTATTGAATGTATTGAAAGAAGTGACCAACTAATAATTTTACTTGATCTTCATCTAACTGTGCCTTCTTTTCCCTTCCCTTCTTTTTTATTTCTACTTCACTTTTACTTTCCAAGTAAGTTTTTTTTTTACCGGAGCTGTCCAGTGTGCTGTAGTAAAAGAAACAATTCAAACTCATCAGTCAGTCATTTTTTAGCACTCACTTGAGGTTTTCTTGGCAGATACTGGTGTGGTTTGCCATTTCCTTCTTCAGCTCATTTTGCAGTTGAGAGTACTGAGGCAAAGGGATTTAAGTGACTTGCCCAAAGTCACACAGCTAGTATCCAAGACCAGATTTGAACTCAGGTTCTCCCAACTCCAGGGCTGGCACTTTATCCCATGCACCACCTAGCTACTTAGTTCAAATCCCAGCTCTGCTGCTTACTATCTTTGTGACAATGATCAAGTCATATCTACGTTATAAGGGAATAATTTACTTGACTCCCAGCTATAATTCCTATGATTCTATAAAATCAGTGACGTTGGTCAGAATACTCAAGTCTGGAATATATAGAGACACAATCATAAAGAAATTGAGAGAAAGAATTATTAGAGTTATACTAGAAGTCAAAGACTTTATTCAGTAGAGCCTGAATAACAGGATGATTATATAAGTAACCTTTGTTTTTTATTTGAAAGGCAGCTTTAAAAATACACCCACCAATAAGTCAGAAATGAAGTTCTTTCCTGTATTTTTGGTATTTGGAAGTATAAGTTCTCTGAATCAAAGGTTTTCTGTTTTTTTCCCATTATCACTATTTCTAAAGAGGTTTATTTATAAATATGAGATTCAATCCTTAGTAAAACCCTAAATAATCAGTGTCTTCTACTTTCTGTTCTGCTAGTCTGCTCTTGCAGCAATATAGGCAAAGAATTTCTCTATAATATCTTTCATCTCTCCCCACTTCTTTATTCTCACTTCATTAATTAACCTGCACTATAGAAACAGCCTTTTAATGGATTTTCCTGCCTCCATTCTCTCCCTATTCCCAAATCTTATACCACTACACAAACTAATTTTTCTTATTTTTAGATATGTCTATGTCATTACTCTGTGCAAAAATCTTCAATGACTCCCTATTCCCTACCTAGTAAAGTTTTGAAAACTTTGCCTCCTATTCAAGGCCCTACACAATTTTGCACCACCCTTTTTTTTCCAGCTTTTCTCATGCTAGTGCCCACCAAATACCTTACACTTAAGTCAAACTGAATATTCCTTTGTTCTCCAAACAGTGCATCTTGCTGAACAAGAAAACAGAACACCCACCAGGAGTTGGAGATGTGTGTTTTCTGATCCTGCTCTACCTTATCAGTGGTATAACAAAGATAGCAAAACTATAAAGATAGCCCTTCAGGGTTCCCATTCTTCCTTCCCTTTCTCTCCCACAATGCAAATAAATGATTTTATTTTCTCCTCACTAATGAGAATATTCAAGTTCAGTGGTGAACATTTCATTTCCCAGGATTCATCATGACAGGTTCCTTTCTGAGTATGAATAGGCATGAACACAGAAAATGTCTCTTAGTTGGGGGTGAAAGAGGTAAATAAATGTGTTGGTAAGTTAGCTAGGCAACCCCATAACTCTTCAAGTAGCTAGAAGACATTAACATCCCGAGGAGATGGGGATTGTGTTGGATTTTTTTTTAAAGGTGCTGAGATAATAATTGACATTTAGATAAGATGAAATTAAGGTAATGAGAGGAAATTAAAGAAGGGAAATTCTTCAGGGACTTTAAAGAAAAAAAGAAATCAACATTTTGGATGAAATATTAGGATGTGGCAAATATCTCTTACTGATAAAGAGTGAAAAGGAACATTCTGTAGTGTGACATTTAAAACTCCACTGCACTCTGCACTAAAAACATCCCTTAGGAGACCAACCCTGAACTCTGGCAGCTGAAGGATATCTTCCACCCTGAGATCTGAGACTCCCGCTTATCTCTCTTCACCTCCTAAAAAGGTCAAGCAGTTGTCCATACCACACTTGAAAACTTGCCTCCTCGTTTGATAGTCAGAGTAAATAATATATCATCAAAAAAATTCTTATGTAAAATAATTACAATTAATTACTAATAACACATGTAGTTCCTACTACGTGCCAGGCACTGTGCTAAGAGTCCTGTACAAATATTACCTTATTTGACACAACCCTCATTTTGACTTCAAACTATACAAAGAACCAAATTCAAGCAGAGTCTCTGACAGTATTTTATTAAGGAGGCAATCTGACAAACTAAGACCATATTAGTCAAAGTTTAATACTAATGTACCCATGTCAGTGGGCACTCTAATGAAAGCAGAGTGGGCCCTGTATTCAATCTAGAAGGGATAACATAAGATAGATAACATGACTGAAGGTGGTTCCATGGTCTAGGGTAGCCTTATGAACTCAGATTGTAAAGGAGGAAGAAATACACAACTCAGTTGTCCAGAAGAGCCATATAATAACAATCCACATTTATATAGTGTTTTAAGGTTTGCAAAATACTTTACTCATAATCGCCCGATGCAATAAGTAGTATCTATTCTCATCTTTGAGTCTGTCTTCAAGAGATATGGGATGGGGGTGGATGGATGGATCAAGTGAGGATTTTTTGAGGATGGGGGGAGACAGAGACATGTTTGTAAGTAATAGGAAAACTTACTTTACAACTTCTTGACCCTCATAGCTCTGGGCCCTTGGTGTGGATTCTTCTTTATCTTCTTAGATTATTTTGTTGTATTTCCTTCTTTGTTTTGTCTAGACTGTCCTTTATAACTAATACTGAGAAGTAAAAGGACTTATCCATGGTCACACAACTAGTAAAAGTCTAAGGGGCAAGATATGAATACGGGTCTCCTGATTATAATGCTCTATCCACTATGCTATGAAACTTTTCATGGGTAGAACTAGCTATGAAAATGATGTCAAATGACCACAAGTTTACCTAATTCTTCAACAAACAGTTTTAAACACACGTTAGCATCAGGCACGATGAGGAGAAACCACACATAGAAAAGGCTTTCAACTTTAGCCAGTAGAAAGGGTGAGGGAACTATTGCAGTAACTGGTTATGCCAGGTGTGCATTTCTACTGCAGGCACTCAACATCTGTCTATTCACTACCTTCTACCTTCCTGGTAGAATAGAGAATAAAAAGCCTGAAAGAATGTTTTCATGCTTTCCAGTGACTGGGGGTGGGGGTGGGGGAGGCAAGGGCAGAGGGCAGAGGGAAGGGAAGTGTTCCCTGAAGCAAAGAACAAAAAAGAAAACAAAACAACCCAAGAATATAAAAATGAATTGAAATAGGAGGTCCAGGGGGTATCGGGGTCAATGAGTTGGAAACTGAAAGCTTCCCTTCCACCTACCAAGATATCCAAACATGTCTCTCCATCCTACTTGACCTTGTTGAAGCCTTTGACATAGTTGATCATCATCCTCTTCAACTTGATACTTCTCCTCCCTAGGTTTCCATGACACTGCTCTATCCTGGTTCTCTTCCCACCTGTGTGATTCTTACTTCTCAATATCTTTGCTAGATCTTCATCTAGGTCACAGCTGCTAAAGGGAACCTCTTCGCCCTCGCCAACTCCCAAGACTCTGTAGTGGGACCTCTTCTCTTCTCCTTCTATACTGTTTCACTTGGTGATCTTATCAGTTCCCATGGATTTAATTATCATCTTTATGCTAATGTTTTTATAGTTGCCTATGCCACCTTAATCTCTCTCTTAACCTTCATACTTGTGCCTCCAACTACCTGTTAGACATCTTCAACTCAACATGTCCAAAACTGAACTCATTAGCTTTTCTCCAAATTCTTCCCCTTAGAAGCAGCACCACCTTCCCAGGCTTACAATATAGGTGTCATTCTCAATACTTCACTGCCTCACCTGCCATAACCAATTTGATGCCAAGTCCTTCAAATTCTACCTTCAGAAAATCATGTGTGTGTCTATCTCTTTTGTGCCTTTGACATGCCACCATCTTGGTAGAAGCATTCATCACCTTATACCTGGACTATTGCTATAGCCTACTGGTTGGTCTCCCTGCCTCAAGTCTCTCCCCTCTCCAGTTCATCCTTCACTCAGATGTCAAATTAATTCTAAAATATATGTCACTCCCTGACCCATTCAATAAATGCCTAGTGGCTCCCTTTCACCTCCAGGATCCTTCTTGGAATTCAAAGTCCTTCGCAGCCTGGTCCCTTTCTACCTTTCCAATCTTCTTATATCTTAGGCACCCCTGTGTATTCTTTCATCAAATGGTATTAGCCTCCTTAGTATTTATTCCTCAGAGAAGGCACTCCATCTCTAGACTTATGTACTTTCTACTGTCTCTCATGCCTGAAATACTCTGTTTCCTGACTTTCTTCAAGTCCCGGCTAAAATCTCATTTTCTACAAGAATCTTTTCCTGATCCCCTTAGTGTCTTTCCCCTCTAAATTTTCTCCAATTTATCCTGTCTATAATTTGTACCTAATTGTTTGCATGTTATCTACTTCATTAGACTGTGAGTTCTTTGATAGTGGAAACTATCTTTTTAATCTTTCTTTGTATACCCAGTGCATTGCACAGTGCCTGGCATACTGTAGGCACTTAATAAATGCTTAATGACTTTCTCAGGAAATGTAGGAGGAAGATTTATGAGGAGTTGGAGCTATAAAATAAATTAAGTGTTGTTTTGGAAATGAAGCTTGACTTGCCTACATTCACTTCCTCACTTCTTGGTGTCACTTCCTGGCCCCCTTTAGCAACCATTTTCTACCCATCCATTGGTCATGGACAACTGTGACACAATGACACAAAGTTCACATGTGCTAATTGTACCCTGGTGAAAGTCCAGAACTTTAAGCTAAAATTTCATTTGTCTCGTAACCAAGTAACTGGGTATGACAGATAATCCTCATTCCTTCCATGAGTACCACTATAGCTTCACAGCCACAAGTTTTCCTCAATAGAGTGCAGGGGATGGGTCACTTTTGTCCTAGTGCCTAGAATAGTTTTATTTTATCCCCAGTGCCTATCATAGTTCCTGGAACATAATAGGTACTTAATAAATATTTGTTAACTGACTGATCACAGAGACTTTGGAATAGAACATGAGCATCTACTTTCATGTTCAATGGACATATTAATCTCATAATTGGTTAGTATTACTATTTTTCTCCATCAGGCAGCATCCAAGTTGATGCTGGTCAAAACATAAGTCAATATAAGCCATCCTCACCTTAAATATAGCTCCATTCAAATAATTATTGAATTTCTCTGTCATAGCCCATATAAAGCCAAGAATTCCAGTTGGGTACAACACAAAATCTGGTATTGAGTTCTTTGTTGGCAAATACAAGAGGTTTTAATGATTATAACCTTTTAGACACTAGACTATTGCCAAACCTTCCACTCAGCATTCATATGCATAACAAAGGGCTTACATGCATCTTTAAACAATTGGTCTAGTCTTTAAAAACTGATACCTCAGGAAAAAGAACAAATTATCTACTTCAAGTCACAGATCATAAGGCTAAACAGAGACTTTAATTTAGCTTACTTTTCTTGTCTGTGTAGCCACTTGAATATTCAAGAAGCTTTTTTGTAATTTATTATTTTTGTTTATGTATTTATGTATCACTGTACATTTGTACATTTTCATATCATTTACGTATTAATCTTGTTTATTTTTATATTCCTGAATGACAATAGGTAGAAGAAAACAATGAAGTTCAAACTTATTTCTTATTCAAATAGACTATGAAAGATAGTGCCGCCGTTAATGACTTTCATTTTAATTTCACAGATGAAAGAACTTGGTGTCATTTTTTACAACTGCAGCTGTCTGGTCCTAGATTTACAAAGGATATTTGCCTTGTATAGCTCACTAAGATATAAGAGCAGAGTGCCTCAAACTTGGTCAAAGAGGTTGTATGGAGTGTATGACAATCAAAAAAAATTGCAACTTCAGTTGAATGAAACAAAGTCTCAAGCTTTTGTGTCGGTGAGTTGATATCCTTATCATAAGATCTGTGCTGAGCTCCTAATGTATTTATTGTGCACTAAAATGAATGTACAAAGAGTTAACCTAGATCTAGATCTACCCTTCAGGTCTTTTTGCTTTTTGATTATTTCTTGATCATATGGTTTAACTGTTATTTAATATCATTGTAAATGGGCTACTTAAATACATGTAAATATGTTTCTATTTGAATGTTGTTGTCTCTCTTTAGGCATTAAATCTAAGCTGGTCTTCAAATTAATAACTGACCACTAATTGCTCTAGCCCTACCTTACTAGACTTCACACTACACTTTTATTGTTGTTCAATCATTTTTCAATCATGTCTGTCTTTTCATGACCCCATTTGGGGTTTTCTTGGCAAAGATCCTAGAATGGTTTGCCATTTCCTTCTCCAGCTTATTTTACAGATGAGGAAACTGAAGGCAAACAGAGTTAAGTGACTTGCCCAGGATCACATAGCTAGTGAGTGTATGAGGCTAGATTTGAATTCACATAAATGAGTCTTCCTGATTTTCTATGCCACCTAGCTGCCCCAATACACTAGCTCAGCCTTTTTTGGCCATTGAGACCATGTGCTATCTCCTAGAACATTATGTGGTCAAAATAAATGATAAAGACAGTTTTCACCATAAATAGTAATTTCTAACTATTTCTAACTATATTCTAACTACATATTCTTTGACATTAACCTCTTTCTCTGTTACAACCTCTTTAAGTGCCTTAGAGTCCAGGACTTTAAGTTGCCTATCTGCATTGACAGAGTTTCTACCTTGGAAATTCCATATGTCAGTAAAATTACCCGTTTGGACAAGAAGAGCTAAAGTTGAGAGATGATGTCATAAGTTTACATTCTAAGTTCTCCAGCAAAAGAAAAAAAACTGTTATTGCAAAATAAAATTCTAGAAGGAAAATTATATTTAATGGAACTCCTGGATTTCTGAGGCTGCTTCTGCAGAATTCATACCTTCAAGATGGGACAAATTTCAAGATTGCTTTTTATCAAATTACCCTATGAGAAAGTCTCATCTATCTATAGAGGATTTCCTTTTTTTTTTCTTCAGTTTTTCACTGTCAGGTTTCTTAAAATCACAATACATATATTAAAATCAGTTTATTCTGACATCTGAGCTAAAATCCTTGGAGATTTATAGATGTGATGAATGAATAGCCTACTGACAAATACCCCTATACCTTATACATCAATAATTCTGGGCTGCTATTAATAATAAGTATTTTCTGTTGTGTCTACAATGTATTAGACATGCCATATGATTCAACAAAAAAGAATTTTTCATGCAATATACTTGTGGAACATTTCAAAATGGTTCCATGTGCTCTGGTTTTAGTGAGATATTGTCCCTAGCAAGAGTTTACAGAATGCAAATACTTAAAAGCTCCACATTTGGAAATGCCAGAAAAATAACACAACTTCCCAGTATTTGATGTTTTGGGCTAAAAATTCCTATGAAGCTGTGGGTTGGGCTAATTTTATTTTTGTTCTTATTTTCAAGTTTTTCTTTTTCCTGAATAGATCGCTGACTATATATAATCATATCCTTTCTCTTAATTTGGAGGAAAGGATTTTATTTTATTTTTGTTACATTTTTTGCTGAAACTAGGCAATAGCAATAGTGATTGAACTTCTTTCCCACTGTGTTTGCATGTGTTTTACAGCCCTTGAGAGTCTATATTTTGTTCTCCAAGACAAGGACTAGGCTCAAGGTCTGTTTTGATTGAGCTAGGTAGGAGGTGGATTTCATTTCTTCTTGTTTATTATCCAAATCAACCACCCATCAAAGTCATTTAGACTAAAATATATTTTGTGAGGTAGGACACTGAGTAGAACTTAGTAAGTCTGAAGAGTAATTCATTAAAGTGCTGTTTGGATTACTTTTTTCCAAAAAACAACATGGTTGTGATTTGAAAACGATGCTCTGGAAAAGAGCTCTTTAAAATTCAGAAACAAGTTTGGAAGTGAGCTGGAAACCTGCTGGTGCAAGTGCTAAGAGAACTTTTTAATGTCCGGCATAGTAGATACAGGCCATTGATGAGTACTGGGAAGCAGGGTGCCTGGATTGATTTAGAAGTGAGCTTCCAGGGAAACAGTTGATTGAGAAAAGCCAATCACAGCATTTTTTCCTAGACAGATATCTGTCATTTTCACTTTTTTTTTTCTTCTTTCTACTTTGATATTAAAAGATAATACAAAGAACATTTAGAAAACCCAGGAAGATTACTAATAAGACAATTTGAATGCCTATTCTCTGATTAACTTGCAAGTTACATTTCCCATGTTTGAGTGGTGGTACTCTGGCTCTGGAGCCACTTTAGCAATCATCATTAACCAAAAGGGCCACATTTCTGTTGTATGCTTTGTAGAGAACAGTGCACTGAGATCTTCTATTAATGAAATTAAAGGCTTTGGAAAGTCATAGATTGTATATAAAAGAACACCCCCTTCTCCATTATGGCTTTACTCTAAATATCACTGTGCTAGTGTAGCACCAATGCAATATATACAGCACCCATGATCACAATAAAGACTGAGACTATAAGTATCACACGATGTTCAATCACAAAATATACCACTCTCTCCAGATAGAAGACAGAACTGAAGCATTTATTTAGACACCAGAAAACCAAATCCCAAAACTAGTAAGCTGATTCCATCATAGTACCAAAGATATTCAGAAGTCATAATAATGCTGAGAGCCACAGCATCCTTCAGCCTTCCCACGAACCAATACAAAATCAATATTTACTCACAAACCTCTCTGTCTCCTTAATGAGCATTCTCTCTCTCCCCCACTGTCTCACTAGCTCTGACTACCAGTTTCCTGCAGATTCTGCTTCCCTTCAGCAAACTCCTCTCACCACAAGCTCCATGTGACTACATTCAGCCTATTAGGGGGAAGAGTTTACTTTCAAAGCAGGGGAGATCTTCAAACTCCCCCGTAGGTCCATTAAGAGGCAGGAAAGATCTCCACATTTCCATTCCCATTACAGCTAGATGTATTCATACTTTTTCCTCCCTTGATATCTTTGATGCCATAACCTCCTGTCTCTTCTTTGTCTACTCTTTCTCTGTCTCTTTCACTGGTTTCTCTTCCTGTGCCAGTGACACAGTTTTTCACACTTGAAATTTTGGTGTTATCTTCGATTCTTCATTCACCTCTTTTAAACATAATCCCTGCAATATCTCTTCTATCCATCCATCCAAGAAGTAAAGGCAGAGAGGTAAAGGCTCTGTACTCTTGTCAGTACAATGTCTTGTGGCTACTTCTATAATTGCCCTCTAGCCCCAAAATGCCAACCAAAGAGGGCACTAAAAGCCTATTCCATTCTAAAAAATTACCTTTGGTTAGGAAAATACTGTTGGACTAAGGGGAGAAAAAAGAAGTTTGTATGGGTCCAAAGGATGGCGTAATGGAAGAGGCCCAACAATCCAATGTGTTGGGGGGAAAGTTTCTAATGAGCTTTTGTAGATGTGTTGAGTTCAAGGGATGCAGTCTGGGTGGTCAGGCTCAGGGAGGATGATCTCTCCAAACTGTCAGAAAAAAAATGCACCTTCTGGATATCAACACCATAGAGAAAACCCTGACTGCCTCACCCTAGTTAAGAGCCCAGGATATAGACTAGCAGAGATATGTGTCTGAACATCTGGGTTCCAAACAAATATTCTTTTTGCTCCTTTCAAGAGATAGCTACATTTTTTTTTCATTTTTATGTAGCCTAAGTCTATTTTTATGTCCTCGTTAGTACAAACTCACTTCATATAGCCCTGGTGAGTCTGGTAGTAGACCCTCTTCTCCAAGGGATCAAATACCTATAATAACATTATCCAAACTTGACTAATGAAAATCTGATCTGGGATTAGCCGAACTAAATGAATCAGCCATTACCAAAATTTGTAAGAGTAAGCTCCTGAAAAATGGAAAAGGGAAAAAGTCCTAAATTACATATTTTTCTACTTCAATAATTTGATCTTTATATCTTCACAGAATTCTCCTAAAGTCTTTTGCCCTAAAAATAGGAGCTTTGACATAGATGCCATCTATAGTGTCATTGATGATGCCAAGGAGTTTGTGTTCATCGCTGTAATGGATTACCTCCCTGTCTCTAACACAAGCACCAAAAGGTGAGTGCCTGGATTCTGTGTTAGGATCTTGTTAAATGAGGGCCATGCAATTACTTGAGAAGAAATGTATGAAAGCTAGCCTTAGACACAGTACTACTGTAGTGACTATATTGAGTTTAGTAAAATGAGAATCTTGAATATTTGCAGTGATTTGTCCACAAGGACCTGCCCTCTAAGTGGAACCATTCTAGGAACCAGGATCTTTCTCTGCAGAAGGTATCAACATGTTTCCCTCTGATCTAACTGTGAACTCTTTGAAGTTAAAAGACCAAACTGAACAAGAGTGAGGGATGTCACAGCAAGAGCTGATAGTCCCCAAATTTAGAAATATCTGTTGAAATGTTTCTAAGGGATAGGCTGCCCCTGAGTGAATCTTGGAAGCTTTGCCTTGAAAGGGGAGATAGTTTTATGTGATTTGGTGCAACTTCCATCAAAATCTGTATTTTCATAAAGATATTTTTAACCTAAAGGACAAAAAAAGCTTTAAAAAAATGTTCTCATCAAATCTATCTGTCCCTCTGTGGGAGACACAGAGTCCCAATGTGTTGCAAATAGAGAAGTTTTTCAATAATTCATTGTTTCAGCATGCAAATACATGGACTAAATTTAGGAATACAATTTATGCCAAACTCTTTGCAAAAATCATTGCATGAATAAGTAGATAGGTGTCCACACACTGGGCCTTCTCAGTTTTACTTTCTTCCTGGGCATATTCAAAGTTGGATGCTACAAATACATTAGATTATCAGTTTAGTTAAGAGCAAAATTAAATGTTAAGTTTTGAGAGTAGGAATATAGGCCTTTTTCTCTTGGAAAGCAGAATTCCAAAATAAATTTCCTTGGATTAAGGATTTCATATGACTTATTTTTCATATCTATTTTTAAATTTTCTAATTAACCCAGAACCTGCAAATTTCCTGTTAGTTTTATTATAGGATAATAAACATTTTCACCAGAAAATGAATTTTTCAGGTGATAGATATATAAAGTGTGTGTGCATTGCCCATGGAGGTTACATGGGCAATGTGAGTTTGTCTAAATGTGGCTTGAAAGGAGGCATGAATAGATAATCTATCCAGAATCCAATCTATCCCTTTTCAAGAAAGATTTTTATTTCTTCCTGAAAGGGAACAAGAAAAAGGCTACAAGATTGGCTGTTCTGCTCTCCTCAGAGAAGGGTACTGGGATAGAATTATATCTGTCTGGTCACCTAAATATTGTTAGCATAGGGAAAATATTTTTAGGTTCAAATAATGTTCCTGTTCACTAACCCTTAAAAAACACCCATATCTAACTAATGAGAGAATGAGAGACTCTCTGAGTTCACCAAAAGAAAAATTTCCCAAAGTTTCTAGGGAATCAAGCTGGAACTCAGGGGCACATTGAGGAATTGGTTCCTCTATATACCTGCTGCTTCCCAAGCACTGAGATCCAGTGTAGATGCAGTAGATTAAGCTCTGAAGTGAAAAATCAAAAGGCCTCTTATTTCTTCCCAACTCGGAAATCAAATTATATAACATTAAGCAAGTCATCTAACCATTTAGTATCCCAGTTATTGTATTGTTGGTTACTACATCCATAGCCATACCAGGAATTTTTACCCCTGGGACAAATTCCATTCAGGCAAACTATAATAGCCACGGAGCAAAAAACAATCCTAATTAGAGAATATGATTGCTCCAGAAAGGGTAGGAAGATGAAGGTCGCTCTAGTGAAGGGATCCTGGCCATGATAGTCTAGGGGCAGATGTACCTTCTGGTATAGGATGCTAATAGCAGAAGATGACAAGATATGCTGTTGACATATCCATGGGGAAGGAACATGTCCTGCCCTCTGGGGGACAAATTATGCTACATTTCTACCATAGGACAAAAACATAGTCCCATAGATGCAGGTACAGCTAATATATCTCCAAAAGAAGATTTAAGATAGGACTAGTTCTTGTTTCACAGAGTGATAAATCCATTTATGGAATTGTTTTAATCAACTTGTTCCCAAAACTGTAGCTATTTTTAACCAAAATAAGTTTTTCTTTGAGCAAAATAATAATAATCAAGATATATATGGTTTTTCCACAGAACTTACTGGCCAGATTTGGATGGGAAAATAAGAGAAGCATTAGTTTTACGAAGAGTTAAAGTTCGACTTCTCATCAGTTTCTGGAAGGAAACAGACCCCCTCACATTTAACTTTGTTTCGTCTCTTAAAGCTATTTGCACAGAAATTGCCAACTGCAGTTTGAAAGTTGTAAGTACCAGACCTACTGCATCTTTTCACAGGGTGTTGACTGTTCATTTAACATACTCCAACATTTTTGCAATCAATCAACAAACATTTAATAGGGGCTTACTATGTGCTAAGAACTACTCTGGCCTACAAATGGAAGATTAATAAGATGATAATAATTATTTTTTAAAATAGTGAAAGAACTTCAATTGCTCACTGGACATTCAATATTTAAATCAATATAATTTAGTGAACATTTATTAAGGAGCCAACACTAAGTATAACTCTAAGGATATAAAATAAAAAATAGAACAATACCTGCCCTCAGAGATCTTCCATTCTACTATAAATATTTTTTCACATTTTATTTTAAAAATTATGATTTTTTAAAGTTATTAGGTGCTATAAGATGCTTTGTTTTTCTTTTGTCCACTACTTAGTAAGAATTCCTAGAAACAGGTACCATTCTATTACTTACATATCCCAACTATGGATCTGGGTTTCAAATAATAACAACAGCTCATATTTCTGTATCCTTTTGTTTACAAAGAATTTTCCTCATAACAGCCTTGTGAAGTAGTAAGTACACACTCTAATATGTGAATTATACAAAGGAGTAAACTGGGGCTTGGAAGTTACACAGCTGTGAGTGATTTACATAGTGAATAAATGGCAGAGCCAGACTAGAGCCACGATGAATGCAGGTCTCTTCTGATTCAGTCAGTCCTCTTTCTAATACATTGTTCTTCTTCTCATATAAAGATAGCTTGATCCTTGAGACCCCTCATCAAACCTAATTCCAGTGTCTCATCACTCATCACTCTAATCACCAGATTATTCTTACTGTGAAATACTGTGCAAATGTATAGAAGGCCATGGCCCTAATTTCTTAGATGACAATCACATCCTGTATTTGTACCACTTTTACTTCTTCAAAATACTTCCTTCCTCACCTATTAGTTCATTTTATCTTCATAGCAGCCCTATGAGATAGTTGGGTTGACATCGCCCCTATTGTATACCTGAAGAAACCCAGGTGCATAGAAATGAGATAACTATCACAGGATCACACAGTAATAGCAAAGTTGGGACTAGAGTCCAGGATTCCTGATTGCCAGTCCAGTGATCTTTGAGCAACACCAAGAAGCCTCTCCTATCACTTTCATTTTATCTGAAAATTTTCATTTATCTAAAACATCTTTACTTTCCAGGCATTTTTTACTACAGAGTCAAATCATTCTAACAGTCAAAGATCCTAGACAGGGAAAGTAAAATTCACATCAAAAAAACCAACTCTAACTTAGCAGCTTCTGCTGCCCTACTCAGCCTAACCTTTGAATTCAGTGGTTTGGTACAGGTTCTAAAAGCCATAGGCTATTTTCACCTTTTATGAGTATATTGATAAAAGGGTTCAACCATGCATAGAAAGCTTCATAATTCCCTCTCATTCAAGCAAGAAAGTCTTCTTTTTTTAGAAAAATCTTTTAAATCTATTTTCAGGAAACCTAAAGTATTGGTACTTCACAAATAATTAATAATAATAGCTAACATTTATGTGTCACTAGGTGCTTCACAATTATTATTTCAACAACTTTGAGAGGTAGGTGTTATAATTATCCCCATTTTGCAGATGTGGTAACTGAAGTAAACAGAGGTTAAGTGACTTGCCTGAGATTACATAGCTAGTAAGTGTCTGAGGCCAGATTTGAATGCCATGTACTGAGAGATAAGGGAAGCCACACAATTCAGGCTCAGGATAGGGCAAAAGAGGCAGATACCACTAATCAGGAGAGTATTTAGGGAACATGGAGAATCATCTGCACCTACTCCTCATCCTGACTTGGAAGTTAACCCATATATGTTGAGCCTGCTTCCTGCATAGGATTTTTATCATCAGCTTCTACCGAGCCGCCTATCAGGTGAATCATTTTGTTTGGAAACATTCAGTGCTTCTGGTTAAGATTTCTAACATCTTTTGAATTCTACAAGCAACTTAATCGACTTGGACCCCTTTAAACACAGATGGCTCCATTACCTAAAGCAAATTACTAAGCGCTTATCTTGGCAATAGCTAGTCGTCAAAGCAAAGAATATAAAAATGCCCCATACTTAAGACAACCCATTAATTTTAGAAATGACTGCAAGACTAAGTGGAAAAGGAGGTCCCTTCCCCAAATGCCTGATAAGGTTACAGGGGGCAGGTTTTTCTATGAAGGCAGAAAAAGAACTTGGTGATAGCTTGTCTTCAAGAGCCTGTGAATGAAACGGGATGCTTTAGTGTCTGAAAAGCTAATCATGATGTGTCCAGAGGGCATTGAAGTTGGTTGACATCCAGTAATACTATAAAACTACCTTTATAAAGGGACATTGAAAGAAGGAATGAATGTGAATTTCACAAGGCCATCCCAAAGAGCAAGGTTTTAATTAAATAAACAAATCATTCTTGAAACCTCTCCATTTTCTGTCAACCACAACATAAATGATGATAATATTTCAATGACTAATAAGTTTTTGCTCTAGGAATTTATTAGTTCTAGCGTAATTTCATTTTACCATGTAAGGCTATTCCTCTACCCCTTGGCCATATTTGACTTTTAAGAGCAAACATATTCTTACTGAAACCCTATTTTGTCATTCCAACCCCAACTTTCATCAGAACGTATATTTCTACTTTGTCCAGATGTTGGCTAGTTTTTCTAATAATGCCTTACTACAAAAGGGAGTAAGTCAAATGAATGAATATTTTGGTAATGAATTGAGTCTAAGTTGCATTCTTCTAGGTAATATTCATTAGTAACTCTGTCACTTCAATATGAAAGTGCCTTGGAGTCAAGTATGAATTAAGGGGAAATGTGTTTAAATGGCCTTTAGAAACCTGTCAAGGTATATTTGCCATATATTAGCCTGGTTATTAGGCATATCTGAATATTTCAGGCAAGCTGAATTTATACTTGCCAAATTTCACAGGGCTTTTGTAAAAAGTCAAGTGGTTACAAATCCCAGGGGAGGAAAAAGTGGAAAGAGAGAGAGAGATAAAAATGGAAAAAACATAGTGTATCTGGGAAAATACTATGTAACATTACTGGGGTCATGTTGGTTTTTTTCCAGCAATTTTATTGTTTTTTTTTTTCCAAATACTCAGAATTCAGTTTTTTCATGATCTTTTCTTTTTCATTGTTGCAGTCCTGTTGTATATTATCCTTCTAATTGCACTTACTTTATTCTGTATCAGTTCATAAGAAACTTCCTAAGTTTCTTTGAATTCTTCGCATGCATTTTTTTTACTACACAGTAATATTCTGTTATGTTCATCTGCTACACTTTGTTCAATTGTTGAAAGATACCTCTTTCTTTCTAGTTTTTCATTACTACAAAAATATGGTCATTAATATTTTGGATGTGAGACCTTTCTGGTTTTTAGGTTTATTATTGCTGTTTTTCATTTACTCCATTGGAGTATATACCCAGAAGGAATATTGTTGGTTCAAAATGTATGAAGAGCTTGGTCTCCTTTCTTGCATGATTCCAATTTGTTTTTCCCAAATAGACCAATTTACAGCTGTACCAATAGTGTATTAGAATGACTGTCTTCCCAGAGGCTATCCAACAATAGCTGTTAATTTTTTTCCAAATTCCATGGAGTTCTGAAAAAAAAAATCTATAAAATCTTTGATAGAAAGAAAGAAAATTATATCTGACTAGAGGCACATTAAAGCATTTTCCAGAGTATTTGCTAACAGCACGGAGATAATCTCCAGTTCTTTAAATTTGTGCCAGCAGAGCAAAGCTCTAGCAGGTTTTACAAAAATGCAAAACAGGTGGGAAACCTAGAAAATGGTTATGTGTCTCATCTAAGAACCAGTATAGTTAAGTACAGAGAAGTTTATAACAAAAATATTAGCCACTAGGTAAATAAGCTTTTTTAGCTACATCAAGTCATGGATACCATCTTCTAAGACAGAGTTTCCCAAAGTACTAAGGAGATACTAAGCAGTAACCCAAATTATTGACTCCCTAAACATTTCTGCTTTTTTTTATAAAAAGGGTTCAAAGTCAACAAGCACAAAGTTAACACAGCAAATTCATGTCAATTGACAATGTTACACTAATTATTTAATAAGGTATGTAAAATAAGATTAAATACAAGTAATAAACACATTAAAAGTAAAACCTGTGTCAGATATCAATGAACGAATAATCTGCTACTGTAATTATTAGCCATCTGTTGGGGTAGATTTATAAACCGGGAGGAGTTATAGCACTGCATGCTGCTTTGGAATGTAAAGGATATAAACTTGAAATTGAACAATTTCTGTGCAAAAGTTAAAGTGACCATAATCTGATGTATTTGTCAACTTCATTGACATTAGTAAATACATTGTAATAAACTAAATTTTAAAAAAACTATCTTCAACTTAAAAAATGAAATATCTTGAGAACAGTTATAGATTCTCAATTAAAAATTTCTAAAATTTAACTTAAATTTAAGCCAGGTGTGGTAGCACAAGTCTGTAATGCCTGTTTCTGAGAGGTTGGGGCTGGCATGTCTCTTGAGCTTAGGAGTTCTGAGCTGCACTGGGCTGTGCTGATCCAAGGTCCACATTAAATTCAGCATAAATATGGTGAGCCTCTCAGAGCAGAGGTTCTCCATACTATCAAATGAGAGATAAACCTGCCCAGGTCAGAAATGGAGCAGGTAAAAATTCACCTGTCCATCAAGAGTGGTATAGGCAGGGCCTTGTGAATAATCCTTACATTTCTAGGTTAGGCAATATAGGGGGACCCAGTCTTAAAAAAAAATAATAATAATTTTAAAATGGAATGTCTTATTCAATCTATATTAGTACAAGCAAGACAGATAGTCTAAGTAGCAGAAACATAGAAACTCAAAGAAAAAGGACCTAATCTAGAGAATATTTATCTTTTGAATGAATGAATAGGAATTCTTTAAGCTCTTGATATGTGCTAAGCATTGTGCAAAGCACTGGGGATACAAAAAGAAAAAAAACAAGGCAGCCCTTGTTCTCATGGATCTCAAATTCTGATTGGTGAAGGCAAGACATAAAAGAAACTTTAGCTTCAGGGTAGACAAAAATGCCTGGCATCTTAACTGTTCAGCAGTGGGAAGGATAGCAAGGGCCACAGGTCCTTAAAAGAAAGAGATTGCTGTATTGGCCTTAAAAAATATTTTGGCTGCAGATAGCACAAAACCTAATAAATTGAAAGGATATCTTGAGAGCATCCTTGCAGAATACATTGGCAGGACAAGAAAAGTTTTCTGGAGAAAATTAGATGCAAAAATGACTTTATCAAAAGTCTCATCTGTGACACCAAAAAGGTTTCTTGCATTTTATGTTGCTTATGGACTTGCTAAAAGCAAACAGCCTCATTTGGTAAGAGAAACATTAGTGCTACCTGAAACTGCAACTACAGAGATGGTCAAAATAATGTTTAACAATCCCATACAAAGAAGTTTTCAATGGTTCCATATACAATTAATATGGTAGGCTGGAAATTTGTCCATGTGTGTAGAACTTTGCAATCTATTCATTGAGAAACTAAAATCTTTTTTTTTCTTGCAAATGGATGAAACTACAGATATAGTTAAATGTTAATTTGATTACATTGTGGGATTTATTGATGCAATTGATGTTAGTGAAGATTCTATCCTTTAAAAAGTATTTGTCACAATGCCATATCAAGAAAATTTTTCAATATAACTGATCCATTTCCTAATTTAAAAAAAAAAAAGCAAACGATATGGGAACATTGCATTGTACTCTGCACTGAAAGTGCTCAGGTGGTAGCAGGATAAAACACGGATCTACAAACAGTAGTTTAAAATGTGACTTGACTTCTCATGCATTAGATATCTTGCATATACTTTATAAACAATCATTTAAATCAAGAAGTATGAGTGAGGGTTCTGGGTCAGAGTTGTTTAAACTATTAAAATAGTTAACATTATAAAAAGCACTACATGAAAGAGTAAACTGTAAAATTGTGTAACAATATTGAGGCAGAACATAGTGGACTTCCATATTATTGTGAAATCTTCTAGTTTTCTCAAAGTACTTCAAAGGTCCTTTGAGCTAAAAGAAGAAATTGCCATTATTCTTAGTGACAAAAAAAGATTAAGCAAATTTATTTTATAACAAAAATTTCCACTTGAAACTTTCCAATTTGGGAATATATCTGAAAAACTGAATAAAGAAAAAGTTCTCAAATAAAAATAACAAAATTGCATTCATGAGAATTTAGAGGTATGGATTTATATATATTTATAAAACATTTTTCACATTTCCCAATTTTAAGAATACCTTGTCCTACAAATGAAATCGAAGAAATAAAGAGCTATTTATTATTCACTTGAGAAAAGACATTCTCATTTTAAAGATTTTTAAAAATATGAATGGATAAATTTGCTGTGAACAAATATGATAGACTTAGCCTTAGTTCATTTTAACAAGAATGGCCTAGCTCATCATTTGACTGATACACTGAAATTGAAATGTCTGAACATAAACATCATTTTATATTTTCTTTATAAGTGAGTAAAGACTTCACTGGTTTATCAAAATAATATAAATTTTACTACTGTACACAACATCTGTGAAACAAGGTTTTCTGTTTTAAAGACAAAATATCAATGTTAGCTCTTAAAAGAAAGATTCCAAGTGGCAAGATTATCAGTGACATTGTATTTTGAGAATTTGCACTGCAAAATGAGCTTACCTATCTCAATAATATTATCATTTTAATGTTATAACTACAAATGTGTGTATATACGTATACATACACACACACACATACACTGTGTGTGTGTGTGTGTGTGTGTGTGTGTGTGTTTGAAGGTAATGTGGTCAAGTAGAAGGAGCATTGGCTTAAGAGTCAGAGGACCTGGGTTCAGAGGACACAGAGAAAGTAAGTGGGTGAGTTGCCCAAGATCACTACCAAATGTAAAAGTTGAGATTCAAACTCAGGTCTTCCTAACTCTAAGTTAAATACTCTTTTTACATTGCCATATTGCCCCTTTCCTTCTAAAGCACTCAGTCCCCAGGTATTTGATACCTCTCAGAGTGGGTCAAAACTCTTTGGCGGAGTCATGTTAGAGGAGAAAATAGAGGTACTATGATTTAAAAATTATAATTCTTGGGGAGCTTTTAGAACTAAACCTTCCAGGCACATTTTTCAGAATGAAAATTTTCCTTCCTTTGCACAGAATACCATGACCTCTATGAGTCTCACATTTAATCAAGTGGAATCATTAAGATGGGAACATCACTTCTGATAACTTTTGCAATATATAAGAATATTCATTCAGTTCATTGCTTGGCAGCCAATATCCCAAGGCTGGTTTAATCCCAATATGCCTTGATGAATAATACTGAGAGGTAAATAATCTTCTGGCCCTCTCCTCATTGAAAGAACAGATTTCATGTTCATTTTGTTTCTTAAAACTATGAATTACAGTATGAGTTGATGAATGTTAGCTTTCTCCTTTGGTTACCCCAGGAAATCAATAGGAGGAAATACAAGCATGAGGACAGTTTGTATGAAACAGAAATGTGTTTAAACCTATGTCCAAGGTCTCTTGGTAATATTCTGCAATGTATTACTAGTTTCTTATTGAATAGAAACAAAAAATATTCCCTGTTCATTTCTATTCATTTACCTTATCTTTCTTACTATTGCAGAAGTTCTTTGATTTAGAAAGAGAGAGTGCCTGCTCTACAAAAGAACAAAAGAACAATTCATTTCCCAAGTTAAATAGAAATAAATATATGGTAACTGACGGAGCAGCTTACATTGGTAAGTGACATGGAATTTGAGAGTTGTAAAGGAACTTAAATAATCTACAAAGTGATTCATGTGTAAGTTGAACTTCATGATGATCCTCCTAAGTAGCTAGTAAAAGTCTTATTTTTCCATTTTAACAATAAAGAGTATGCCACCTTTGACACTGTCAATCATTCTCTTCTCCTTGAACTATTCTTTTGTCAAGGATTTCTCAAGGATTTCATGACACTTCTCCCTCCTCATTCTCCTATATATTTGACTATTCAACCATCTCTTTTGCTGAATCTTCAGTCAGATCACAGCACTAACCAAGGATGTTGCCCAGCGTTATCTCCAACCCTTTTCTTTTCCATCTAAACTATTTCACTTGATGATCTTATCTACTCCCATGGATTCAACTATTATCTCTATGCATATGATTCTCAGATCTATTTCCCTAGCCCCAACCTTTCTCCAAACCTCCAGTCTTAAATCTCTAATTGACTATTGGACATCTCTAACTAGATTAGATCATACATATCTTAAATTCAGCATGTCCAAAATTAAACTCATTATCTTTTCCCCCAAACCCTCCCCTCTTCCTAAATTCTCTGTGTCTGTGAAGGGCACCACCATACTTACATTCACCTAGGCTAATAATCTAAATATCATCCACAACTCTTCATTCCCTCTCATTTCTCATATCAAATTAGTTACCAAGTCCTGTTGTTTGTACCTTTGTTCATGCCTCCTCTCCTCGGACATCGCCATCACTCTGGTAAAGGCTCTCATCACCTCATTCCTGGACAACTATAAAGGCTTGATGATTGATTTCCCACGCTCAAGTCTCTCCCCAACCTAATCCATCTTCCACTCAGCTGTCAAATTCATCTTCCCCAGTCTGACCACCCCATCACTCCCATTCCATAAACTCCAATGGCTCCCAGTTACCTCCAGGATCAAATACAAAATCCTCTGTTTGGCTTTTAAAGCCCTTCATAACCTGGTCTCTTCCTACTTTTCCAGTCTTTTTACACCTCCTCCCTCCCAACCCCCATATATTCTCAGTCTAATGACACTGACCTCCTTGTAATGTTCCTTGCACATGACACTATTTCTGACTCCAGGCATTTTCACTGGCTGTCTCCCATGCCTAAAATTCTCTCCCTCCTCTTCTCATTCTCCTGGCTTCCCTGGGCCTCCTTCATGTCTCAGCTAGTCTTACCTCTTACAAGAAGTCTTTCATGACCTTCCTTAATCTTAATAATTTTCCCAAGGCTGTCTTCAGTTGACTCTGTACCTGTTCTCTTTGCTCATAACCATTTGTTGTCTTCCCCATTACACTATGGGCCCTTGAGAGCAGGGACCGTCTGCCTTTCTTTGTATCACCAGTGCTTAGCACAGTCCCCAGAACATAGCAGATTCATCATAAATATTTGTTGACTGAATGATTGGCATCAGCCAATGCCTGGCCTCTTTGTGGTGGAGTCAAAATTTAGATTACAAGAAACATTTGAGAAGAAACAGCAGAGTAAGTTACTGTCTGTAAATAGAAAAGCACTGAATCTGAGAGTGGGGAAAAGAGCATCCCTTTTCTTGGGATTTCCCTCAATCCTTGAGAAGGTGGACCCATCTAATGGGAATCAGGATGAATAAAGCTATTTGCCAAAACCTGTTGATTTCTCCTTTGCAATATCTGTCAAATACACCCCCTTCTCTCTTCTGACACTGCAGCCACTACTCTAGTGCAAGCCCTCATCACCTCACACCTTGATTACTGCAATAGCCTACTGGTGGGTCTGCCTGCCTCTAGTCTCTCCCCACTCCAGTCCATCCTCCATTCATCCACTAAAATGACTCTTCTAAAACACAGGTTCAATCATGTCATACACACACACTCAATAAACTTTAGTGACTTCCTATTGCTTCTACACTCAAATGTTTTTGTTTGACATTCAAAACCTTTCATAATCCAGCACCCTCCTATCTTTCCAATCTCCTTATGCTTCATGTCCTGACACATACTCTTCAATGGAGTGACACTGGACTTCTGGCTGCTCCATGAACAAGACGCTCCATTTCTCAGTTCTGGACATTTGCTTTGGCTGTCCCTCACACATGGAATATTCTCCTTCCTCCACTAGTACTGACTTCCCTGACCTCCTTTTAAGTTCCAACTAAAATCCTTAGTGCCTTTGCATAGTGCCTGACACATAATAGGTTTAATAAATGTTTACTGACTGAATCTTTTGCTCCCAGACCACAGTAGGACTGCTGTCTCTCCTCATTCTCTCTTTTCTCTGTCACAGTCCAATCCTTTCTCATTCTCCTTTCACTTATTGTGCTATTAAGCCTTTTTAGCTCAGTTCTTGACATCTGTATGCCTTCCTCTTCATTACTAGATTCTCAAAATCTCAGCAGTACCAAACTAGTTCTTGCTATTAAACAAGCTCCTAAGTGTGGGACTGAGCCCTATCAGCCAATCGAAATAGTACTCCTGCTGCACCTAACTGAACTGCCTCTGATTTAAGGAGGTATCCAGGCATTTTTTTTGTACCCATTTCTGATTAATTGCTTAAATCAAGGTATCCTTATGAAAGAGATAATTACTTTTAAGGGGAGGATAGTTAGGTGGCACAGTGGTAAAATTCCAGATTTGGAGTCAGGAAGATTCATCTTCCTGAGT
Organism: Pseudochirops cupreus; assembly: GCA_028627135.1. Classification (NCBI taxonomy): domain Eukaryota; kingdom Metazoa; phylum Chordata; class Mammalia; order Diprotodontia; family Pseudocheiridae; genus Pseudochirops; species Pseudochirops cupreus. Next base: position 111,979,045 of record CM053584.1, read on the forward strand.
TCAAATCTGACCTGATACTTCCTACCTATGTGACCCTGGGCAAGTCCCTGAACCCTGGTTGCCTCAGTTCCTCATCCTTCAAATGAACTGGAGAAGGAAATGGCAAACCACTCCAGTACTTTTGCCAAGAAAATCCCAAATGGGGTCCCAAAGAACTGGACACAACTGAACAACAACAAAACTTTAAAGTGGGAAAGAAGGAAATAATCAATGAGCCTTCAGCCTACAGTGGGTTTTATTCCTGGTTCAGTCTCTAATCAATTAAGGATCTTGGAATAAGTCTCTTATCCTCTCTGAGCTGCACTTTCCTAAAGTAGGAACACTACTGTCTACCATAACAACCTCATAGAGTTCTTGTGAGGATCATGGGAAGTCATAGATGTGAAAATATCCAGTAGAGTAGAAAACACTATAAAAATATAGGGTGTTAATATTTATTATACCCTATACCCAACTTTAAGAAGACCAAGAAAAAATATTTTTCCTCTACTTTGAAATAGTCACCAAAACTGCACAAAGGAGAATCTTAAAGGTCTAGGAGAATCTTAAAGGTTTGAGAGCTGGTAATTTGGGAGTTGTCATTTTTTTCAGTAATTGCAAAATGTTAGGATATATGGTATGTTATTTCAATATAATTGTAATGCATAATGGAATGTAATCTAATTCCACTGGGAGACAGGAATGCTATTTTAGCCTTGCTGCTTCTCTTAGTAACATCACATGGATTCTTCTTTTTCATTAATATGTTGACATTGGAATCAGAGATTTTCCTATTTCTAATTTATTAAACATTCTGGTAGAGGGGAAGTCAAATGTGAAATATTGTTAGTAAAAAAAATGTCTAAAATCTCAATTTCTGCTCTTAAGCAAGGCAAGTTTTTAGTGACAAGTCTTGATACTCAGAGTTCATAAAATTTTGCACTTTTTTTTCACTATGTGGACAGAGAGAAGTAAGGAAGTGTGGTGGTTTGGAGCCAGGAAGGTCTCAGTTCTCATGTGACCCAGGGGGACGTTCCTTGATATCTTTTTGTTGTTGTTGAGGCAATCAGGGTTAAATGACTTGCCCAGGGTCACACAGCTAGTGCCTGTGGTCAGATTTGACCACAAATCTGAACTCAGGTCCTCCTGACTCAAGGGCCAATGCTCTATCCATTGTGGCACCAAGCTGGCCCAACTTCCTTGCTATCTTAGTGCTCCGGGAAACTCTCTAAAAATATACTTTGCAAAGAAAGTGCTGATATGCATTGATAAAGGGAATTTCTTCACCTGGTTGTTCCTAATATCATTCTGCCTCCAATAGACAAGTTCTAGGGAATCAAATCACATAAAAGTTAAGTAACTTGGCAAAATCATATAGCTAGTATCAGAGGCAGGATTCCAACTCAGTGTTTCAGGTCCAGTTCTCTAATGACCAAACCACATTGCTGTCACAATGTCCATGAGTAACTACTAAATTGTGGATTTATAAAAGTCAAAAATATAATAAGGATAATAATAATAACAGGTGCCATCCAAACAGAGGGAACATTTCCTCTGTTGTATAGTAATCTGCTGCATTTTAAACATCCTCTAATCACAGTCATGAAATGAGGACTTGAGTCATAAGATCAGATTGAGTCACTTTACAAGGTGTAAACAGGTATCAGATGAATCTATGAATACTCAAATATATGCAAAGTACTATTCACTTTACAGAAAGACTCACAGCATCAAAGTCTTCCTAGTGCATCTAAAATATAATTTGATTTCCACATCACTTTTCAGAGACACATCTACACCATCAAGTTAGCACAGCTGCATTGTGGGAGGATTTAAAGGGTATCAGAAGAAAAAGGTTGTTGATGTTTTAAATAATTAACAGCTTGGCCCAGGAATGGGTTGGATTTTTTTTTTAAACCTTCAGTCGGGCATTTGCTGGAAAAGGTCATACTTAGAATACTGAGGAAAGCTGCTTGGAAAAATGCATTTGAAGCCTTATCACAGAAATACAGCTACAGAAAGCTTTCACACCAAGGACATCCTCAAGGCTGTGTACCCAAGAGTCCCTGAATTCTCCAAAGTATAATTGGGACATGCTATTTCCTGGAGGAGCAGGTGGTGGAGATTATTTGGGATGACAAACTTGCTTCAGAAGTTCTGGGATGGCTGTGAAAGCCACCAGCAGGGTGTTAGGTTGATCAATGGAATTAAGAAGACATACCAAGGTCCTATTTTCCATCTTCTCGAGCTGAGCTCACTTGCCTCTCCCCCGCTCCTCCTTTTTTTATTCCTTTGGGCAGAGTGGCAAAGAGGGCTACAGCAAGAATTCAGACTGCCTTGTGGTTTAGTGAGGCTAGCAACTGGAGACTTCAAATGTATTTTGGAAACTAAGAAGGGGATTTGCAGCTGGGTGAAATTACATCCCAATTAGAAAACATTGAAGTCCTGTGTGTTAGTTTGGAAGTTAAATTATATGTTTAGGGGGATAAGGAAGAATAAAAGGCAGTACTGTGTTTGGGAATCCAACTGTATATCTTGTGAAAGCTGCACAGAGCCATAATTCATGGAGAAGGATTCAATTCAGCCTTTGGAAAAATTAGTAAAGACACACAGGATTCCTTGGGTCCTTCAATAAGGTGTGAAAGGAAAGAACATTATTTTGTTCTTATTACACTTTCTCAGAATGGGATCAAAATTTAATCAGTATTCATCTTCCACAAACAAGGTCATTCATTTGACATTTACTTATTAAATGTTTATTATCTAAAAAACAGCATGCTATGGGCTTAGCAAGACTCAAAGAGAATTTTTAAAATGATCTTTACTCTTTTGGAGCCTATAGTCATCATGGAGTTATGCCACATAGGCAAATATGAACACAATTATACAACAATGATACAAAAATATGATAATAAATTTAAAATATACAAATGTAACATATTGAATATGTTAGTAGATAGTTTAATGAAATTTAATGATAAATATATAATTATATAATACCCTGCTATATAGGAATGCAGAAGTAGCACAAAATATTGTTCAGGTCTGGAAGAAACAATTAAGATCATTTGCAACTGGATGAGGTTGAATCCTTGAGAGTTTCATGGAAGAGATTCCTTAGATGGCAATAAGCATAAAAGCTGTTAGCTAAGGATGGCATTCTAGGCTCAAGAAGTATCATGAACAAAAGCACACATATACCAAAAATGCCAGAACAATAGATGAGTGAGTAGTCTAGCTATCCTGAATGTTCTAGTTCCTACATTTTTCCGTGGTGGGGCACTGTAATTTTCTTTGTCCAGAGCAGGGTGACATTGAGGTCTATAGGAAAGTGTTAACAGTCATACTGCCTAAAGGAAAATAATTTTAGACTCCCCAGAAACACATATAAGCAATACTCTGGAAAGGCAGCAAAGACTGTTGGGGACTATTTATGGTTTCAGTGGGAGATATTACCCATTGCCAGTCTCCTTGGTCTCTCTAAATGTTGAGTCTAACTTCAAGGTCAGTACCTTGATTGTATCATCTGGCTTATCGGATCATAGAGCAAAAGAAGGGTCTTTGGAACTCATCTAGTATAACCTCCTCATTTTATGGATAAAGAAACTGAGTCCCACAGAGTTTAAGTCACTTTTCTATGGTCACATAGAAAGAGGCAGTACATGATTGAAACCCAAAACCACTCTCCAAGGTAAGGGAAAGAGAGAGATAGAGAACCTCAGAAATATAGTCTCAGTCTGCCAGAAGCCACGGTCTCTAGATTGGGGGTCCTCTTAGAGAGAGTGGGAAATCATCAGGAGAATGTTTCAGACATACAGTTCTGGTTGTATCTGAGGGCACTCATTTTGTCCCAGGTCAATTCCTTCAGGTGATTGTATTGTCCCAGTCCCCATGTTGATGGTTTCCATGGTCTGAATTAGATAAGAAATGTGGAACCCAATACACTTTTTGTGAGAAGGAACTGGAGCTTGAAGACACTCTCTGGCCATCCCCTGAAATAAAGCAGACTTCTTAGCATGTTCCCAAAAAAGTTACATACAACAAAGTGAACCAAGGATACCTCCAGACTACAAGAACCACAACGCTAGCCACATGTCTTAGAGAGTGCTTTCACATCAGTGCATATATAATGAATTGCTTTCACCTATAGCTGAATGGCATTGGCCAGTTTTACGTCATCAGCAGATTTCTGCTGCTGACACTCATGATACTCTAATTATCACCCTGCTCGAGATGAGTTTACAGATATTCTTACTTCCTTCTCCTACACTTTGCAGGGGTCTGAATATCTTCAGTCCCTGCCTGCCGCTGGTATAAACTTAATTAGCTTATTCTGCACAATCCACAAAACCATACAGCTTCTCAGTTGCAATAACTTGCCCTAGCAACAACATTAATAACCAGAAGCAGATCATCCACAACATGAAAGCATCCCTGATGTTTTTGTGTTTTTTGATAGACCTTCTAGCATTCACCAGGGAAAGGTTTCTAGCTGACAAGAACACACCTCAGGTGCTTCCACCAGTAACCCCATGTGTTTTCACTCATTTGCTTCCACAGTCTGCTAATATCTATAAAAAAAGGATATTTCATTTATGCTTTATTTATATTCTACTTCTGGGAACATTGATAATACTTTAATCAGGAAAACAGCATGGTCAAAGGAGACAGTACTTTCTGGCAGTATCTAATAAGGCAAAGAAACAGTTGGATAAGTTGAAAGGCAAAGGAAGTAGCTTTTTTTTAGCCCACTTTACTTTCCTGATGAACCATTTCAAAGACAGATTCAAAGTGCCCCAGAATATAAAGTGCTGACCAAAAGCATCTAATGCATATTACTCTATTTACTGTACCTACAGTATATAGCATGCTTCAAAAATTGGAAACTGACCTGGAAGAATTAAGTCACGTATTAGCCATGGATAGACTTTGTGCAATCTTTTATTTAGGGATTTATAATTTTCTGTTGTTAACTTTGAATATCCAAGTCATTAAAATTCTTTCCAACTCCCAAATAATGTACATAATGAATGAATCTGTGAGAGAGGGCAAAGTCCTTGCATCTTGGAATACACAAGCAAAGGGATGTCATAGATTCCATCTCAAAGCCTTGAGTTAGAAAAAAGTCTACCATTCTTACACTGAGGCTAACTACTTCTCTATTAGCTATTCACAGTCTCAGGACTCCCAAGCTGTAGATTCTGAAGGGGGAAACTATTAGGAACACCATGATCTATGGGAGAATCTGTGTATTGTCCATTACATAAGTGAGTGCCAGGAGCCACCATTGGACTATTGTTTTCTCTGTGGACCTTCTTCCTAGTTCTTAGCACATACATGAGAAAAAAATCATCAATGAAGTTGTAGAACCTGTAGGTCTACCAAAACATGACATTAACTGGAAATGCTAAGAGGTAAAGTCAATAGCATTGTCCTATACTTTGCCATAAAACTAAAAGCCAGATGACTATACTTTCAAATTTCTTCTCAATAAATTTGTTTTCAGATAAATCTTGAATGCACAAGCAGTCTCATTTTTCTAGTGTGGCCATGGACTACACAAAAAGCACCCATTTAGAAAGCATTTGCTACTAAATGGCAGATAACCTAACAAATGCCTACCCATCCCCACCCTACCCACTCACCAATTTGCCCTCTTCATTAAAACCAAACAATACATCTATATGAAGCCAATGACACTTTGGTTAAGAAAAGATATGCCTATAAATATGTTTGCAAGAAAATAACAAAAAACATTTTAGTAATATGAATTTGGTTTGTGACTGGATCTTTTTCATGATAATAATGTTTAATTCAATGACCCTGACTTCTTAGACTCTAAGTAGGAATAGCTTAAGGGGCTGTAGATATTTAGGTTGGAAAAGAGAACACAGGATGGAGAAACATGATTGATATCTTCCAATATTAGAAAGGTTATTTTATGAAAAACAGATTCAATTTATTCTACGAGATTCCACAGAACAGTGAGTAGGATTTATAAGGAAAAAGATTTTGGCCCAATATAAGGAGGGATTTTCTAACAATATTAGGATGGATTAATTTGTAAGATAGTGAGGTTCATATCACTTAAAATGCTGAAGCAGAGATTAGCTGTCTATCTATCAAGGATGTTACAAAAGAGTATCAAGAGACCTGGATTTCTAGTCCCAGTTCTGCCACTAATTAGTTCTATGATCTTGAATAAGTCTTTCAATTTTTCTGAACTCTGGTTTCTTCATTTATAAAACAAGGGATTTGAATTTGATGATCTCTAAACTCCAACTTTAAGATGTCATAAGTCTGTAGCTTACTACCTTGGGTAGAATTTGACTGCATGTCCTCAAGGTCCTTTCTATCTAAAATTCTATACTTGTGTGGAGCCTGAGGATGCAACCTAATAATAACTGGATAGATGGATGGATGGATGGATGGATGGATGGATGGACAGATGGATGGATAGATACATAGATATAGATATATGTGTGTTTGTGTGTATATACATATGCATATACATACATATATATATATATATACATACATATATATATATATATATATATATATATACACTGAGGATTGTAAAAGGATTTACATGTATTATCTCATTTGATATTCACAATAATTCTGTTGGGATAAGTGGTACTATTATTCCCATTTTTCTGATGAAGAAATGGATGCTCAGAAAGGTTGTGATTTATTCAGAATCATGATAGTTCATGGATTGAAGGCTAAAAAGTCTTAGACATCAGAGGTCATCTATTCCTGCTCTCCCATTTTACAGATGCAGAAACTGATGCTAAGTGACTTCTTTAGTTAATAAGTATCTGAGGCAAGTATGATCCAAGACTGCCAAGGGTGGGAAATCTCTCCTCCAGACTCCAAGAGAGGTTTAGGACTAGAATTATATGAATTTATCATCTTCCAAAGATCTCTAGTACAATTCTAAGGAGTTCAGAACAATTACTTTTATCTTCGATTGTTCTCAAGAGGGAGAAAAGCCCTTAGCTTGTCATTACCAGCTTGGCCCCTTCCCATAAAATGTTGATTACACAAAGGACCATTATGAATAGCTAGTAACTCCCATTATTAAAGAAAGGAATAAAAAGAAATTCAATAATTTGTATAGATCAGAATATACCACAGAAGACAAAGGAATAAATAGATTTCAGTTGGAAGTGAAATAAGATCTCAGCTCAATGTAGGGGAGAATAATCTCACCAAAGGGAAGTCTACTCTCATCAGTCTTTAAGAGTACAGGATCTGGAGATCAAGAGGCATGATGGGGGCTAGTTTCTGCTACATAGGCAGAGCTTCAGGGCCCCAGTTCACCATTCAAAGTAGGCAGATCACCTCTTTCTTGGTTTGGTTTTCTCAAGGTCATTCCTCAAAGTACCTGTCCAACCAACTGAAGTAAATCCCTTATCCATTCACACAGTATCACAGCTCAGGATTTCTCGTCCAATCAGAAATCCCTTTACAGAAAAATAGCACAGTTCACAAGTCTATCTTTAAGGAAAAAAAAAAACAAAACAGGACAGTTGGGTGGAAGTAGGGGTTACATAACACAAGACAGATTCAAGGGTCCTGAAATCAGGCACTGTTCTTTAGCAGCCATCAGCTCCCTTTTACATAAGATGCCCCAAAGAAATCTGCTAGATCTCTCAATTGCTACTACCTACTAATCAAAAAGGGTTGCAAATTCAGGTACTTAAACTGAGTGATATATAGGAGGAGATGAAAGATGACTAACTTGGATGCACCGTATTTTTAATGAAAATATTCTTGCCTTGTAAACAGTCACTAAATTACCTTCTCTGCCATATGTACTCCCTTTTAAAATGGTTTTGGTTTGCCATGGATGAAACAAAATAAAGATCATAATACAGTGAATGTTTTTTTTCAAATGTGAAAAAAGAAGCCATGCATACTAAGCTGTACCGTCTACTTTTAAATAAACAGAAAGACAGCCCTAGCAAAAAGACCAAATCCACCATTGTGATGGCAAGCCCTTAGACTCCAGGCATGAAAAGAGAGGTATTGGAGGTTGGAACCCTGAACTTCCAACAGTGTCACCCACTCACACCTTCACAATGAGGTTAAATAGCTGCTACAGATGAATTGGAGCTATCTCTGGGACCAATTCTAGCTTTTTTAAAACCATTTCCTTGAGTTCTGTCCAGGTGACTAGAACTTATTTTGTGGCCATCCAGCTTCCAGGGTAGAAAAAAATCTGACACTGGTGTCAGGAAAATGTTTTATATCCTAGAGTAAAGGGACATAAAAATATATCTAGTTAGGATCAGACTTTTTTCCCCTCTGGACAATGTCTTACATTTGTATGTGTACATATGGAGTAATGTGTCATCTCTTTGAGAAGATATTAATTGTTCACAGGAATTTTAAGTTTATTCCTATATATTTTAGGTGTTACTGTATTTAGAGCATCTTGTGAATGTCAATAAGAAATAACATTTACAAAAAGAACAGCAGATGACTTGTTTTGAGTTTCAAGTTGAGCAAAGCTGATGAGAAAACGCCAAAATAATATGCAAATATTAATATGCCATATGTAAGGGCTTTTAGAATATTTTTTCTTCCCCCAGAGCTGTCAATACAAACCGCTCTCCCTGCCACTCTTCCTATTTATTTGGGGGGGGGGGGTGGAATGAAGAGTCTTACTTTTTTTATTGTGTTTGCAATAGGCCCCAGTGGATATGAACTTTTCACCATGAAGACCTTTCTCTGTTTGTTTGCAGGGAATTTTGATTGGGTAGGAAATGATTTTACCCAGAACGCTGGTACAGGCCTTGTTATCAACCAGGCAGATGTGGAAAACAGCACAAGCATCATCAGGCAACTGAAAGGGGTGTTTGAAAGGGACTGGTATTCACCCTATGCCAAAAACTTACAACCAGTTAAACAGCCAAACTGCTCCAGCCACAAACTTAACAAACTGGTAACAAATAAGACTGCTGCAACATACAATACAAGCGAGAATGACCCCTTGAGTGTTCAACATGAATGAAGAGACTGACTAGATGGACAGATTAGCATTTCATATCTACTAATAAGAAACTAGGGGAAGTGGGGAAGCCAAAAAAAGTCTTTTTTAAGGAAAAAGCACACATCAAAAATGTTCTCTGAACTGCATACAATAATATCTATATAACTATATTATAGCTCTATATACAATGATTTAAGACTTTTATATTTGTTACTTCTGACAATGAATGTCGTTTCTGCTTAGAGGGTAGTTTTCAAGTTTTACATTTGAATTTAAAGATTTCAATTCTCTTCCTGTTTCCTTGCCTGGTTATCACCAGAAGATATGAGGGGGAAGTGAAGGTGAGCTCTGTGATGCCACTTCAAGATCTGTTGACTTACAGAGGAGAGTGGATATTTTACTTTGGAAAAGATAGCACTAGGGGCACATAAATTACTCTCCATTCCTGCACCACCACACCATCATCCAAGCATTAGTAGCTTCTGTTTATATGCCGTTCTCCAAAACTATATGTAAAAAAAATGCCATTTGGTCTTCTCACTCAATTCCTTCCAGTATCATAGGTTTTATATTCTCTTCACCCCTTACAAAATGTTCTTGTTCTAAGGATTCCTTCTAAATTCCATTATGTTCTTTCTCTACAACATTAATTCTTAGTACAGTATCTTTTGCAAATGCCTTATTCCTTTGAATGACTACACAAAGGAAATGGAAGTCTTCAATTTTCACTTTTCAACTTTTCTACTAAATTGGTATTTTTGAATTGCAACCTTCAATACATTGAGCAGTTTTGCCTGCTCCAAAAGTCAGGTGGATTGCCAATTTGGAAAAAAAAAATAATCACTACTAATTCCCAACACGGTTAGGTAAAGCCAGATTTGGTTTGGATTTGTTGGGATTTGGATTGGGGGGCGGGGGGAATGGGATATTTATTTTATATTTTTTAAGAATCTGGTATTATGGAGGAAAGACCTTTGTGGAACAGTTATTTTAGTTTGCTTAGAATCATTATGATGCTCTTGAGAGTAAGTCAGCAAAAGTTTGTAGCATTCTTCCTCTATAGTCACTTAAGATACCAAATGCTTTTCAGAGAAATGCAATTTTAAAATATGCTTTCCATATTTTACTGATCAGCAAAAGGATGCTGATTAGGCTCGTTCAATACTCTTGTTGTGTGTTGTTATTTTATAAATATACAATATAGACCCATAAGTATATTAATAGAGGCTGTTGTCACATGAGAGAGGCATGATCTAGTCTGAGCACATAGTTGGCAGCCAGGACGAAAGAGTCCCAGGTCTCCTCCTGGCTCCTGCTATAGCTAGAGACAAGACACATCACCCCTTTGCCTCCAGTTTCTATTGGTAATGTAGGGACAGTAATACCCACCTACCTCACAGGGATGTTGTGAGGGTTAGGAAATATTTACAAAGTGTTTTGAAATCAAAAGAGCCTATATAAATGCTAAGCATTATTTACATATAATCTTTTTTCTTGGGATCAACTTGGTGATATCCTAATGTACTATATACTAAGTTCTTCCTGAGGAACTGTTGGAGGAACAAAACGTGTCTTCAAAGCTGCAGATTTGGATGAAAAATCTCATGGAGACGTAAGAACCCTGATGGAAGTTTGAGTTATCAAGGATGCTAAGAAAGCATTTCGGTGGAACATTTTGGCATGTCATTTTGTCTCAATGTATAGTAACATCAACATGGAACACTGTGCTGGCCATCCTCTTTGAAAACAACAGGCCAATTTGTTTTCAGAGCAAGAGAAAGCATTTTCACCAACCATACTACTTCTTTTTCAATCACTTGGTTCTTACTATACCAGAAGAAACAGAGATATACGTCAGTTGTATTAGCTGGATCCTAGTATTAAAGGATGACTGATGATTTGTCTCACTATTGTAAAACTTTCTGGTTATTTTAAAATAATGCTTGGTTGGACATGTCAACCAGTTAGAAAATGATGCATGTGCTAGAATTGTATTTTTTTAAAGAATACTGTACTTTTATGAAAGAATTTGATTTTTTAAAGGTCTGTGGGTTTTAATGACATTCTTTATTACCAATGGCCAGCCTATCCAGCCTGAATATTTAACATAGATTCCATTTATTGTAGGGTGCTACATGGATAGCTTTGATATAATGTGGGGATCAATAACCATTCCACTAAAGTGCAGTAAGGTTTGGTAAGTTAGCTTACATAAAAATACAAAGAGGGTTAAAAAACTAACAGTACCCTTGAACTAAATAGAGCAAGCCTGAGTTTAAATCTGCAAAGGACAGCTCTAAAGGGAGAAGGGAGCAGCTGGTTCCAGTGGGACATCACTTTTAGTTCTAGAGGGAGTGGTGAGAAACACCACACAAGTTCTCTTGGAATAGCTACAGTGAAGAGACATGTTTGAAGTAACGGGGGGGTGGATTAAGAGAGGAGGAAGTAGAACTACCCTTTGCACATGTGAGGAGAGACATTGTGCTGGCTGAGAACTGCAGCTGACCTCCCTACCCTGCCAAGTGGAACCATCACATTCTAGACTGCCCAGAATCTGCTTCTGCCCATGTACCAACAGCAATATCTCCACCCTGATAGTCCCATGAAATATGTTGCAGGGACTTTCTTACCTGAATATATTTGGTCACAACAGGTTGGTCAAGAAGTGTTTCAAGACATTGACATTATTCAGCTTTGCAGAAGATTACATCTGGGCAATGATAGGCAGAAACATACTAAGCAGAAGGCATTGTTTTCTGTAGCATTTTGATTTGCTTTTCTATTTGGGGTGGAGGTGGGGGGTTCACTACTTCCTTGTGAAATGGCTCATTTCCTTTTTGGCTTCAAAACTATCTATGCTTATCAATATGAAAGATCCTCCTACCATCAGAAGAAGGCTGGAGGAAATTGTTTTATTCCCTAAGCTCACCCCAATTCTACAAGAATTATCAAGAAGGCACCTTGGTTGCACTTTGGTTGACCCCAAAGATGATTCTCCCAAGAAAAGCAAATGAGACATGGTTATTATTTAAGATTATATGATAGACCTGTGTGCTGCAAACATTGACTAGTGCCTTATTCATTCTCAAGCATTGAGTTCAAATAATGGTTAATTACACATGGGTAATTATTCAGTTCAATTTAATATCACTAGCTGACAAAAAAAAAAATTGAGGGCCTTTCTGTTATAGCCTTGCAGATAAGTACCCCAAAGTTTACAAGCCCTCTAATTCTTTCAACCAGCCTACCCTTCTCCCAAGTCATATCCCCTCTATTATACATTCAAATTCAAGCACCTGTTTTGGTTTTTTTGTTGTTACCATTGGCATGTCACACACTGCAATTAGACCTTGAAACCTTTTAAAGGTTAACTTAGTCAAAAATCAATGGTTTTAAGACTCTTGTAGACTATATAGTCATTCTCTGATGCTGTTCATGAATTATAGAATCTTAAGGTTTAGAAGGTACCTCAAGAAGTCTAACCCCTATTGAAAGCATGAATCACCCCTATGACATCCCTGACAAGTGGTCACTCAGCCTCAACCTGAACACCTCCAGTGAAGTGGACCTTAAGACTCCATGCCTTGGTGTGATGCTCATCCCTAAATGTGATGGAATAAGCACACAATAAAAATTTCTACCAAGACACCACTGTCTTTCAAGGAACACCTAGAAAGCTGTTTCATGGCACTCTGGGGTTCAGTGGGTCACAGTGAGAAAATATGTGTTAATTGATATCAGAAGAGACTAAGAGTTCCCAAATATGCAACTTTGAGAGCTAAGAAAATACTTCCAATCTGTATAGCATTACCCCCATCTTAACACTCATGGAGCATTTTCCAACAACATATCTGTGATATGTATCTCATTTTTGTCTTGGGTTGGAGTGGGATGGATTCAAACTTTTGTTTTATCTTGCCCTTTTAACTTTTTGTTAAATGCAATTACTGAATTATTTTTTAAAAGTGCCTCACTAAGCCCTAGAGACTGAATGATAACTCATTTCCCACCAGCTTGTAGCTGTAGTCAAGTAGATCAATTGGGATGTCAGGCTGTAAAAGACATTGTTTTGCTCTAAGAATGGTTGATGGAAAAAAAGGTTTAGAAAACATCAGAATGTAAGAATTGTTAAGCAGGGTCAAACCTATGGTCCATCCAGCCCAATAATTCTGTGTAAGAATTTTCCTTTCCTTAATATGCCAGTTGCACTCTATTACATGGGGTGGAGCATGGGGGTGCTTTTTAAAAAAAATCTGGACATGTGATTTAATGAGAGTGGGTGACACCCCCCCCCCCCATAGGGAAACTTCCTATTAATGCAAATTAGTAAGTCATCTATAACTTAGTCGATGAATCTTAGAGAACAGAATGGTGGGAATAAGAGATTAAGTGATTTAACCCATGGTCACATGAATAGTCTACATCAGAGGGAGGATTTGAATCTACATCTACCTTGACTCCAAGACCCTCTGTCTACTATCCCATGCTGCTTCTCTTCTTAAGTCTGCTGGTCTAAAATTCATTCCACTATTTTTGATGCTCTTGAAAGGCTGCTTGAACTCTAACTAAAACCATCTTCCTCTGTCAGATGAGATGCTTGTTGTTGGTTGTTCAAACATGAGTCCCCTAAAAAGAGTCCCAGGTATTCCTAATAAATATTTCATTCACTTTATATACCTTATTCTTAAAGCCAGCCATTTGGAGAGGATACACTTTATCTTCAACCTTCTGGTAAGCAAAATTAATCTGACTTCCCTTTAACTAAAGACAGGCTGAGTACATTTTTTCCTGTTCTTTTTCCCCCATGAAATATAATTTTGCTTCTTTTCCTAAATAGGAACTATTACTCCTTTCCCTGCTCTATTTTGATAACCAAATTGCTGTTTGCCACTTCTGCTTTATTCATTTAAAATTGCTGAAAGGCTTAAATAAATGTTGGACTCAGATGCAGCTTGCAGCCTGGCATTCCCATTTGGGAGAATTCATATCTTTAGCTGAATTGCAATCATGGCTTTATATAATAGCCAGCCAGATAGTCTATAAAGTATAGTTTCTTGGACCCTTAAAAACTGTGTTTTCTTCATTTTATGTGGACTATGAGCAGTACTGCAGGTCCAGAATTCTTCAAGATGACTCCTGTTACATATTTAACTTTAGATATCTATGTGAAAAATACGGGTTTTGATAAGCTAGATAGTGTTTGCTTTTGCTATGCTAACAACTTTCTATTCTGTTACAAATATCTTGAATTTGTAAATGCATCATTATTATACTGATGGAATAAAGTTGTATCTCAGCCTATGTAGGGACATGAAACTAACCCTTAAATTCGTATACAAGATGGCACAATAAAGGCTGGGTTTGGAAGATGATTATAAATCTTCTCAATTCTTTCGTACAACTAAGCACTAAACTTTATAGAATAAAGTATCAAAATGAAGGCCTTTTCATACTGTGACATGAGGCATGCCTTCTTTTTCATCACATCTTGGTCTCAGAAACCAGGTTAGATGTCAGTTACCATGTTATATCATGATAAGTGACTGATAAGAATAATGTCAATGCTGATGGACCAATGGATTATGGTCCCACTGTTTTGTAAATTAGTCCAAGAAACTGTCTTTGTAACATTACTCTTATCTCTATAAAAATGTTTGTTTTCAACAATGTGTTGGTTGTAAATGAATGAGTGATCTTTTTGATCTGGAAAAACTACCAGGGTTCCTATATATGCACTACTAATTACTTCCAAATGAGAAAGGAAATAGTCTGTGAAAATTCTAGTTCATCATCCTTACATGCTCAGCAATTAGATATCCAATCATTCCATGTACAGGCCCTAAGGAGAATAAAGGGGAAGGGAACTGCTTTTTGTTCTATTGAATGGCTATGATCATGGGATGACAAGGTAGAAAATTATCCATTTTTAGAAACGTCTTAGTTTTTCATCAGGGTCTATTTAGTAAACATCTCCTTTCTGTGGCTACCTCTATCCTCGAAATAATCAAAATGTCTCCTTGAAATGAACCACTCAGCAAGCAAATGTGCCTGCTATGTGTAGGGCAGTGAGGCCAGTTGATGTACAGGATAAAAAGTGAGTCTTAGAGTCAGGAAACCCCGAGTACGTCCTGCTTCTAATTCATACTAGCTATCAAACAACTCTCTAAGACCACGAGTCTTAGTAGGAAAAGGAATACTCACAAGAAATACCCTGAATTCAAGTCTGATTCCCTAGCCCCACCACCACCAAAAACATATGTAGACTCTGTTAGACACTCTCAAAGATTAATATATATAAATATATATATACATATACATATATATATATGTATATAATCTATACATCCAAGAAGCTTATAGGCTGATAGAGATAACAGACATGATCACAAATAATTGCAATAGTGACTTAACATGTATAAGTGACATCATATTGTTTGCCTTCACAAGGGGTGGATGAGAGGCAAGAGGAAGGGAGAGAATTTGAAATAAATTTTTTATATGTTATCAAAATTTTACATGTAATTGGGAAATATTTAACAAAGTAAATAAAATATATTTAGAAAACAAATAATTGCAACATAAATTAGAATGAAAGTATGTAGGAAAGAGAAATGAGAAATTGGGGAGAGAAAGAAATCAGGGCTATACTTCCAACAAAGGTTGCATCTGAGCTGGGTTTTGAAGCAAAAGAAATTCAATCATCAACATTCCCTTCTTTTCAGGCCCAACATTTTCCACCAGAGTCCCTCAATTAATGGTGATATACGTTTGGTATCTGTAGATTTGTTCAATGCCTTCTTATCTCACAATAATAATAAAGTAATGTTCTTTGACTTGAAAAAAAGAAAAAATACCAGAAGTTGTTTAGGTAGACTTTTTTTTTTGGTTTCCCTTGGTTAGAAGTAGAATCTTATCTCTAATAGAGTAAGGATTATAAGTTTTTAATAAATGTTATTTGACTGATAGTACATTTAGCAGAGGAGGACTATGAGAAGAAATCTGAACTGAGTTAACCACCCCACAAGAAGTTTCAAAAGTGAGAAAACATCAGAAGAGAATATTTTCTGCTCCACTGGTGATACTTGAGGTCAATGATTAAATTATAAATTATAAGAATGTTTTTATTAACATTTTACTAAACTAACAGTTTAGTAAGGAGAAAAATATGTGAACATATTTAAATTTTAAGTGTGGTAGGGTAAGCATTTTCTTATAGATGGAATAGGGATCGTGCAGAGAAAAGAGTGATTCCTTTCTCAAGTAAGATAATTATCATTAAGCCTATCCTTCTAAGGCTAAGAAAGCTTGTAAGTTCTTGGAGCTAATATAGTGCTGCTGTATCATCTGCTTCAAGTCTGAAATTCTGTGAAATAATTTATCATGTTAAATTCTGCCTTTCTAGACCACAAAAGTGCACTGCAGGTCAAGGTTCAGGAAAATAAAAGACATTGGCTTCAAAAATGTTTTTAGATCTGAAGGGAATGATCAACAAGAAATGAAGAGGATTAGATCCAAGAACACTTAGAAAATATGTCTTTATAATATAAAAGCAAAATAAAGCTGAGATCTCTTTCAATTATTTTTACTTAAATCAATTCAAGAAATATTAGTTAATCTTCTACTCACTGCAAAGCATTGTGCTAGACGCTGAGGGGGGCAAAGATAAATAGGACATGGCACCATATCAACAAAGGGTTCATACTCTAGTAGGGAAAATAAGATATATCTGTGAGGCCATTGGTTTGATTACTCATCCCACAAGAACAAATAGAAACATCTCCACAATGTGTCATCCTGTGCATTTCCACAGAGGCTCTATCAAATGCCCCCGGTTGCCCAGTAGTCTTTCCCTGCCTTGTTTGTTTATTTATTTATTCATTCATTCATTTTAATAATTGAGGGGAACCAATGAAGTATTCAATGATTTTCATTACTTTTTCAGGTTAAGTAATTGGAATATGCTATAGCTGAATCATCCTCACTCTATTATGTGTGTCTTTCTGTTGCTCTTTGTTCATACCAAATTTCAATTTTTGCAAGATTGTGGTGTTCCATGTTTTGCGATCTTATAGTCTCACCAAGAGAATATGGATATTAAAGACACTGGCTTCTGCATCTACTAGATGCTTGGGTTCATGGAAAGTGTTGCTCTAATGATAGAAAATTATTATATTTGGACTCTGCATAGAATACATAGTGCTGGCAAATACCCTAGGTAAGCATACATCTCTAAGTTTTTATGACTCACTGACTTGATGGCTTCAGTTCTCTCCTGAACAGCACCTGTCATACAATCTTAAATAATTGTACCATGTACAAAGAAGGAAAACTTTTGAAGTTGTACATTCTTCTACAAAATCAAATACTCCCATAAAATCACCAAACAGTAGAAATAGGCAATCTTAAATTCTCTGCACTTTTCAGTTAAGTTCTGTGCCAGTGAATAGTGTCTGCTAGATAACCTGATAGAAAATCATCCGCAAAAGGCTTCCTGTTTTCATCAAGAATACCTTCCATATATACATAGAATAAAAGTAGATAGTTTACTATGTCTTCTCTGCTCTTAGTTGTGGTAACAGAAGCAGCATAATTTAGTGGATAGGGAGCTGGCTTCAAGGACAGGGAGACAAGTCAAGTCCCATCTTTCACACCTACTAGCTTTGTGACCCTGACAAAATCACTCCAACCTTCAGTGCTCTGGTAGAGTGGTACCAGACTCAGATAGAATGGAATCTACTGATCCATACGTATCTCTCATATTGACTTAATTTTTAAATATATTATCTGTAGTTAATTGTATTTTGATTTCCTTTGTTAAATGTTTCCCAATTACATTTTCATCTGATTCTAACTGCACTTGGGAATATTGAGGGCCATCTCTGCTCTAGAAGACTGACTATAAGTTGAAGAGAAGGTACTAACTGACACTGGTAGAGGGAGTCTCCTCACTTAAGATTTCTCTATACCAACTAAATTGCAGGTTCCATTTTTCTCTCTATTAGTATTATTCACAAAAGGTAATGTGGTATATTGGTTGGGATTCCCCTTTGCTTTTGCCTTTTACTTTCTTCTGGAGTGAAACAAGGTAAGGTTCTTAAAAAGGGAAAGAATTCGGGGTTTCTAGGTCCATCAGACAACTCCTTATAGACCTGCAGTCTATAAATGCCCCAGACAAATTATCTGGACTCATGCAAGCAAAGTAGTCTAGAGCTGCTTAAAAATGTTAAACATGGACAAACCCCAAATACATGTAGGGCTTCCAAGAAGGGATTACTGAGTATGTCAGTGAGAGACAAAATCTATTCTTCTCAAGAACATAAATAAAGTTACTTCTGTAGACCTCTACAGGGAAGGAAAGCAGTAATTTTCCAGTTAAGGTTATAGGATGTTCTGATTGTTAAGGTATTTGGGAGTTGAATACAGAAAAGGGGAAAAAATCTGTGTTAATATTTTGACTGGGCTGTCATTCATACTGTGTAACTCAATAGTACACACACAACCAAGAAGGTTGATTGGAAATCAACCCAACAGATCCAAGACAAGCTCCCAAGATTCTGCATGTGGCTTGCCACATAAGGGCTTTGTACTCATTCAGATTAAATTCAAGACCAGAGACTGACCTCAAATTTAAGACATCTCCAGTCTCAAAATCTAGGGATTGCAAGTTATAGAGATTTCCTGGTACAGTGAGCTCCTTGAAGAAAAAAAGAGGACATTCCACATAGTTACTATGCAATATTCTACTTGGAGCCCAAAGCCAGTGAATTACTCAGGTAAAGTCTGTCCAACGGAAAGGCGATAGCTTGTTCAGTAGTCAGGAGCATATGTTTACCTTCCTGGAGGAAGGCTAAAGCACAGGATGACATTAATATGTAAAAGATTGTGTATAATCTTATGAAAGAGGGATTTCACCAAAATGTTATGGAAATGACTCAGAAGCAACCCCCAAATTCAGGTCTCCTTAGAGAGATGTGCTATTTTGGGTATTCAGTGTGTTTCTCTATCTGTTCACAGGCATCCTTAGGTCTTTTTTGTCTTGTGTTTTCTGTGGGGAGAAATAAAAAATCATACATGTGTATATATGTATGTATATACCTATACATGTACATTACAAACATGGGTACATATATATGCATTTGTTATGCCACCCCAAATTCTTTTTTAAAAGATCTAGGGAGCAGAGTGGCTAGGTGGCACAGTGAATAGAGCACTGACCCTGGAGTTTGGAGGACCTGAGTTCAAATCCAGCCTAAGACACTTAATATGGACTAGTCATGTGACCTTGGACAAGTCATTTGACTCCAATTGCCCTGCCTTCCCCCCCTCCAAAAAAGCAAAAAAAAAAAAAGATGTAGGGATTTAATTATCAACATTTCAGAATATCTAGATGTGAGTTATATGAGTATACTAGGAAATTTGCTAACACCATATCCAGGTGGCAGCAATGAGCCAAAGAGAAAAAACTTACCCTCTTGGAGTCAGTTTCCCCCAAAACCATCTCCTCTCACCTGCCCAGATCATAATAATCCATGTGAGCCCAGATGGTCTGCTGGAAGACCTGGACTATAGGTTACAAGTAATTTTGTTCAGTGCCTCAGCAACACTTCTGAAAGAAAATATTCATGAAGTTTGAGTACAACCTGAAGCTTCTGAATTGTCTAGAAACTTCTTTCATATCTTGATCCTAATATTCACCTGCAGTTTTCACACACCCCCTTCCTTATCCTCACCTTTATAGTAAAGTCCTCATCTGTCAAAGCATCTTAATTTAGTTTGGAGGATCTTGTCAAGTTCCTCATAGAATTTTTTCACTTTTTAATTTTGTGAAACAGTCATTGATGTATAGGTTGCAATTATCTTCACTGTAGTCCATTTGCCTGTGATTATTTTGAAGACTAAAAGTTCAGATAGCCAATTATCCCATGAAATGATGCTTCCTATTGCCTTTGGGTGCACAGTGAAATCAATTCTACCAACTTTTGTGAAATTCTCCAAGGAGGTCTCAAGAGCTGCCCTTTCATTCTGCTGTAACTTCTTCACATTTATAGTAAGAATTATAGTATAAATGGGATTCTATTTCTCCTGCAAGTGTCAACACCTTTGTTGCTAGATAGAGATACTACATTAAGAATAAAAACACTGAATATAAATTGCCTAAAATCTGTATGATTATTAGCAACATTTCCTCCTTTCCCACTAGTCTTCAACCATAGTGGAAGTAAAATGGGGTCATGCAGGTCTAAGGGCCATTTTGCATTTCTGTCGTTGTTCTTGACCCTTTGTGGGTGAACATGCACATTCATATCATCATCTGGGGAGCAAACTTCTGGTGGTAATCCTTTTCCCATTTAAGTAGGGTGGTCCTCAGACAGTAGATACAAGTACAAAGTAAAACAGACAAAAATAAATCTGATGCAAAGCACATAAATGCTTTAGTGATACAAAGTTCTGTTAGGAGAGTTTATAAGCAAAAAGTATCACTTTCACTAGGGTAGGGGGATTGAAGAGAGCTACTTGGGGAAGGGAGAATTACAGCTGGGCTTCAAAAATGGTCAGGCAAGATTTCAACAGACAGAGAAGAGTAGGGAGGATATTTCAGGCATAGGAAACTGCAGAAGTAATGGCACAGAGATTCTAATTTTTTCATTGTGTTTTTAGAACAAAAAATGTTTAAAAGCCAACACACTATTTGAGGAAGTGATAATAACGCTACAGTGTTTTGAAAATCCCATATGGGAGAATGTCTGTAGACGTCTACAAGGAGGGAAAGCAATAATTTTCCAGTTAAGGTTATAGGATGTTCTGATTGTTAAGGTATTTGGGGTTGAATACAGAAAAGGGGGAAAAAAATCTGTGTTAATATTTTGACTAGGCTGTCATTTATACTGTGTAACTCAATAGAAATCCTCTTCCATTCAGTCTTTGGTTGTTAAATACACACATTAACATGTAACCCAACCAGGTAGTGTTATCTCATTAGTTTGGGTCCTCCATCCACCAATATGACACCAACCCATGCTGCCTTCTCATCTTGTATGATTTTTATCCATATCTTTCCATAAATAGGTCAATGAAGGAGCCATCCAGTGTGCTATGAACATTTTTCTAGTATTTATTAATACTCTATAGACACTGGTGCAACACTTAGATTGGTCATCTGTTTTCCCTTATTCTTATTATATACCAGCCCCCTTCTTTTTCTAATACATGTCTTTGATGATAGATTTTATTCTACTTCCTACACACAAATCATCTTTGGTAATATGCTACTTGTACCTTCTATGGGGAAATCAAAGGATAAAGAACTCAGGAAGATGTTGCAGAAAAAGATTAAATAGCAAACAACATAATCATTAAAACAATGGCTAGTAAGAGCATGGTCAAATGGTGGGAAACTCAGATTTTTTTGTCACTTGCAAAGTTCTTAAAGAGATCACCAAAGATGGGCAGCTTGGGCCCCCAGTGAGTGTTATGGCATTATTGATATCACTAGTGACTTTTTTGTTCTATTCCTGTACCTGAGGTTAGTCAGGAACAGCTTGCTTTCACCAAAGGAGTTCACTCCCTTCACTCTTCTTCCTCAAAGTTACTGAAATCCTCCTCCTTCTTGCTCAGTTTAGTGGGCAGACACCTAAAGAAACCCCACTTCCTTAGGGAATCAATTTCCACTACCATATTGATGATGTAATATTGAGTGAGCCAAATGAGGCCATGGTCAGAGGCCCTAGCTCAGAAGTGTTCTGACCCAGGTGAGCAAAAGCAGTGCTATATACCAAATTTCTGAAAGCTGCCTACTCCTCTTCTGCTCCATGGTTGCCAATTGTGTATTGGCTCAACCTTCCCTCCAATTTGGTGACAAACTGTTCTTGCTCAGAGAAGAGCTCTAATCTGTTGACATCAATTCTTCTGGTAGTCTTTTTGCCTTGGGGACACTGCTTTTGTTGAGTTAGAATATTTAGGTTGGAGAGGAAAAGGCTATGATCGGCCCAGCACTCTGTGCCACACATTGCCTCCGTCTCTCTCACATCCTGTTTGTCTCTTCTCCTTAAAATCACATAGTCTATTAAATGCTACTGTTTACTGCAAGGATGCATTCATGAAGTTTTATTGCATTTAGGTAAATGGAAGACAGTGTTGGTGATGAGAAGGTCAAGAGATGCACAAGTCTTCAGTACTAAGTGGACACCACCTAGGACTCTTTACCTGGGAACTCCACCCCTGGACACAAGCCCCTTATTAGTTGGTTCTGGATCTGTGAACTAGGACTGGATAATAGGTGATAAAGCTGCCAGTTGGCATCTATCACCTTTCAGGTGCTCTGATATAGACCTGGGGATTCTCCAGTATGGATCTGGAACCTTCTCTTGCTCTGGTGCATAAACTCAGCCTGAATACTGTAGGGGAAACCTTCTGTGTCCTACCTGTCTTGCTAGAGGAAACATCTTGTATCACTCATCCATTTACTAGCACTTAAGGCCCAATAGAAGACAAGTCATAGTGAATGATTGTTTTGGAAAAGTTTCAGTTAGAAAAGCTTAATGGTCGTTAATTTGGCCACCTATTTATTTCTGCCAGAAGCTCCACTAAGCCTGGTCCTTATGGACAGATACCTATGAAAACATTGGCTCCATAGGATCAGAAGGAGAGACTACTTTATGTCTTTTTTTCTCCTTTATTTACTTCCCCTTCCCCAAGATGTGTGTGTATGTGTATATAAATTTGTGTATACATACACATATATACACACAACAAATATATATATATTATACACATGCATACACATACACACATACATAAAATTATCCTATACATCTATTCATCAGTGCCTTCTCTAGATGCAGATAGAGTCTTCCTTCCTATGTCTTTGTAATTAATTTGGGTATTTATAATATAAAATGGCTTATTCACTCAAAGTTGTTCTTAAAACAATATTGTTGTTACTGTATACAAAGTTCTCTTGGTTCTGCTCATTTTGCTCTTCATTATTTCATGGAAGTCTATCTAAATTTTTCTAAGATCACTTAGCTCATCATTTCTTATAGCACAGTAGTATTCCATCACAATCATATACCACAACTTTCAATGCTATTGATTCAGCTCCTACCTGAGTGAGGCAGACATGAGTGACTCAGTATATATGGGGGCTATCAGGATATCTAGTTAATAAAAATAAGTTCCCTGGAACCCAAAGAGTGTAATAAACAACTAAGTTTCCCTTTTAGACTGTGGAAGAGTGTCAGTAGCTTATGGACTACATCAAGATATAAATTTTCTCCACCCAATGTATTCTCTATAACTTAATCAAGAAGGCTGGACCTTGAATTTTCTTAGGCTTCATCTCCCATCCTTTGTCTTTAATAAAGATGATCCATGATCTGAGCTAGGGCCTCTGACCATGGCCTCATTTGGCTCACTCAATATTACATCATCAATATGGTAGTGGAAATTGATTCCCTAAGGAAGTGGGGTTTCTTTAGGTGTCTACCCACTAAACTGAGCAAGAAGGAGGAGGATTTCAGTAACTTTGAGGAAGAAGAGTGAAGAACAGGGAAGGTGGGAACTTAAGCCTGAAAGAATTTTTACACCTCAAGGCAGTCAGTAATATGTAACTGACTAGGATGTGAGAAATGAAATATGATATTTTTAATTAAGAAGGAAAAAAAACCTAAGCACCCTGTAGAATATTTGGGAATAGTGTATGAAACTAATTTACATAGCTATAACAGAGTCAACTCTGAGGTCATAATTTCTTCTCCCAATTGTGTTGATTCGTGCTAGTCTTGAAAAGAAAAATTAATGTTCCCATAGTATCTCTTCCATCCTAACCAACAAAGAAGCAATTTCTAAAGCCAAAAGTCCAACATGCAAAAAAACCAGAGGGATATTTTTTTCCCCTAGCACACGAAGGGAAAATGTAAGTTGAACCACATTCTGCTTTTTGGAGCTTGAGAGAGTTTTTGTTTTGTTTTGTTTTTATAATTCTGACACCTCTCTTCCTCTAAAGTGGTTTCTCTGCATAGATATATATGTGCTCATACTATGAAACTTACAAGGAAATATTCAGTTCAACTCCTATGTATTGTACTATGTGCCAAGCACTATGGACAGGGCTGTGCTTAGGAGGATGCCTAAATTGGATTTGGCTGCAAGTTCAAACCTTTCATACCCATTCAAGCAGTGAACACAAAAGCAATAACAACTTCTGGTTTTGTATTTTAAGCTCAAGGCTGATACAATTTTCTGGATGAACTATAAGTCCTACATTGACATTTTGCTTTTCCATAAACAAAGTCAAGGAAGCCACTACTTCACTTTATAAGTCTCTTCTACCTTCCTTCTGCTCCCTCCTCTCTCAGCCTCCTCTTCTCTCTTCCTTCTCTTTTTCTCCTAGACTTCTACCCCATCTCTCTCTTCAGATGCTCTAACAGAAAGGTTCTTAACCTAGAGTTCCTAGATAGATTTCATGCGGTCCATGTACTTCAATGGGAAAAATAATTATATCTTTATTTTACTACAATTAGTTTCCTCAGTAATCCTCTATCTTTTATGCATTTAAAAGTAATGTTCTGATAAAGGGTCCATATACTGCATCAGACTGTAAAAAAGGATCTAAAAAAACACTCAAAAAAGGTGAAGGATCATTGCTCTGAAGGAAGATTCATTGTTTTCACTGTCCTAGTCTCTCTTTGCTGTAATCATCAAAGCCAATTTTATAAGCATATCAAATATTTCAGTGACTTTCATGAGGAAAAAATGGGTCATTTCCTCAACTGTGAAATGAAGGGATTGGACTGGGTGGCTTCTGATATCCCTTTCAGCTCTGGACCTAGGATTCTATGATACTTTCCTAAAACCTCAGGAATTGGGAGAATCTGGGAGAGAGCTTAACAACTACTCCTTCAGATATTTCAAATCAGTTTAGACCCTGAAGTTGTTAGCTTACTTAAAAATTTAATTGATTGCCAAAAGGTTGATGTGCATCACAACTATGACTCATAAAATGTTCTCACTCAAACACTAGGCTGGGTCTAAATTTTAGACTCTAAAATCAGTCCATCCACCTGGTCGTGCTTTAGTCCCTCACCAATAGGAGGGAAGAGTGTTGGGGAAAGCGGCAAATAAACCAAGTTATTCTGACAAAGTCTTCACTAGAGAAAGCGAATTTTTTAAACTTTGGTGAATTCCCTTTGATGTGACACAGTAGTGGGATATTTGAGTATTCTTTAGCTGCTGTGTGACCATGAGTAAGTCAGTTACTTGCTCTGAGTCTCAATTTCCAGCATTTAGCATAGTGCCCGGCATATAATAGGTGCTAAATAAATGTTTATTGATTATGCGCAAAGTGCATAATGGCTGCCTTCCTACCTTACAGGGTTGTTATGAAGATCAGAAAAATGATAACAAATATGAACTTTTTTTGATACTATAGAGCTTTATGCAAATATATCATTGCTGTTATCAGTATTATTAGTCAACATTTTACTTTTACTAATGAAAAATACACTTTCATTTCTCAGAAGCACAGACTCTATGTGTATTCAATATATGTAAAGCTTAGTGAAGAGTCCCTAAATTAAATTATGAACTTACTGTCAATCCTTCATCAAAGGAGAAAAATACTTGAAGCTGGGGAGGGGGGATAGAGATGAGCTGGAGTGGCCTTCTGGTTTGTCCTCTCTTGTCTTTTGGCAGAGTGCTGGTATTATCACTGCAACAACAACATAGAAGACAGTGTCATTCAGGAAGGAGGTCCTCAAAATCACAGAATGTTAGAAGAGAAAGCTGTGTTATACATCACCTGCTGAAACTCTCATTCACAGAGTGATTTGCTCAAATTCACACACAGCTAGTTAGTGTCAAATCAAGATTTCTCAGTTATGTGATTTTCCCACTTCATCCTTATGTTCCTCCCCTTTCCCATTCCTTTGCATCCTCTCTAAACAAACAATGGCCTTAAGAAGCATATTGAAACCCCCCCCCCCCCCATGCTCCCACTCACTCAGTATTTGGTCTCAGCAGGTAACTAAGCAAGGGGCTTCTCACTCTAGCTGGTTGGGGAAAAAATGTCATCTTGGGGCTGGACTATTTTAGTGCAAGTGATTCTAGGTAGACATTTGTGAATAAGTGGTAACTGTAGGTAACTAAAGGACATGCTTTGGTCTAACCCATTCTGATGCTCCGAGAGTGTTTTGTAGCAACCTTAAACATACCTGAGCAGCATAGCCTAGAAAACCCCTCAGCAAACCTTCATTTTCATCACAGCAATTTCAACAACAAGGGTCACCTTTCAAGTTGCTGCTTCTGCTGCTTTACATACGGTTTCCAAAGCTGTATGTGGCATTTGTAAAAAGTCCCTGGCTCTCACAGATTTGGATTTGGTAAGTGTATATCTTCCCCTTGGAAATGGGTTTTAATTTAAATGTAATCACCATAAAACTGCTTTAATTCTCTTTAAAGGCTGCCCTTTACCTTGCCAGGGGTCCCATTAACTCCTGTGGTACTATGGCATGACATCATTCTGTTATTACACGTCCCAAAGCAGATTCAGCCTGGCTGAAATATTCAGTAAGTCTGATTCGTTGTTGAAAATCTACATGCTACAGGGTCCAAGTTGAAAAGGAAGAGCATGCTGGTCCTTTTACATCCCACTTCCAAGCTGGTGAACACAACTCCAGAATGGTTTCTAGATCACTCAAAGATAATCTCTAAATCATTCTTTCTTCCTTCGCACTTTTATTCCTTTCCCCTTTTCTTATGTCTGCTCTCATCCTTTTTTGTTGTTGTTCAAGGGCTGGAGCTCCTCTGGTAGAGCACAATGAGGGGTGGATTGATCAAGATTGGGTCCAGAGGTGATGGAACATAGAGTGATAGTACATGGGTACAAAGAATCAGCTTTATAAGATGAGGGAGATACGGATAGAAAACAATTATTTTTTGTTTTGAGGGGTGTTTTTTTTTTGCTCTCCCTACCCAAAATCTGGGGGTTTTATAAGTTATTGATGTGATGTGGCAGCCAAAAGAGCTAATGTGATTTTGGAGTTTCACTAAAAGGTCTTAACTTCTAGGAATAGGAAGGTGATTGTCCTACTGTACTCTGCCTTCATCAGCACTCATATAAAGAGTATTGTGAGGGGCAGATAGATGATGCAGTGAATAGAGCACTAGCCCTGGAATCAGGAAGACCTGAGTTAAAATGTGGCTTCAGACACTTAACACTTACTAACTGTGTGATGTTGGGCAAGTCACTTAACCCCAATTGCCCTGCCTTGCCCCCTCCAAAAAGACAAAAAAAAAGAGTATTGTGTTTAATCCTGGGTGCCAAGAGGAAATCAACTAGGAGAGTAAATGTCCTTGAGCTCATCTTATATGAGGATAGGTTGAATGAACTGATCATATTTAGTACAGAGAAAAGAAGATTCAGAGAGGGGAAAATTATGGCTGTAGAAGAGTGATTCATTTTGTTCTGTTCGGCCCCAGAAGAGACAACATCAATCAAGACCAACAAAGTAATATTTAGACTTGATTATAGAAACAAACTTATGAATAATTAAGTCTATCCAAGAGTCTACCTCAAGAGGTCATCAAGCAGAGGTTGGAAGATCACTTGATAGATATATTGTAGTGGGAATTCCTTTCATATATTTGTGTATGGCAGCTAGATTAAAAGTAGCTCAGATTCTGGGATTTGTGGGATCACAGATGTAGAGCTGGAAGGTTCCTTATAGGACTCTAACCCTGAGGCACAGAGAGGCTATGACCTGCCCAAAGGCACACAAGGCTGACTCTCTGACCCCTCTTTCATGCTGCCTATCACTTGCTCACTTAGTCATTTCAATGTGTGGCAGTCTGGTAAGGTCCTATACCATCTTATATCCATGTTCATTATTGAGAAATCTTTTCATAGATGTTCTCTTCTGCTAGAACAATAAAGCTAAATAAAGGGACAATTTCAAGGCCAAGTGACTCAAGTAGGGAAGTGGATATACCATACAAGAAAAGACAGGGCAGATATTGTGCGAAAAATGTGAGGCGAGACCCGGTTATAAATTAAATGTGGATTTATTGAAGTGCATGACTCTTGGGAGTGAAGACTCAAATCAAACAGCCCAGAGCAGGGGCAGTGCCAGAGTATTTAAAGGAAAAAATGTGTCTAATCTATAGGAAAGCAGGAACTTATAGAAGCAGAGGAATGCAATTGGTTAAAACTGAGTTTAGGGCCTTATATGGAATATGAACTATAGTTAAGTTTTGATTTCCCAGAACAGGATGGGTGACTATGCCTTGGGCAGTTTCCCAGAAATATGCCTTGGGTGGTTCTCTGTGGAGGGGCCTTCACTTGCGTGAAGAAGAGAGCACAAAATGGTGGGGACTGGGACAAGATGGAGGGTAACTTGGGACCCAGTACAACACAGACTTTTCACGGTTTTCCTCTAGGTATGTATCATGTGTACTATAATATCCAGATCAAGAATGGCATAACTTGGTGTGCAGAGGCACAATGCTCCCTCTAAACCTCTAGTTTATGGCATTAGAAGGTTATAGGACAAATAGAATGAAGATGAGCATGATCTGTGTAACATCTGATATCTGGAACAATATGCAGAACATAAACTGGAAACTTATTAATCAGTCAGGGAATAGGGTCTACTCAGTGTTTTGTGTCAGGCTCTACACTAAACTCAGGGCATGCAGAGATAGGACAAAACACTGTCTCTGCTGTCAAAGAGCTCTCATTCTAATGGGGGAGATAATATGTAAATAACTATGTACGTATTAGATCTATACAATGTAGATGGAAGGTAATCTCAAAGAGAGAGTCTCTGGAAGGAGAGAGGACAGAGGTGAGATTTGCCCCCAAGGAAGCTAAGGCTGGAGACTTTTCCAAACATGAGGGATACTACAACGACATGGAGTCCAGAGACCAAACATTGTGTATGAAGAACAGTAAGTACGCTAGAGTAATTGGATCAAAATTTGTGGAAAAGGGAAGGGAAGGAAAGGAAAGAATTCTGGAAAGGTAGGAAAATTAGGTTTTGAAAGGTTTTATATGCAAGACAGAGTATGTGGACTTTATGTTTGATCCTGACGATAATAGAAAGCCATTGGAGTTTATTGAGTAGGAAGTAACATGGACCTGCTTTTTAGGAAAATTACTTTATTAGTTGACTGCAGGATGCATTAGGATAGAAAAAAACTGAAGACAAGGAGCCCAATTTGAAGAAGAAAGAGAAGATCTGCAATAGACCAGGTGAGAGAAGATGAAGGACTATGCTATGTTGGTAGCTGTGTATACATAGAGAAGGGGAGGTATATGAGAAATGTTGTGAAGGTAGAAATAGATTGGATATCTGGGGTAAGCACAAAAGAGTAGTCAAGGATGAGGTTTTATGTAGAGGTATCTAAGCTATTATTGCATCAAATGTCTTGCATTAGTCACCCTTTCACCCTCCTCTATAGCTGGGGGCACATAGAGTTTGAGATGTTGGTGGCTCACCCAGATCAAGATGTCCAATAGGCTACTGGGATATAAGAGTGATACCATAGGATAAGACCTTGGGAATGGATGAGAAAGTCAAGGTAGAGAGGATAAAGAAAGAAGAGGGCCAAGGACAGAACCTCTATCAAGTATGGTCTAAGGGACAGAAGGAAAAGGAACCGGCAAAGGAAAGGGACAACATTCAGAAAGGTAGGAAAGCTACGATAACACAGTATCATAGAAACCAAGGTAGGAGATGTTTGTTGTCCTATGTCCAGACTAGCAAAGTTGGAGAAACTTATCATAAAATTGACCATAGGGTAATTCAATTTTAAGCTACAGTAACTCTTGAAGATCATCTACTAAGTAATAATAATAATAATGATATCTTTTATTTATATATTATTTTGAGGTTTGTAAATTACACATATTATCTTATTTGATTCTCACAACAACCCAATGCCATGTTGTTTTTGTTGCTGTTTGGGTGTTTCAGTAATGTCCAACTCTTTATGACCCCATTTGGGGTTTTCTTGGCAAAGATACTAGCATGGTTTGTTATTTCCTTCTCCAGCTCATTTTATAGATGAGGAAACTAAGGCAACTAGGGTTAAGTGACTTGTCCAGCGTCACACAGTTAATAAGCGTCTGAGGGCCAGATTTAAACTCAGGAAGATAAGTCTTTCTGACTCCAGGCTCAGAACTCTATCCAGCGCAGCAACTAGCTACCCAACCCAATGCTTTAGGTGCTATCGTTATGCACATTTTGAAAATGATGAGATTGCATCAGAGAAACCAAGTGACTTACCCAGTCATATAGCCAGTAAATGCCTAAGACAGAATTTGAACACAAGTTGTGTGTGTGTGTGTGTGTGTGTGTGTGTGTGTGTGTGTGTGTGTTTTAATTCTAATGTCTAATCCTCTCTCCACTCTGCCAGACTACTTCTCAGGGGTTGTGACCTACATCAGAGCAAAGGAAGTTCCACATCAGTGCTATCACAGATTATTCAAGTATTTCTAATGCTTTGTGTTATACTTATTTGTGTATGTGTCAGGTACCCTTACTAGACGATAAATTCCATCACAGCCTTATCTTTTGTCTTTCTAAAAGAACTACTGCAGAAAAGTCTCTAGACCAGTGGTTCTCAACCTTCCTAATGCCACGACCCTTTAATACAGTTCCTTATGTTGTGGTGACCCCCAACCATAAAATTATTTTCATTGCTACTTCATAACTATAATTTTGCTACTGTTACGAATCATAATGTAAATATCTGATAGGCAGGATGTATTTTCTTTGTTACAAATTGAACATAACCCACAGGTTTAGAATCGCTGCTCTAGACTTTAAGCTAAAAGTAATGTTAGAATCCCTTTCTCCTAGAAGATGAGGTAGGACCCCAGCTAAGGAGTGCAACTGAAGCTAGAAGCTGGAAGCAGAGAGGCATTACAAAACCTCCTACCCAATGGAGCCATGCATTGCAGCAAACAGGAGTATCTATAGAACCACCAAAATAGTGAGCAAGGAGCCATACCTGGCAGTATCTGTGCATTCAGAAAATGTCATATGCACATCAGGGATTATATGCTATACAAGACCAGAAAGAAACAGGCCTAGAAAGAGGAGCACAGTGATATTACCAAAAGATATCATCAGTCCTGCAGCATCAAAGGTATTAATTGCCTTTCTACCCAGGTACTCTTATCATACATGTCCCTTACACATGTACCCACCTAAGCATGTGCCCTGGATATCTGTTGCCTGTTTGATTGACTTTTCTCAATGATGCGTGTGTGTATTTGAGGGACAATGTGCCCCAGGTTTATAGAGAGTAATGTTTTTATTCCTCCTTTTCTAACTATACTCTTTCATTAGTTGTCTTTGCTCTAAGATAATCATGTCATCTGGTTGTGTAGTAAAGGTGAATACATCAGGGGGAGTTGATGAGCTATGGATGCTGTGGATGGTGACCCACCAGAGTACCTTAAACCTGGAGCAGCTTCATCTGGATGAACAGTGTGGGTTTGGGAAAGCCTTGTTCACTGATAGAAATTCTTTGGACTGCATTTCCAAAAGGGTGTTCATGAGTCTACTGTCTAGTGACTTGACCTGCCACAGATTCTAAGTGGGGAAGCTCCATATTTTGAGAAGTTTAAAAAGCAACATTCTCACTTTAGAGTTGGACACAAGCAATGGTGATACAGTTAGCCCTAATTCAGATAGCAGCAGAGATGAGAGCAGAAGAAAGGGAATTTGCAAAGAGAAAAAGAAAATGGTGCAGATCTGGCCATGGTGTCCTGAGGTTCAGCAATCTGTCTAAACCATAATCATGGCCAAAAGAGCATTTTTCCATCCCTCTCTAGTTTCCCATGCCAGAACCAATGGGAAATGTAATGAAATAGAATAGCTTCAGACTAAACACTTCAACACCAGTAATCAGACTTTGATTTGGCTGTGGCCTTCTTTCATTATGTTGGGGGTTGCTCTCCTGGGGGATGGGAGAGAGTAGTCATCTGTGCATGGGTGCAGAAAACATTTACTACCTCATTTAATTCATTAATTATTTGACAAAATATCTTCTACTTTTGGAATCCTGTATCTTTTGATGTGGTCTGATATAAAAATGCATTGTTCAGGGGCTCACATAGTGAATACATGACCCAGATAATAATCTGAAATTCAGCATAACTAAAAGGGGTACTAGCTAAATACATACCCATACCAAAAGATACATGATTTCAAAAGCAGAAGATATTTTGCCAGGTAAATAATGAGGAATTAAATATGTGTATACATGCCTATATGTACATATATATATACACATATATCTCATTGTATATGTATATATAAACATACATGCACATATGTTTATACATAAATGTATATACAAGTATACCTGCATGTACATGGATGTGCATGTGTGTATAGTATGCTTACCTACACATTCAGTAAATGCTTCAAACTTGACTGTAGATTCTCTCCATCACCCCTGTGGGCTTGACTAGTGATATGTGATTCAGTCAGTTTGAAGTATCTGCTATGTTGCCAGACTGATCCTTTCTGCTTTAGTTCATGTATATGTGTGTGTGCGTGTGTGTGTGTGTGTGTGTGTATATATATATATATATATATATATATATATATATATATATAGTGTGTGTGTGTGTGTGTATGTGTGTGTGTGTGTATATATGTATACACTATAGCATCAATCTCTCATTATTTCAGATTTCTTGTTTTTGGTAAAAATCACATCATTCTATTTTGAACCACACTAAGCTAAAAGAAATATATTATAAGAACCATTATTACTAATTCTTTATTAGGATCATTAATTGAGAAAATGTCCAGATAATTCAACCCTTTCATTTTGCAAATAATGAAACTGGGAATGTGTCAGAACTCCTTCTATGTCAGTATGTGGACCTAAATTTGAGGAATGAAAGCATCAGCTGTAAACATAAGGGATACCATGGGAAATCCCCATATGAAAAATATCATCCTGCTTGGAGGTTTGATGACTGATATTCTAAGTTTACCTTGCACATATCAAAGGGAAGCACTGGCCTAGAGATGCTAGAGGAACAATTACTGGACTTTCCAGTCTCTTCATCCCTCTACTCTGTCAAAAAATTGTCTGGGCCAATAGTTTCTTCCCTAAGCCCTTGATGTAAATGCATATCACCTACCAAAGGTACACAGCAAGGCTTCCAATGTAGTCTCCAGGCAGGAAACAGACAAATTGGCACAACACAAGCTGCAATGCCTGGCCGCCTGGCTTACTTCATTTGCCATTCCTGCCCTGACTGGGCACCAGGCAGGCTATGCTTCTGTCGGCTCCATGGTTCCTTTAGTTTCTTGTAAAGTACAAAGTGCCAACAGAGGCATAACTAAAGGAATGAGAATTAATACCACAGTACATCAGAGGCATTTCAGGGACAAAGAGAGTCCTTCTGGTTTCCAATCTCATTGCTGCCACAACTTCTCCCATCATCCGGTGGGTACAGAAATGGGTATTACTCTTCCCCTCATTACCATCTTCCTCCAACAGTCAGTCACAGCACTAGTAAATTTTGCACTGGCAACTAATGAGTTACCAAAAAACTTCACAGTCCCTAAGTCTTTCCCTTTCTACTTATTGAGCTTCAAACTTAACTGCAGACTCTATCACCCTGTGGGCTTGACTCATGACACTTGTCTCAGACAGTTTGAAGCAATCTGCTGTGTTCCCAGGCTGATCCTTTCTTCCTTAGTTCATCTTCTGTTTGTCTGTGCCTGGGGGACTGTGCCTGTGGTTGCAGAATGATGTACATTCTTCAAAGGAGTTTCCAAAGCTTCATTATCTTTCAGACAAGTTGTCTGAGCTTATGTTGAAAGCCAGATAGTAAGATTCTATTTCCTGGCAATTCAAGGACAGAGAGATTGATCTTCCGCCTCCATTCTCTCAGCCAACTCCACTGATGTCTTGGCATAAAGTTTCTGCCTAAAAAACTCCTATGAGCAGGAAAAATGTTGGTTCAGCAGAGGAAATCATTCATGATGCTCTGTTGGCCTATACTTGATATTCCCCATCCTTCACAAGTCTTCCCCAAGCCTTTTGTTTAAAGTTGAATTTTTAGGTGAAATATAAAATATATAATATATGATGTTCTAGTGCTCACTGTCCCCATGGTACTTAACAGAGCTTAATAATAAATGGAAGAAAAATGGGATGAGAGAAACCCTACCTCTCCTCCTGATCCTGAGCATCCCCTAACTACCAACAAGATTAGTATGGATGCCTCTCTAGAGCCTAGATTTAGGATAACAATGTGTATTTGCCTTCTTCTTGGTCTTCCAAAAAGGGTTAGACTAAGATACTAATGAGGATACTAATGTTAGAAACTGGAAAGAAGGGGGCTCAGTATGCTGTTATTTTCCTTTTGGGCACAAGGCAAATCATTTTCAACATGTGATTATTTTAATGGCTTCTCACAAAGCATCAACAATGAGATTGTGGATAGCCTTATCTGAGAGTCTTCTCATGCTGAAAATACTTCCTCCAATGAATGACCCACACTGCTTGCTGTTCATAATGGAATGTTTCCTAGAGTCCCTGCTTCTTGGGAGAAGCAGGAAAACTGACTGCCTGACCTGAATGATGCCAATAATTGGACAATCAGAAAATAAATATATTAGAATCTCTTTAAGCCATTGTTGACTATCAAGTAAAATTTGGTACAAGGTATGTTTGATGCTTGCTAAAGGGTATTAATTTCTGAAGTTCCAAAATAATTAAAGGACCGGTATACCTATAAAACCACCCCACAGAAGGGATGCTAACAACCATGTAAAAAATAGGCAGTTCCTGTGGAGGTGAAATATTGAAGGAAAAAATTATTTTCCAGGCTTCTATAACTTTTTCATATTGGAATTGTCATTATTTCACACCCTTCATCATCTGAAATTCCATTCTCTGAATGTAGACATCTGGGCTTTTTTCCCTTGCAAAGGGAAACTAACAGCTACTATTGAATCCTTCCAAACCACAACACAGTCCCTAAAGTAAAATTCAGATAGAGCCCTGAAGTTAAACCACATTGATTTCTGTCTGTCTATATTTTTTTAATAACCATCTATTCTACCCATACCCACTCATAGACCTGAGCTCTTGGCAGCATCAATATTCATAATGTTACTTAGAGAAAAAATATTAGAGCAGAAACAATTTATGATGTCTTGCCTGATCACCAACAAAGATGGATGAGACCAAGGACAATATATTAGGACAATCAGGCATTTTTTTAAAAAAATATGCTTGGTTTGAATGCATGAAGCTTATGCTCCATAAACAGCAAATACTGTGAAGGAGAATGTGTGATATATCTTGAGAGTGAGTCAGCAAAGGATATCCATGTTTCAAGAAATATGGATCTCTAACTCTCCTGTTATTAATCAATACCATGAAAACCTGTTATTTAGGGGATGATAACTAAGGTAATGCAATTTTCCCTAGGATACAGACTCTTTTTTTAAGTGGTCAAAGACTTGAATAATGGCCTCTGTGGCCTCTGTAATCCCAACAAACTCTGAATGGCAACATCTTAACTAATAATGATTAGCCAAATTAAGTGGATATAAAATAAAATAGGTTATAATGTTCTTGAATTGAAAAGGATTTGTTTAAATCAAGCACCACTGGACAACTCCAATAGAGATTGGGAGTCACAGGATGCAAGCAATACATGTTGAGACCAAGAATAGAGAAATTACGAATACCAGCTGTCATGGGGGAAATGAGCCAGGTTCCTTGCAGTGGGAGGAGGAGGCATTATAGTGTCACGGAAAGGAGACTAACTAGGAATCAGAAGATCCAGGTTCCAATCTTCCCTCTGCCAACTACCTATAATCTTGCTTAAGCCATTTAAACCTTCCCAGTTTCAGGTATCCTCATGATTCCCCACAACTCTCAAATTCTAGGACTAAGTTTCTTATCTCTTCATATGGATGCTGCTGAATCAAACAAGGCTAATTTATTGTTCAAATAAGAAGCAGGAATATGTCATTCTAGAATTACTTCATTTCCTTTTGAATGTAGTTAACTAGGCCAGTACATCATTTTGAAATATATTTTGGTCAAATTATCCACAATAAAAATGAACATTAATACAGTACTTTGAGATTTTCAAGTAAGGTTAGGGACTAGGCTGACTGAATTGTTACACAGAACTTCCAGATAAGGAAACTTCTCTACCAATGCAGGTAAGCACCTTTTCAACAATTTACAGTCTTAGAGTTGCCTAGAGCACCAAGGGGTTTAATGACTTGTCCAGGGTCACACAGTCTAAGCCAGGACTTGAACCTGGGTCTTCTTGGTTCTGCAGTCAGCTTTCTAGCCACTTTCTAGACAGTTTAAATTTGAGTTTATATAGTGCATTGAGCTTTCCAATAAGATTTCATTGATATCCTTATCTGACCCTCTCAACAATCCTATGAAGCAGAGCAAATGATCCCTTAGTAGTATATAATACTAATACTTGATGGAGCAGAGGGAAGCTAGGTGGCACAGTGTATAGAGCACCAGCACTGGAGTCAGGATGACCTGAGTTCAAATTTGACCTCAGATACTTAACTAGCTGTGTGACCCTGGGAAAGTCACTTAACTCTGCCTCCCAAACAAACAAACAAACCAACCTTATTGGTGGTTGCTGTCCTTCATTCTCAAAGAAGACCAAAATGACTTCACTGTGTTGGAGTAAAGAGTACAGTAGGTCCAATGCTGGTCAATTAGACCAGTATGAGCTTAGAACACTCTACCACCGGTTGGGCACACATAGTCTATATGAACATCTGAATAATGCTAACACTACTACTAACAGTAACAACAACAAAAATAATAATAATGGCTAACATTTCTGTAATGCTTTAAGTTTTACAAAGCATTTTACAAATACCATCCTCACTGCAGGTGCTATTATTATCCCCATTTGGACTAAATTATTTTTCGTTTTTTCTATCCTTAGAACCTAATGTAATGTCTCATACATGGATCACTTTGTTGCTTGTTTACTAGTACTCAGTGGACCCCTCAGTGAAGGCAAACCAGCTTCCTGAGGTCATGATGCAGTAAATTTGCCTCCCATTAAACAGTCACTGAAAAAAAGCAACCAGCTATATTGGAAATAATGCTAGACTTCAATTCTGAAAACCCAGGTTCAAATCCTGACTCCCACACTTAATTCATTGTGTGACAACAGGCTAGTCACTATCTCCCCTAGTTCCCTGATGTGTAAAATGGGGGTTAATAAAACACATACTACCTTGGACTCGGGGTTATGGAAAGGAATGTGCTTGGTAAGCCTTATAGCACTAGATAAATGCCAGGTCTTCTTTCTGGAAAGTATCTTTCAACAAATCATGTCTTTCCACCTATGGTGACCACTGAGAGAAGATCATGTCTTTAAGACACCAGAAACAGGGCTTAATAAAAATAGAAGCAATCAGTAATCTTTAATTAAAGTCACAGAGTAAAACATCTTTGGAATTACTCCTGCACAGAGATTTCACAGGCCTTCGGAAATATGATCCTTCTTTGGTGCAAATGTGATAATATCCTGTCTCCTGTGGTCCCTCTAGCTTGATTCTGCTCCTGAAAGTCTCTCCTTTTTTTCTTTCTCTAATTTTTCTTCCTCTTCTATCTCATCACCCCTAAGAGGAAAACATTTTTTTAAAATAATGCTTGCTTTGGGGTCATGGTCATGCTTCTCTTAAAGTTCCCCATCTGAATAATACAAGAACATGAATCCAGAGACAGAAAGAACTCTCAGACATAAACACAGAAGATAGCAGCTGGCTTCCCCTGACAGCAAGTTCCTAGTTAGATTTTTTCCAAATTCTTTTTGTAGCTCACATGTATGATGGGGAAAACAGTAACACCTGACCCAAAGATTTCCTACCAGGTGGTGGGGAG
Organism: Pseudochirops cupreus; assembly: GCA_028627135.1. Classification (NCBI taxonomy): domain Eukaryota; kingdom Metazoa; phylum Chordata; class Mammalia; order Diprotodontia; family Pseudocheiridae; genus Pseudochirops; species Pseudochirops cupreus. Next base: position 112,016,954 of record CM053584.1, read on the forward strand.
CAGAAAATGGAATGAATAGCTCTTTAAAGTGCTTGAGAAAGGAAAGGTTAGGTTACCCCATGCAGTAATCCACATAATGTTTCCACTAATTCTTCAACAATCCATTAGTATCTAATCCCTTAGCCTTATTCAAAGGATAGTCAGCCCCTATGTCTGAAGATTATTCATTATAGTGAGAAAGGAAGTGTATTGTTGGTCAGGAGAGGTCAAGAACAAACTACTTACTTGATCGTTCTCAAAGATTACCATTTCCTAGCCTTTTCAGGTATTCACAGGTGGGAGTTGAGAGATGGTTCAAACATACTTTTCCATGATGAGATGTTCACATTCATCAACTGTCGTTAATCCCACAATCCATTATCCTGAGTGCCTATTTTATGTACTGTGCCTCCAATATTTCTTTAGTTCTTTTCCTCCCTATACCTCTGACTTTGATCAGCCTCTCCAGTGCTTTCTAAATGTAATGGGAAATGCTCCCTGATTTCCAGGGGCAGAATGCTATCATCTCTCACATATCAATTATTTAGTCAATACAAGGCTGGGGCCAAGAAGTATTTCATCCACAGTTTAATACAGGAAGAATGTTTACTTCAGTTCAACACTTCCCTTAAACCAGAAGTGGGGAACCTGCAGCCTTGAGAACAATTTGGATTCAGTCAAAGGGTCACACTTGAGGACCTAGAGGACCATGTGTGGCCTTGAGGCTGCAGGTTCCCCACCCCTGCAGCTTAAATCCTATAAGCCAACTTAAATCAAATTGAATCTAGTTACTGATATTTTCCTGAAATCTCAATTTAAAGACAACATGCAGAATTTTTAAAATACAGGTAGATGGGATTCCTGGGGACTGATAGGGCAGAACTTTTGTGTTTCAACTGGGCCCCATATTATTGATGAAAACATCTTTGGAATTCTGGATTTCTTCTTTAAAGAAATGTTCACTTACTATTTTCTCAGATCTGATTCTAATCCTCCAGTACCTTTTGGCAATATTACCCTTAAGGGCTAGTATATGGGGAGGAGGGGAAGGGTGAAGAAAACCTAAAGATCTGAAGAGATGGCTTTAGGGGAAACATGGTATAGATTTGTTATTATTTTAAAACTTTTTTTCTAGATACCTTGGGAGTCTAGTCCAGGGAAATAAATCCATTTAAAAAGCATTTCCACAATTGTGGCACATACTTGTAGTCCTTGCAACTAGGAGAGCTGAAGCTGGTAGACTGCTTGAGTTTGGAAGGGTCTGAGCTGCAGTAGGGCTAAAGATGATTGAAGGTCTGCGCAAAGCCCATCACAATATGATGAGATTCTGGGAATGGAGGCCCACCAAGCTGTAAACCAGCCCAGTTCAGAAAAATGATCAGACCCATAAATAGCCACTACCACTCCAGCCTAACCCAGTACCTAAAGCCAAACAAAAAAGCAATTTATTAAGTACTTCCTTGGAGCCATGAGCCAAGAAAGATCTTGGAGCAAGAGCTCTTAGACCTTGGGTATATAAAGACAAAAACAAAACAACATGGAATGTGGGTTGAGAAGGTGTATAACACACAGATAAGCAGATACAAATCATACACAAAATAAATACAAAGGAACTGGGTAGGAAAACACTAAAAGCCGGAGGAGGAGGGATAAGGAAAGGCCTGAACCAAAATGCAAAGCTAAGGATTCTAAGAGGAAAAAAGAACATTCCAAGTGTGGGAAACAGACTATGAAAAGGCATAGAGTCCAAGGTTGAATTGTTGCATTCAGGGACAGCAACTATGCCAGTTGGGAAACAGTATGTTGAAGAGAAAATACCACTCCAGGTGGGCTGGTGAGATATTACAAACAGCTATAAATGGACTTCTGGTAAAGATGACATAATTTTTCGCAGATAAAGCAGTAGAATTTTTTTAAACACCAGATAAAACAATTACCAAGAAATCCAAAGAGAAACAATAGAATTTTTTTTTTTACCTAGTGCAGGATTTCATAAAAAGACATCCACAAGCTTGAGGCAAAGAGAGACGGATACTGTCAGGGAAGCTAGCATGGGCATGGATTTAAAAAAACAAAAAGAAATGAAGTCTATAAACACTCTGCCAGGGATTTTCTAGAGGTACCTCATGTTTTCAAGGCAGGCTGTGGGATAGAAGTCTAATGTACTTAGATGGTGAAAGTCCAGATACTCCTGTAGAAATGGAGTCTAAGAACATTATTCTGACCTGGATGTTCCAGGAAGGTCAGAAGCTGGCAGTGCTCTCCAACTTGGGAAGATCCAGGGGAACCTAAAATCTGTTAGACACACTACCCAATGTGGTGGCCAGAAACAAGAACCCAGAAAACCAAAGGCAGTACTAAGCAGGGCCTTAGTACCTCATATGATTATGTGGAAGGGTACAGAGCCTGACACTGGTACAAAATTACCAAACCAGAAAATGAGGTACTTGAAGAAGATACGAAACACAATAGAAAAGTGCTATGTGTCAAGAGACACCCGGGAGGTTCAACCCACAAGAAAAGAGCAATTCTATAGCATGCAAAATTTTGTAGAGACTCAAGGGGAGAAGGGGATGGTTTGAGCAAAAGGACCATAGAAGTGGCTTGGATGGAATGAAAAAAAGATATAAAATGAAATGGTAAGTCAAATAAGAGCTCTAGAAGAAAGTATTAGAAGGAAAATAAGTAGCTTAAAACAGAAGGTAGAAAACCTTATCCAAGTAGCAAACTACTTGAAAATTAGAATGGAACAAACAGAACTCAATAACTCTAGGAGACAACAAGAAATGCTGGGGGGAGCGGGGAATCAAAAGCTTGGAGGAAAAAGCAGAAAATAGAATGTATGTACTACCAAAATCAATTGTCCTAGAAAGGTAAATGGGAGATCATTTAAGAATCACTAAATTTCCATTAAAAACATCAACAACAACAACAAAAAACCATGTTATTATATCTTCTAGTCTTAAGAAATTATTTTCTTTATTTTCCAAAAGTTAGCTTTTGTATCTCCTTTTCTATTTGACCGATTCTACTTTTTAAGGAGTTTTCTTTTTCTAAGCTATAGACTCTTTTTGCATAATTCTTGTTTCTTTTTCTAATTTTTCTT
>CM053584.1:112037354-112058472 GCA_028627135.1 Pseudochirops cupreus
GTAACTGACTAGGTATGGATGTAATGGTTAGATGACTGGAAGCCCATGTGCTGCTGTTTCTTTGTCTGCTTGCAACTTCTGTTTGTATTCTGTTTGCATTCTCTGAAGTTCAGGGTGTTGACTTTTTCCCCTGAATAGGTAAATGATATGTTTGATTAAAGTAAGATTGTTAACCCTTTTTGAGTTGCTTTCCTTTAGAAAAGCAGATCTAAGAACCTGTGCTAGCAGCTGTCCTGGGTATGTTAGGGTACTTGCTGCTACAAACAATAGAAGGTAAGTTCCTTTAGGGCAGGGCCTGTTTTGCATCTTTTCTTTGAACTGCTAGCACCTAGCACAGTGCCTTGCAAATAGTAGGTGCTTAATAATTTTCTGTTGGATTTGGTTGTGTAATGCATGCCTTCAGAGAGCTTTCTAAGACATATCAAGCCTCAACAATGCTATCTACTTCTGATGAATTAAGTGGGAACAAATGATAGTGCCAAAAAGAATATAGAAAGATTCTCTAAATATTATAAAGATGGAGGGAGGGAATGAAGAGTTTGTGAGTCCAGGTGACCTTAATATCTTGGTTAACAAATGAATGTAGAGAGCTTTCTAAGACATATCAAGCCTCAACAATGCTATCTACTTCTGATGAATTAAGTGGGAACAAATGATAGTGCCAAAAAGAATATAGAAAGATTCTCTAAATATTATAAAGATGGAGGGAGGGAATGAAGAGTTTGTGAGTCCAGGTGACCTTAATATCTTGGTTAACAAATGAATGTAGAGAGTTTCAAAGAGAAAGTAAAATATGGAAAGTGAATAGTTGTGTCCAAGGGATTTAACTTTGCAGACTATGGCTTGAGATCCAAGAAAGAAAGAGCCTTGACTATCACGGATAAAGTACATATAAGGAGATTTGGAAATTATTTGCCTGAACACTCCTGATATGATTGAGAAGGATTTTAAACTGAAAAATGGAGGAAGAAAATGTCTAAATATCAGTAAACCAAATTCTATAAAGAACAACTATGACCCAAGAAGAACTGTTTAGTAATTCACAAAAGAAAAAAAAAGGAAGCTGGGCTAAAATGATTCTTATTATTCTAAGTTGTGTTTATATGCAAATATACAGAATATAGGTGACAAAGTGAGCTAGAGATTTTAACATTGGGCTACCTTATAATTATCATTGAGACCTGGTGGAATGTGATCACTGACTGGAATATCATAATAAAAGGGCATACCTTATTCGAAAGGGATGTTATGTAAGGAGGGAGGCAGTTTAACACTATACAAAAGAAGTGATAAACTTTTGGGGAAAAGCACAAATCCTTGTTGGGAATATGGCATGATGGAAATGATTTGGGCGAAGATCAAAGAAGGAAGAAACAGAATAATTTTGAGGTGGGAATAAACTACTACCAGGACAGCAGGGAAAAAAAAATGGATTTGAGTTCCTGATCCAAACCCCAGAGTTGGTACTTTAGCAGGGCATAATTTTGAGTGGAGATTTCAAGCGGGTAGACGTCTGTTGGAGTTCTTTTACTGATAAAAACAGAAAAATTAATAAATTCTTGCTGATATTTTCATTATTAACAATACAGAAGAAGTGAGGGGGTAAGTTTCTGTTCTGGACTTGATCCTTACCAATTAAGTGTGAAATTGTTTGTTAAGGTAAGTCAGTTATCCAGCATTTATTAAGTGCCTACTACAGACCAGGCACTGTGTTAAGTACTAGGAATACAAAGAAAGGCAACCCCCCCCAAAAAAAAACCCCAAAATAATACTGTTCCTGCCCTCAGGGAGGTTATAGTCTAATGGGGGAGATAATATACAAACAAATAGAACCTGAAGGTCAGGGAGTTGGTGACCATGACATCTTAAACTTTGGAATAGAGGTAAGCACTGGCTTTGGTGTGATACATGATCTAGACTTTAAGAGAACATACTTCAAAGAGTTCAGGAATAGGAGAGGTAGGTAGGTACCTGTATCGTGACAATGAAATTCTAGTAAGATAATCATAATTGATTCTGATAAGAGCTAGGGAGCTATCTAGAGGAACTCATGGTTGTATGCAGCATTCATGAATGAACTCAGATTGTTTTAATGGGTGTAGATAGGATATAGAAGCAAGGACAGATAACTGAGGATAAATAAAAAGAGTGACGAGATGCTAGAAAAAATTAGAAAGATTAGTTTCTAACATGAACTCTAAAGGTTGGCCATAAATACTGTGGACAATAAAAAGTACTTTATTAGGGACAAAATGAGGGCAAAGAAGAGATAGAAACCCTGCTTGAAAATAATATAACAAATATTTTCTTTTCCTAAAAAAAAGTGAACTTCCAACTATCAAGAACACAGCAAGGAAATGAAAAACAAAACTTAGTAAGATGGCAGGAGAGTATGTTGCTGGCCAAAATTCAATATAACAGATAAGTTCAAGTTACATGTACCAGAAAAATTAGATTTAGGAGAATTTCAGGAACTTCTAGTTATGATCGTAGAACTGTCTGCCATCGATCTCTGTGGAATCATGCAGAGAGGTGCCTCAAGACAAAACCAAGCAAATGTTCTCCTGCTTTTCCAAAGCAGAAAGAATGGTTGATTCCAAATACACCACTGAGCTTGATGTCAGTTCTTAATAAAATTCTGGAATTGATCACTAAAGGAATTTTGTAACACTTAAAATGTCTATCATAACTATTTTAGCACAGACTACTTATAAACAAATTATCCAACCTGGAGTCAGGAAGATTCATCTTTCTGAGTTCAAATCTGGCTTCAGACTCTTATTAGTTGTATGACTCTGGGCAAGGCATTTAACCCTGTTTGCCTCAGTTTCCTCATCTGTAAAATGATCTGGAGGAGGAAATGTCAAACCACTCTAGTATCTTTGTCAAGAAAACTCCAAACGGGGTCAAAAAAAGTCAGACATGACTGAAAAACAAATGAACAACAACTAAAGAATAGTAGAACAGGAGAATGTCTTGGTCCTGGTATTTTTGGTTTTAGCAAGATATTTGACAAAAATCTCTCCTAATAATGCCAATGGACAAGATGGAGGTATGTGGCCTCAGTGATGGATAGTATCTCAAGCAGATTCAGAACTAGTCAGCCAGACCTAAATTATTTTGACTAATAGATCAAGTTTAATTTGGATGGCATTCTTTAGTGGATTGCCCCAGGTCTCCATACTTCATTTTCTTGTAATTAGCATTTGCATCATTGAATGCATGAGCAGCATGCTTATCAGACTGACTAATGACATGAGGTTGGAAGGGATAGCTAGTACATTGGATAACACAATCACTATCCCCAAAAATCTCAATGAGCTGGAACAATAGGCTGAACCCATCAAGATCAATTTCATAGGGATAAAATGCAAAGTCTAACACTTAGGTTAAAAAAAAACCCACTGAGAAATTGGATCAGAGACATGTCTGAGAAGCAGTTCTTGGAAAATATATTGACTTGTAATTTTTATGAACTGAAATCTTAATATGGGTTAGAAATATGATATGACAGCCAAAAAAGCCAATTCAATTTTAAGAAGTATTAACAAAAAAAAAATGTGTTGCCAGATCAGAGGATTTTAATAGTCCCAACATACTTTTCTCTAATCAAACCACAGTGGGAGTGTAATCAGATAAGTTCTGGACACTTAATTTTTGAAATAATTTTGAATATAATAATTTTGAAAATAATATAACAAATATTTTCTTTTCCTAAAAAAAAGTGAACTTCAAACTATTAAGAACACAGCAAAAATGGTTAGCAAGGAAATGAAAAACAAAACTTAGTGAGATGGCAGGAGAGTATGTTGGAGCTTTTCCTGAAAAGAGCAACCAGTGGAGGCACTGTGGGAAGATAGACATCTACAGCATTCTTGGTAGAGATCTAATTTAGTATGACCATTTTGGAAAGTAATTTGGATTATGCAAATTAAATGATTAAGTGTGCATACCCTTTGTCACTGAGATCCATCCCACTACTAGACATATATCCCAAGGAGATCATTGATTAAAAAAAAAGTACACTTCTACATTAAACTAGTTATATGAGTGCTTTTTATAGGGCCAAGAAATTAGAAACAAAGTAGATACCAATGGATTAGGGAACAGTTAGAGTGGTGCATGAATATAATGGGATATTACTGTGCTGTAAGAAGTAGGATGGATATCGAGAAGCATAGAAAGACTTGTGTGTGCTGACTGATACAGAGTGAAAAAACAGAGCCAAGAAAACCACAAACACCATGATTACAACAATGTAAACAGAAAGAACAACCACAACAAAACAATCAAAAGTGAATGTTGCAAAATTACAAAGAGCAAGCATGGCACTAAAGAAGACACTTTCTCCTCCCCTCCCCTCCTTCAGTTTTGCAGAGCTTAGAAGTCCATGAATATGGAACATGGCTTATATTTTCTGAATTTTTCAATATATTGATCCATTTTGCTGGAATTTTTTTTTCTCTTCCTATTTTTCTTTGAAAAATTATTCATTGTGGCAGCTAGGTGGTGCAGTGGATAGAGCACTGGCCCTGGAGTCAGGAGGCCCTGAGTTCAAATATGGCCTTAGATATGTAGTGTGTGACCTTGGGAAAGTCATTTAACCCTGATGCCCCACCCCCCCTTTCTTCCCCCTGCCCTACGCCAAACCAAATATTATTTGTTACATGATATGGCTTTCTGGGAGGGAAAGGAGGAGAGGAAAATGGGGGAGATTTAGGTGATGTAGAAACAAAAGATATAAATAAAAATTTATTTAATAATAAATAAAAATTTATTAAACAAAAAACAAGCAACCATGATAGCAAAAGATCCATAATCCATGCTTTATTATAATTGTATTTATATAGCACTTTAAGGTCTACAAAGTTCTTTACAAATATTATCTCCATTTATCCTTATGACAATCCTGGCAGGTCAGTGCTATTGCTGTCTCCATTTTACAGGTGAAGAAATGGAGGCAGAGGTTAAGTGACTTGTCCAGAGTCACACAGCTAATAAGTATCTGAGGCAGGATTTAAATTGAGGTCTTTCTGACTCCAAGAATAGTACTCTATCCACTCAGTGGACTCATACCAGCTAAAGGAACTAAAGATTTTGCCCTAAGAAAAGCTTCTGTGTTTGGAGTTAATAGATACCTGGTTTTGATCCATCCTTCTGATGTCTATTAGCTGTGTGAATATAAGAAACCTTTTTGAGAAGCCCAGTCAAAAATAAGCTCTTTCAGGAAAGGGGCTATTTTCCCTTTTATGTCTTTGTGCCCCCAGCATGTAGCATTATGACTTGTACACATTAATGTCTAATAAAATCTTGTCGAATTGCTTTGAATAGTATGAACATGGGTAAATAATTTAACCTCTTGGGGCCACTGTAAAATGAGGATTAGAATACCTGTAGGCAGCTAGGTGGTGCAGTGAATAGAGTGCTGGGTCTGGAGTCAGGAAGATCTGAGTTCAATTCTAGCCTCAGACACTTACTAACTAGCTGTGTGACCCTGGGCAAGTCACTTAATTCTGTTTGCCTCAGTTTCCTCATCTGTAAAATGATCTGGAAAAGGAGATGGTAAACCACTCTAGTATCCAAATCTAGTATCTTTGCCAAGAAAACCCCAAATGGGGTCACTAAGAGTCAAACACAACTGAAAGGACTGAATAACAAGTACTTCCTTCCCCATTGTTGAGAATAAAGTTATGTGACACATGAAAAATTTTAAGTACTATATAAGTGGTAGCTACTAGTAACATTTTTTGAAGTGCTTAGGAAAATCCCTATTTAATTCTGGTCCAGTTCACTACCCACCTGTATCTCTCTATGACATCTATGTAGAGAGACCAGTTCTTCCTGACACTACTGCCTATTGATGTCTAGACTAAACATGTCAAACATGGAGACTACTGGCAGCAAATTGCTCACAACACCTCCTGAATGCAGCCCAAACCAGATTTAAAATGTGATTGGGAAATATTTAACAAAATGAATAAAAATACAATAAAACAGACAATAATGTGATTTTCTAATTCAATATGTGTTTTGCAGAGATTCTTATGTATGGCTTAATGACCGCCATTTCTATTTGAGTTTTAAACCACTGGTCTAAACACGAGGTATTCTTTAACCACTTGGGTTTGTTCCTATGTGGTTAGTGGGACCAAACTCTCTTGCAATGTTGAGACTTCAGGTTAATTAGCACCATGTCATTTGCAAACAGAAAGACATCACTATCTATGGGAATTCCACTTTAATTTTGACTCTATTTGGGAAATAACAACCTAACAATGATAGATATTTATATAGTGCTTTAAGTTTTGCAGTGCACTTTGCATGTATTATCTCACTTCAGTCTCATAGCAACCTGTATAAGGTTGGTACTATTACAGATCAATGAAACTTAGAGAAAATAAGTGACTTGACCGAGGTCTCACAGATCTTGATTGTCAGGGACAAAACTGAAACCTAGCTTTCTACTCAGAGCCCAGCATTTTATCCACTATGGCATCATGAGAGTGGCAAATGTTTTTGATGATCAGACATCTCCCTGTTCTATGCTTTGCTTAATTTAATAATCAGTGTTGTCAAACAAAGTTAATTCCATTTTTATATATTCAAGGAATCTTAGAACTTTTGAATATACGTGAGGGATGCTCTATTGGACAATAGCCTTCAAAGGGGGTATTTTGCTCTCACCAATTTCCCTGCAACAAAGGTCAGGAAGACTCCCCAACAAGGAGATTGAAGGGAATTGTGATATTAATTAGCATATTTTCATCATTCAAGTTGCCTAATAAATCAGATTTGACTAATGATAATTATTTTCCCTTTAGTAGACAGTCCAGACATTCTTAGTAATGATTTCTTTATCCACATCCGGGATATCCTGGATTGATGTGACATTGTTGTGGATCAAGCAGTGAAATATTGAATTGTTGGCTAGCATCACAGAAGGGTTCCACAATTTTGAGGGTATTGTTATTTTCATCTCCTCATTCTTGGAGCAAACATCTGGCTTTGATGAAAGGGTAAGGTAGCCCAGTATGAAAACTATGAAATTTGTAGGAGCAAAGGATGACCTGGCAGTAGTTTTAAGAATTACCTTGACATATTCAAGGCTCATTATCCATTCTGTCTGATCCTTCTAACTGTATAGAGATATAGGAACCATAACCCTCTTTGTCAATTATCTTGTGTGCTATTTCTACCATATATTACAAATGTGAGTGAAGAATTTTGACTATAATTGTTTTGTATGTTTTCAAAATTATTTGAAACAAACTACAATAAAATGAAATTTCACAGAATTAAGTTAGTTTTGTTCTTTAATATTGGAGAGCCTCAAATGACATTAACTCTATATCCAGTAAGCTACTATGACTTAGAGAAAGCTGGGATTCCTAAGCAGAGATAATCTCAGTGGAGAGATAATGGTTTACAAAACAAAACCCAACCCACTCCACAGAATATAACAGAAAATATGAGCCCTTTCTAGGACCAGGGCTCTCTATTTGGGGGTCCTATGTAGCATGTCATCCCCTAGCTCTGTATCATCAGATTGATGTCCTTAGCAGCAGCTACTATTGTTTGATTAACTTTTTTTCTGGCTTAATTGTGCCCTGAGATGTTTTAGAAAAGACAGTATTTTTTTGCTTGTTTTTAAACCTAACAAATGGATTTTGGAGTCTTTTTAGCTGGGAAATCAATTGAATTATTACGCTATTGACAGGTGGCAGGAAACGTGATGTGGTTAAGTGTCTCTTCAAGATTCCTCAACTGGATTTCCTGATAACAGCAACTCAGAAAGGATCAATAACAGTCTTCAACAGTCAGGTAATTTTAAAAGTTGTCTTTTTATCACTTTTTGAAATAATACATCAGGTACAGTCAGAATTGCAAACCACAGTATGAAATTATCACCCCAAGTAAAAATACAGACAAATCCCTGAGGAGAATGCAGACTCCCCAATCCATTTCTGTGATACTGAGACCACCAGATCTGGCACTGTCCCAGAATCCTCTGTTACACAGTGTAGTACTGATACAACCATAGGATAAACCTGGATTAGTGCTCAGATGAAAAAAATTTAAAACATTCATAAGGAAAATGGTTTTGAGAGTATCCTGAGAAATAGGTAATCTGGTAGCCCAGGTTGATTTCCAGCTTTTTTTTACTTCCTAAACTCATAAGCTTTCATCTCTAACTCAAAGTATCCCTGAGATATTTTAATAGGAGGCATGCTGATAATTTCTATATAATAGCATTATGAATCTGCAAAGATCACAATTTATATAACTGAGGCATTCCAGTTTTCCAGTTCATTGGCAGCTATAGAAAGGGCTTTGTTTATGAAAGACCTGAAAACTGAAATGAGAAGGTACCTTTTGTTACTTTCCATAACAAGGCCTTTTCCATCATTTTCCCTGTGATTTGCTTTTTCTATGACCAATGGCTGATTTTTCTTCTTTCCTAGAAAGAAGATTCTTTCTTTCTTTTCTTCTTTCCTAGAAATCAAAACTGGTAGAGGATAAAATATAATCTGAAATGAGGAGTTTATAATTTTCATTTTTTAAAAAAGTTCATGATTTATCAATTCTCAAAGTAAAATTTAATATACGTATTTCTAATTAAGGAAAAATGTGTGTGATATGTTTTTAATACAGTCAGATAAACATTTGTATATGTACATATATGTATGTATGTATATATTTATATATACACATATATACACATATATACACACATACATTTATACATACACACATATAGTATTTAGTATTTAAGATCAGATGTTTATTTCTAATATGTAAATGTAGTTGAATTCATCAATTAAATTTACAAGAATGATTATTCAGCATTAAACAAATTTAAAAATAAAGTTATTTAAAATGTTGAATGCCTTAAAGCAAGGGTGGGGAACTAATGCCCTCAAGGAAACATGTGGCCCTATAGATCCATGAGTGTGGCCCTTTAACTGAATTCAAACTTCACAGAATAAATTCCCTTAATAAAAAAGATTTGTTCTGTAAAACTTGAACTCAGTCAAAAAGCTGCACCCAAAGACCCAGAAGGTCACATATGACCTTGAGGCCACAGGTTCCCCACCCTCGGCAACCTTCCTAATGCTGCGACCCTTTAATACAGTTCCTCATGTTGTGGTGACCCTCAACCATAAAATTATTTTCGTTGCTACTTCATAATTGTAATTTCGCTACTGTTATGAATTGTAATGTAAATATCTGATATGCAGGATGTATTTTCATTGTTACAAATTGAACATAACCCACAAGTTGAGAACTGCTGCCTTAAAGAAAGAAAAAAGGAAACAAGCATTCATTAAACATCTAATATGAGTCAGATAATGTGCTAAGGGCTTTACATTTTACCCTCACCACAAACCTGGGAGATAGGCGTTATTAAACAGGAGACAGAGATTAGGTGATTTGCTTAGGATCACATAGCTAGTAATTGTCTGAGGCTGAATCTGAACTCAGATCATCCTGACTCTAGGTCCAGCACTTTATCCATTGTGTCAACTAACTGTATTGGGCAGGGGGGATTTATTTTTTTGAGAATTGGTCAGAGTGATTTATCAAAAGACAAAAAGAGTGATCACATTGGAATACCTTATAATAGTCTGATCCATAATTCATGTTCTTTATGGAAGAATAAATAAAATATATGAATTTTCTGATGTTTTTTGAAAGACTCAAGAATATAAAATGAAAATGCTATCATAAAACCTTTATCAAAGATTAACTTTTTTTTTCAATGATGGATAGCCTTAAGGATTATAAAACCTCTATAAGAATTAAAAGATCTTCAATGTGCAACTTCCATTAAAGACAGGAGGGTTGAGGGGAGCAGAGAAACAGTACTGAAAATAAGTATGTGGTGCTCCTTCTCTTTTCTGTATTTTTCTTTCAAAACTTTAGTTTTCCAATCTCTAAAAGAAATATAATTTCAATCATCTACTAGTTGCATTGCCTTGGGCAAGTCACTTACCTTTTGCCTCAATTTCCTCAGCTGTAAAATGGGAATAATAACCATACCTCACAGGGTTTTTATGAGGATCAAATGAGATAATATTGGTGAAGCACTTAGCACAGCATCTGGCACACAGTGGGCACTAACTATATAAACTTATTTCTTCCTCTCTCCACCATTGTTAACAAGCCCTATCCATTAATTAGACTAACTGTTAGCTCCGTAAGAATAGGGGCTATTTTTTGCCTTTCTTTGAATCCCCAACACTTAGCACAGTGACTGGCTCATAATAGACTTAAAACAACTATTCACTTACATTTTATTTTCAGTTCCAAATTCCCTCCCTCCCCACTAATGGACTCAGAGTACAGACAAGCATTTTTTTCCTCTTCATTTTTTGGGGAGAGGGATCATAGTAGACTCTTAATAAATGCTTGTTAATCCTTCCTCAGACACTTACTGGTTGTGTGACCCCTGGCAAATCACTTAAAGTCAATGAGCCTCAGTTTTCTTATCTGTGAAATGAGTATAATAATAGTACCTTTGTCACAGGGTTGTGAGGATCAAATGAGATAACATACTCAAAGACGTCTGCACACTTTAAAGCATTATATAAATATTACTTATTTTTATTATTTAGAGGACTTAAAAAAACTTGTTAGTATCATTTTCACTATAAACTTTTCATCACAGGGAGCCAAGTGAAAAATTTAAAGTGATGTGTTGCAGCACTGGGGAAATGAATTACTTGGTAAAAATGCAAAATCAATGGGAAAGAATAAGAAAGTAGGATCAGAGGTATCATCAACATGCTTCAAGATAAGCCTCTTAATCCCCTGACCTATCCAAGGGGACTTGGACTTTGCCATTTGGCTAGCTCAGCAGTTCTCAGCCTGTGGGTCACGACCCCTTTGAAGGTTGAATGACCTTTTCACAGGGGTCAGAGGGGTCACCTAAGACCATCGGAAAACACATATTTCCAATGGTCTTAGGAACCAAGACACCGCTCCTCTATCCATCTCCACGCAGGTCTGCCCACATGCAGATACACCCACATACAAGTATTAAAGTGTTGCAGCATTAGGAAGGTTGAGAACCACTGGGCTAGCTTCTCTGGAGGATGAATGGATAGGTAAGAGAGGAGAGAGGGTCCCCCAAGGTGGAAGGAGGATGACATGAAGCATCAGCATGAAAATGGCTACATTTTAGAGTATGCTTGCAGTGTTAGCATTCTGCTTCTTAATTGCAATATCTAATATTCTTCATTCTTGCTTTGCTTGACTTTTTTCTTGCAGATGAGGGTTCAGGCAAACATCAATGTTACAGTAAGTATTTCATTTCTTTTTTAATTAATTGAAAGGGAAGTTGGAAGATATTTTCTTAGCAATAAATCGAAAGCACATGAAGTGGCCTAAAAATACAAAAGCCTTCCTATTTTGCTATTTTATCCAGGGAATGTCAGAGTTCGGGTTCAAAGTAAGGTCCCCTTGACTACTTGTGCATTTCTACTGAACTATGAAATGAAGTGACCAGGAAATGTAAAGAGTCCTTAAATGTTGAGCACTTGACCAAAGAACCAAGCCTACATCTTTATTTTTTTTTTTGGCAGGGGTGGTGGGGTGGTGGTGGTAAATACAGAGTAAATCTAAGTAATTCAAGCTCCCCTGAGAAAGGACGCTAACCACTTAATTAAATACATCTACTATTATTTGTAGTGAGCCAGTCATTGCAGAAGGTCATAACTGGAGAAAACTCTAACATTTCTTAATTATCCAGAAAAAAATATGTAGGACATACTCTGTAATATATATGGCATCTCTATTTATAATTAGGGACAACAGGGGAAGAACTACTTCAAATAAGTTGGAAAAACTATTTGAAAGTCTCTTGGATTTTAAACTTGAAAACAAAAATTGTTGGCCTGGTTCTCCCCCTTGGTAGTAAGGTAGACAGTGGATGCTGTTAAAAAACCACAGATACATATTTTCTATTAGAATTCTTCCATAGCTCCAGATATGACATGAAAGGAGAAATCACTTCCTTCCATAACCTACTATTAGGTATGGGAGATACAGTAATGCAAGAAGGTATAAGAGGTGAGAAAAGATAGTGGATGCAATATTGGACTTAGCTTCAGGAAATTTAGATTTCTGGTTTATTAGGAAAAGTGTTAGGCTAGGAGTCAAGAGTTCTGGGTTTGAATGTGGCCTCTGACTTGCCCACTAGCAACATGACTAACTTCCCTGAACCTTATTTCCCTAACTTGAAAAGAGAGATTGTAATTCTGGAAATACTTACTTTCAAATGGTTGCTCTGAACAAAAGTACTTTGTAAATCATAAAATGTTGTTGTTCTTTTACTCCTGATTCTGCCACTAACTAGTTCTATGACACAGAATAAACCAGTCAATCAATTAACATTTTTAAGTATCTAGTATGACCCTAATATATACCATCCTCTGTGCTAAGTCACCTAAACTCTCTGATCCTCAGTTTCCTCATCCAAAAATGACTGGGTTATTTTCTTCATTTCTAAAATGAGTTTTGATGAAGTGAGGAATTACTTTGATGTTAACATACATGTGTTTAAAAAAAGGACAATTAGCAAGGTCAGTTTAATAAACAATGGTTGAGTACCTACTATGTACAAGGGGCTGAGCATATAAAGTTAGAAATGAAACAGTCCCTGAAAGGAACTTATATTTTACTGAGGGAAAATAACATGCATATCACTAAGTGTATGCAAAAGATATGTAGAGAAAATACAAAGTGATTTTGAGGTGATTGGGAGGTAATAGGGAGTGTCACTGGGGAGACCAGGAAAGGTCTCCTGTAGGAGATGACACTTGAGACTCTGAGGTGATGGGGCAGCAAGGTGGTGCAGTGAATAGAGAACCGGCCCTGGAGTCAGGAGGACTTGAGTTCAAATCCAGCCTCAGACACTTAACACTTAACTAGCCGTGTGACCTTGGGCAAGTAGCTTAACCCCAATTGCCCTCCAAAAAGCAAAAAAAAAAAAGAGAGAGAGGTAATAAAGGGGTATATTCTAAGGAGAGAGGAGCAGCCTGGGTAAAGCAGGGGATGGGAAATGGAATGTTTTGGATAATATACAGGAGGCCAGTCTGACTAGAATGTAGAGTGCTTAAATGATAATAAGATGAGATTAGCTTGAAAAGATAGGTTAGAGCACTGGATGCAGCCCTTTGACTGATTTCAAACTTCACAGAACAAATCCCCTTCATAAAAGGATTTATTCTGTAAGACTTGGACTCAGTCAAAAGGCCACACCTGAGGACCTAAAGGGTAACATGTGGCCTTGAGCATGCAGGTTCCCCACCTCTGGGTTAGAACTAAATTGTGAATGGCTTTAAATAACAATAGCTAGAAGTCAGATAGTACTTTAAGGTTTGCAAAGTGCTTTTATATATGTTAACTCATTTTATCCTCACAATAACCCTCTGAGGTAGGTAATATTACAGATTTTACAGATGAGGAAACTGAGGCATGGAAAGGTTAAAATGGCTTATCCAAAGTCACACAGCTACTAAATGTCTGAAGCAAAAAAAAAAACCCAGAGATTTTCTTCATTCCAAGTCTTGCGCTCTATCCACTCTGAGGCTGAAAATGTGTTTTGTAGAGGCAGGCAATAGAAAGTCACTGAAAGGGATGACAGGAGTGATATAAGTTCAGCTTACAGTAAAGAGTATAATTTATGTTGAGAGATGTAGATGGATTTGGTCACCTTAGCCTTGCAGATTTTGCAGTTATATTATGCCCAGATGTAGAATCTTAAGTTATTGTTCATCTGTAGTAACTGACAGAGTCTATGAAATAAACTTTCTGGGGTTGGTAATACTACATGGAATGTGTCAAAAGAAAAGGAAGAGAAGAAAAAAGAGGAAGAAGAGGAGAAAGAGGCAGAAGCCACAGCAGGAGGAGGAGGAAGATTCAGTCAATCAACTGATAAACATTTATTAAATGCCCACTATGTGCCAAGGATTGTAAGTGCTGGGGATACAAAAAGAGACAAAAGCCAGTTCCTTCTCTCAAGGAGCTTACAGTCTAATGGCAAAGACAACATGCAAACAAATATATACAAAGCAAGTAATATACAGGATAAATAGAAATTACAGAAGGAAGGCAGTAGAATTAAGAAGGCTTGAAAAAGACTGCCTGTAAAAGCTGGGACTAAAGGGAGGTCAATAGGTACAGTTGAGAAGAGAGAACATTCCAGGCATAGGGGACAAGAGAAAATGGCCAGAGAGACAGAGTGTCTTGTTCATGAAATAGCCAGGAGGCCAGTGGCCCTGGATCAAAGAGTACATGGCAGGGAGTAGAGTGTAAAACTGGAAAAGGTAGGAGGGAGTTAGGTTATGAAGGACTTTGAATGGCAAACAGCATTTTGTATTTGATCCTGGAGGTGATAGGGAGCCAATGGAGATTTATTGAGTAGTGGTGGGGGTCAGGGTTGGGTGGGGGTAGGGGTGATATAGTCAGTCCTTTGCTTTAGGAAAATCACTGGTGGGTTGAATGGAATATGGGTTGGAATAGGGAGAGAATTGAGACAGTCAGACCCAGTAGAAGGCTATTGAAATAGCCAGATGTGCAAGTGATAAGAGTCTGCACTAGAATGGTGGCCACGTCAGAGGAGAGAAGGGGGTGTATTTGACAGACGTTGCAAAGGTGAAATCAACAGATTTCACCTTTGACAACAGATTGGATGGGGGGGGGGGAGTAAAAGATAGTGAAGTCGGAGATCCAGGGAGGATGGTGTTGCTCTGTATAGTAATAGGGAAGTTACAAGGGTTTGGAAAGGAGGGGGGAAGATAATGACTTCTGGTTTGGACTTAATTTGTTTACTGGATATCCAGTTTGAGACGTCTAAAAGGTAGTTGGAGATGTGAGATTAGAAACCAGTAGAGGGGTTGGGGCAGGACACAGAACAATGTGAAGTTTGGATTCAGTCAAAGGGCCTCACTTGAAAACCTAGGGTTCTATATGTGGCTTTGAGGCTACAAGTTCCTCACCCCTGGTCTAGGTCATGAGGTAATAGGGCTTGCACCAGGGTAACAGCAATGTGAATGGAAAGAAGATATATGGGAGACATTTGTAGAGGTAGAAACACCAAGAGTTAGCAACAAATTGGATATGTGGGGTGAGTAAGAAGGAGCAGTCAAATATAACACAAAGGTGAGAACATTGGATCACTGAGAGGATGGTAATGCCCTTGACAATAATAGGTAAGTATGGAAAAAGGAAGGGTTTGGGGGGAAGATAATGAGTTCTGCTTTGGACATGTTAAGTATGAGATGTCTGAAAGTACCCCAGGTCATATAGACTGTTAATGGCAGGATTGAGACCTGAACCTTGATCTTCATATCCTTCATCAACCTTTTGGTCTTTCCATTGGACAATGTTGCTTTTCTTTAGGATTCTCTTTTTAAAATATACATTATACTCACTTTCACTGAGATGTCAGTGACCTTTCAGAACCTCATTCTTCCACAGAGAAAGGAGTGTGACATAAGAGTGCTGGTGGGGTGGTAAGTGGAAGGAAAGGATGGAGAATTGAGACATAAACAATACCTGAAGGCAAACCCTGAGATAATTGTTATCTGCTTTTGGAGCCTAGGTGATTTAGGAAGGGGAAGACCAGGGGGTATTTGTTAGAGATCAAAAGGGGGAGGATGACAGAGAAAAGAAAGATAAGGTAGAACAAAGCAGTGGTTTCAGAGATTGGAATCAATTCATTGATAAGGAAAAAAAGAATGTGGTATGGAACTGGACTTGGAATCCAGAGCTGCTGCCCCTTCCCTCCATATTCAAACAGCTGCAAAGTCTTGTTGATTCTATCTCCACTATAAATTCATGTACTCACCCCCTTTCTTCAGCTCACATGGCCAACCACCTCCTACCGGTTCTCACTGCTACTTACCTAGACTTTTGTAATTGCATCCTTTTTGATCTCCTTCCTTTGCTCTCTTTTCTTTGGTTCATCCTGCATATACCTGCCAAACTTATCTTCTCAAGGCACAGACATAACTCTGTATCTTCTCTCCTCAAAAGCCTTCTGTAGATCCCTATTCCTTTATGATAAAATGCAAACTCTCTGCCTGGTATTTAAGACCTTAAATAATCTAATATTGCAGCTAGGTGGAGTAATGGATAGAGCACTAGGTCTAGAGTCAGGAAGATCTTAGTTCAAATCCAGCCTCAGACACTTACTAGCTGTGTGGCCCTGAGCAAGTTACTTAACCCTGTTTGCCTCAGTTTCTTCATCTGTAAAATGAGCTGGAGAAAGAAATGGCAAATCACCCCAGTATCTTTGCCAAGAAAATCTCAGATGGGGTCACATAGAGTCAGACACCACGGAAACGGCTGAACAACAACAATGAGATAATCTAATACTCACCTACCATTCCAGCCTTTTTTCACATTATTCCCCTCTATACACTCTTCACTCCAGCTATTAATTGTTCCCTAAACTTAACCTTTGATCTCCTACTTCTGTGTACTAACAGATGTGATCTCCATCCCTGGAATATATCACCCGACCTCATCTCTGCCTTTCAGAATCTTTATCCTCCTCCAGTGCTGAACTCAGCTGCTCCTCCCTTGTGAAATGTTCTTTGACTTCTCCACCCCAGTACTCTTTCCTTTCTCAGATATTCATAAAGCATCTGATTTAGTCAGGACAGGGCAGCTAGGTGGCACAGTGGATAGAATGCTGGGCCTGGACTCAGGAAGACCTGAGTTCAAATCCAGCCTTAGACACTTACTAGCTGTGTGACCTTGAACAAGTCACATAATCTCTATTTGCCTCAGTTTCCTAATATGTAAAATGAGAATGATAATAATAGCACCTATCTCCCAGAGTATTTGTGAGGATAAATAAGATAACAATTATAGTAAGTGCTAGATAAATGTTGTCATTATTATAACTATATAATTTACATAAACAAAAGCTCTTTGTGGTCTTTCACAATTTTAAGGGTGTCAAGGGGGGACTGAGTCTGAAAGTTTGACATATGATGTATAAGATGAGGTTGTTAAGTTAAAAAACACAAAAAACCCTTGCATCTCTCCTAGGATACTTCTTGGATTACAGGATGTGATTACCTCCCTCAGCTAAAACGAATTGTTGCTGTCACAGAAAGAACCATCATCATCTGGGATTATAAAGCACAAGGGAATAGCCAGGTACTGTGCCAAGAAAGGTTCAGGGGCATGAACCCATTTTAGTTAGTAATATAGGTAGCTGGGCACTTACTCTCCCCCCAGCTATATTTAAACCATTTTGGAAGAAGAAAGAGAGATAGAGACATCAGTCCTTTCTGTGCCTTACTAGTGTCTAAATGTTCTTTCTGACACTGCGTGTTTTTTACATTTTACGTTCAAAATTATTTTTAAATCGTACAGCATTTTCTTGAGTCAGAATATCATTAAAATCAGTTGTCTAAATTTGGTAGCAAATACAGTGAACAGTGGGTAGGGAAGAAATACTTCAGCTCCTTCAAGCATTGCAGGGTCATTATTGCCCATTTACTATGTGCCTAAGAGGGTGCTGACAGCTGCTATAGGGGTTCTGGAGGAGCACAAGAAGCTGTCCTGTTCTTTGGAGAGCTGAGAGTTTATAATCTAAATGTCTCTGTCAGAACTCATAATCTGAAGAAGAAACCTGTAAAGAAAAGAACAAGGCAGTGGCATAGTGCTGAGTTAATTGTGTAGCATAGATTATTTCGGTAATTACAGCAGTGTGCTTGAGACATGAAGGAAGGTTGTGGGAGAGGTAGGACTTGAGTTGATATTCTTGTTTTTGTTTTCTGCTTTTTTGGGGGGAGGGGAAGGCTGGGTAATTGGGGTTAAGTGACTTGCCCAAGGTCACATGGCTAATAAATGTCAAGCATCTGAGGCCGTATTTGAACTCAGGTCCTCCTGACTCCAGGGCTGATGCTCTATTCACTGTGCCACCTACCTGCCCCCTGAGTTGCTTTTCTTGCAGGATGGATAGGATTCAGGTACCATTTAACTCTAACACTTATGACCTTGTGACCTTGGGCAACTCCCCTTAATCTCTTTCATCTCATCTGTAAAATGAATGGGTTGGAGTTGATGGCCTCTGAGATCTCTTCAAACTGTAGATTAAACTCTTGGTTAGCCTTCCAGTGGGCCTATCTTATTTGCAGAAAAATGTGGGAAAACTGCTTATTCTTTCTAGGTCAAGATTTCACAACATAACTGTTAACTAGCATTGACATTAACATTTTAACGGGAAAAAAAATTTTTTTAAGGCTAATCTGACTTCTTCCTGAACATTGTGAACAGATATATCCTTGTGTCTGCCCGAATTATGGCCACCTAGCAAACCAGGTTTCCCTAGCTTTAATGTATAAATACTTTTCTTGTGAAATTAATTACACAATGAACAAATCATTGATTTTTATTTTCCGGTTTACCCTCAGGCTTGTGTTGATGATGGTAGTATGCCTGTCTCCCTTGGACATTTCCCTTAGACATTCCCTTACCTAATACAAGAGAACTCTGATCACAGCAATGTTTCAATATGCATAACAATGAGTCCTGACTATTCTTTGTGACTACAAAAAAACTGGAACCCATGTGCCCACAGGATGGGGAAGGGCTGAAAAAAATTACACTAGTATCAATATGATGGAAATTTGCTATAAGGAATGACCAATATGAAGAATTCAGAGAAACAATGGGATGATTTATATTAAATGATCCAGAGGGAAGTAACAATTACGCATCATGACCACAAATATGCAAGTAAAGCCAACAAAGAGAGGCAGCAAAATTCAGATGAAATACAGTGAATGGATGAGCATTTATTGGTGGCACAGTGGATAGGGCTTTGGGCTTGGAGTCAGGAAGACCTGAGTCCAAATCTACCTCAGATATTTACTTGCTGTGTGACCCTAGGTAAGTCACTTAACCCTTCTTTGCCTCAGTTTCCTCTTCTGTAAAATGAGAATAATAACAGCACCTACTGCTCAGGGTAGTTGTGAGGATCAAATGAGATAAGAATTATAAAATACAGTGCAAGCACTGTATAAATGTTAGCTCTTGTTCTTGTTATCATTATTATATCATTTATGATGTACCATGCATTGTACCAGGTGCTGGGGCTCCAAAGACAAAAATTTAAGTTATTGCCTTCATGGAGGTTACATTGTTAGTACTATATGGCTAAAGTTAAAACGCACACACACACACACACACACACACCTACACACACACCTTTCTGTTTATAGTGAATAATATGCTCTCATTTCCCTCATCTATCTATCTACCTCTCAAAGGGAGCTGTTTCAGTGTACCTGTTTTTATCAAATCAAAGTTCATCACTCATTTCTTTAAAGTAGTATTTTGTATAGGCTACGAAGTAAGCCTGAGACAGGAGTCTGAGCAATAGAATTTTAAAAGCATTCAGACACTAATGAAGAAAAATGAAGGACAGCACACAGAGCCTGCTAGGATCAAGCTCCTCACCTCCATGTGCTGTGTGCACTAACCTCACAGAGCACTATCTGAGCATGAGGTTGGAAAGTTGGAAGTTTGAGGGAAAGCAGAAAGGACAGTTGTCATTTAGTATGAGAGAATTCAATCTTCAAAATAATTAATTTGTTTGATGCACCAAGGGGCTGTGATTTCATCACTTTGGATACTACCTCTACTGAGGAGTTTTGATGAAGTGAGGAAGTACTTTATGTTAATATACATAATTTTTTTTTAAAAAGGGGAGTTACCAAGGTCAGTTTAATAAACACTGGTTGAATACCTACTATAACTTTTTGGGATCCTGCTTGGGGTCTTCTTGGCAAAGATACTACAGGGGTTTTCTATTTCTTTTTCCAGACATTTTTCAGATGAGGAAACTGAGGTACAGAGGGTTAAGTGACTTGCCCAGGATTGCACAGCTAGTAAGTATCCGAGGCTGGATTTAAACTCACCACAATGAACTTTGCTGATTCCAGGCCTCGTGCTTTATCCACTTTGTCATCTAGCTGCCCATAAATACAGATAGGTATAGCAAAAATACAAATATAAAATGAATGAAGGTAAATACATACAAAAGTTGGGCCTGAATTGCATCTTAAAGAAAAGACTGAGGGGCCGGAGCCAAGATGGCAGCAAAGAAGCAGGAAAACTCCACGGCTCCCCCCTTAACCACCTAAAATACCCATAAAATATGACTCTAAACAAATTTTAGAGCTCCAGAACCCACAAAAGTATGGGGAAACAAGGCTCCCACTGAAGGCAGCCCAACAGGCAGGACAGGAAGGGCTCATTGCAGTGTGCTGGGAGCTGAAAACCAGCCTGGCCTGAAACTGCGGCTTGGCCCCAGGGCAGCCAGGACAAGCCATGGCTGGAGCATTCAGGAGAGTGGATCACCAGCAGCTGTGACAGTTTCCAGAATTATCAACCCATAAAAAACAAGGACAAAGTGAAAGGTCAGTGGAACTCGGCTAAATTTGGGGGAGAAAAGTGGGTCTGGCTCCAGGGCAAGAAAGCAGCAGAAGCTGTGGCAGCCCTGCAGCCACCTCCACATGGCTGCTTCAGAGCTCCTGGCCTGCAGATTGCATGGGGGCCAAGCGATCATTCAGAGGCTAAATGCTCCTGCCTTAGGCTTCCTGGATCAGGATCGTGGTCTTGGGTGGTGGTCCTGAGGTATGTGAACAGTGAGCCAAAGCTGGTGGGGGCTGCAGAGAAGGTGGCCTCCTAATAGCTCTGGCAGCTGTGAAAACCCCAGCAATTTGAGACAAAGCCCTCCTTTCTGGAAGCAGAGTTCCACAGAGCTAAAAAAGTCAAGTAATTGACTGGCAACATGAGCAAGCAAAGGAAGCAAAGTAAGAACAGCAATCCAACTTTAGATTCCTTTTTGGGGGACAAAAAGGATCAAAGCATGGATCAGGAAGAAGACAACACAATCAGAACTCCTGCACAAAAAGCTTCCAAGAAAAATGTAAACTGGTTACAGGCCATAGAGGAGCTTAAGAAGGATTTTGAAAACCAAATAAGAGAAGTGGAGGAAAAATTGGGAAGAGAAATGAGAATGATGCAAGAAAATTATGAAAAGAAAGTCAACAACCTGACTGAAGAAAACAATACCTTAAAAAATTGA
>CM053584.1:112058972-112077486 GCA_028627135.1 Pseudochirops cupreus
GGCAAAAGAGGCTCAAAAAGACAATGAGGAGGAAAATGCCTTAAAAAGTCGAATTCGCCATTTGGAAAAAGAATCTCAAAAGCTTTCTGAAGAGAATAATTCCTTCAGAATTAGAATGGAGCAAATGGAAACAAATGACTTTATGAGAAATCAAGATACTATTAAACAGGTCCAAACAAATGAAAAAATAGAAGGCAATGTGAAATATCTCCTTGAAAAAACCAATGACTTGGAAAATAGATCCAGGAGAGACAATTTTAAAGTTATTGGACTACCCGAAAGCCATGATCACAAAAATTATCCTTCAAGAAATTCTCGAGGAATATTGCCTCAATATTTTAGAACCAGAAGGCAAAATAGAACTTGAAAGAATTCACCGATCACCCCTTGAAAAAGATCCCAAAAAGAAAACTCTTAGGAATGTTACAGCCAGGTTTTGGAGTTCCCAGATCAAGGAGAAAATATTACAAGCTGCCAAAAAGTAACAATTTCAATACTGTGGAAACACAATCAGGATAAGCCAGGATCTAGCAACTTCTACATTAAGGGATCAATGGGCCTGGAATATGATATTCCAGAGATCAAGGGAGCTAGGATTAAAACCAAGAATCACCTACCCAGCAAAAATGAGTATAATGTTTTGGGGGAAAATATGGTCATTCAATGAGGTGGAAGACTTTCAAGCATTCTTGCTGAAAAAACCAGAACTGAATAGAAAATTTAACCTTCAAATACAAGAAGCATGAGAAGGTAAAAACATGGAAAAGAAATCATAAGGAACTTATCAAAGTTGAACTATTTACATGCCAACATGGAAAAATGATAATTGTAACTTATGAAACTTTTCTCAGTATGAGGATAGGTGAAGGGAATATAAATGTATATATATGTATACATACACATATGTCTATATAGGAGGGTATATATGTGTATGAATACGTGTGTGTGTATATATGTGTACATAGACAGAGGGCACAGGATCAATTGAATAGGAAGGGATGATATTTTAAAAAATGAAATTGAGAGGTGGAAGAGGGATAGAAGGAGGGGAGACAGGGAGAGACAGAATAGGGTTAATCATCTCATATAGAAGAGGTAAGGGATAACTGTTACAATGGAAGGGAAGACCAGGAAGGCAAAAGGGAATGGGCCAACTTTACTCTCATTGAATGTGGCTTAGGGAAGGAATACATACACTCTAAATTGGGTATCTTGGCTTACAGGAGAGTAGAGGAGAAGAGGATGAGAGCAGGGAGGATGAAGGGGAGGGCAGGTTGGGGGGGAGGGTTGTTAGAAGCACACACTTCTGTAAAGGGACAGGGACAAAGTAGAGAATAGAACAAGTGGGGGGCAGGATAGGAAGGAGGGAAATATAGTCAGTCTTTCACAATATTTCCATTGTGGAGATGTTCTATATAACTACACATGTACAGCTTGTATTGAATTGCTTGTCTTTCCAGTGGGGGTGGTTGACGAGGGAGGTAGGGAAGGAATCTAGAATTTAAAGTTCTAAAATCAAATGTTAAAAAAAATATATATATATATGTATATAATAATTATTATTATTATTTACATGAAACTGGGAATTAAGATATACAGGCACTGGGGTAAGGAGATCCATCTTGCCCTACCAGAAAGTTGGAGAGGTGATGGGGGAGGATATAGGAGAGAGCAGATTGGGGGAGGGGGTATACTGTTTTGGGGTGGTTGGTAGGGGAAAGATGGGAAGAAAATTTGTAACTCAAAATCTCATGGAAACGAGTGATGTAAACTAAAAATAAACAAAAGTTAATTAAAAAAAAGAAAAGAATGGACTTTCTGAGGTGAAGGTAAGGAGGGAGTGGATTCTAGGCATATGGAACAACAAAGGCACAGAGATGGGAGGTGGGATGTCAAGTGTGGGCAACATTGAGAATTCCAGTTTAGCTGCATCATTAGAGTAGAGGGAATAATGTCCAATGAGACTGGAAAGACAGGTTGTGTTTGACTTTAAAAGATAAACAGAGAAATTTATATCTGATCGTATAGGCAACAGAAAAACCACTGGAGTTGGATGAGTAGAGGAGTCAAATGGTCAGATCTCTGCTAATAAAAATATCTCTGGCAGGACTATGTAAAATAGATGAGAGTGGTGATAGATGAAGCTTGGAAACCAATTAGGAGCCTGTTGGAATAAGCTAGGTCAGGGCCTGAACTGGTAACTGTGAGGGTGAAGAGGAGTGAGAGATGTTGTAGAGCAGAAAGAGCAAGACTTGGCAACTGATCTAATGTGTCAGAGTGAGGGACAATGAGAAGTCCAAGATAAATAATGAAATTATGAACTTAGGAGACGAGAAAGATGGTGGTCTTCAGTAGAAACAGGGAAGTTAGAAAGAAGAAAGGGTTTAGTAGAAAAATAATCCCTCCATGCCTTGTTCACTGATAGTATTCTCAATAGCCACTGGTTTTGACCATTCCAATCTTAGCTCCTCTACGGGATCAGTGTCACCTCTTCCATAGTGCTCTCCTATTTTCTCCCTCTACAGGAAACACAGTTTCAGGGATGCACTGGTTATGATCTTAGCTCTTCCTATTCTGATTGTAGTCACTGATAAAGATATCAGGCCATGATAGCTTATAGCTGTACCATGCAATTCAAAACCAGACCTTAGTTTGAAAAGGCCAAGGTCTCCCATTGGATTCAATTGTAATTTTTTTGAAAGTTGAGGATCATATCTCATATTTCCATATCTTTTATAGCACTTAATAGATATGTAATAAATATTAATTGATTGATGTGACTGATCCCTCAACATCCCTTTTGCCCTGTGAGTCTATTCAGTACTTTATTCAGGAAGTTCAACCTTTGGCCGCTAATAGTTCAAAGGGGAACAACCATTCCTTAAGAATGAAATCTCTTCTCTACCCTTTAGGATAACTGTTTTGTCATAAAGCCAATGGATCACTGCCTTCTATGTGTTTGTGTGGTGCCCATGACAGACCAACTGTGCCGAGATGACATCCTAATGGGAGATGATGGTGGTTTTGTGACCAGATTCACTTTAAACAGTGATGATTTTGGACTTAAGCAGTCAAAAAACAAAAAGAAAATGCAGTCCCAGATCCTGGACTCCAAGAACTTCAAGACGTAAGTGGCTGAATTAGGGGCTAATTATATTAATAGTTGTCATCAACATACATGTGATGACATTTGGTCTGAGTATCTCAAAGTGACTTCCCAATGAGCTTTTGGCCAGCATTATTCCCACTTTTTGATTTGACTTGATTTTTTTTTGTCAGCTTGCCACCAAGACTTGAGCAAGAAGTAAAATCTGAGCAAGAAGCAAAAAATATCCTAGTTCTTGGTAAAAAAAAGAAAAAGGCATTAAAATTGGTTTGGATTAAATACTATGGTGGGAAAGACTTTTATTCTAGCCAGGAATTGAGTCATTGAATTTGGATTGTTTCATCACCTCTGGTCCCAAAAGAATGTGTTCTCTTGATGGGAGGGATGCCCATAAGGTGTCATTTATTGACTAAAATAGATTTTGTGTGATATGTTCTCTAGCCTTCCTGGGCTTAAATGGGAATCTTCCCCCTGCCTCTGTGGGCAAGATGTTGCTTCTTTTGTTTTATCATAAGCATACAATTAGAGTACATAACCTCCAAGGCCTGACTGATTCTGCTTGTTACTTGAAAATTGAGAACAGGAGCCCCTCCTGTGGGAAGGCAGACACACACACACACACACACACACACACACACACACACACACACACACACACATTCTCTCTCTCCTTTTCACTCTCTCCCTCTCTCTCTCTTTCCCTCCTCAAAAAGCCACAGTGTGTTCACAATGTAGGGAATCAGTTATGAGCTAAGTGCTGAGAGAAGGGTGTGGACCTGTGATTTCATTAGTATAGAGAACTCCCAGATATGGTAACTCCTACCAATACAAGTCCTCATCTTCTCTGCAGCTTAGGATCTCAGAGCGTTGTCTAGGGCATTGAGAGTTCAAGCGTTTTGCCCTGAGGCACATAGTATTTGTCAGAGACTAGATTTGAATTCGGCTATTCCCAGTTCCCAGGAGAGTTCTCTAACCAGTGTGCCATGTTGTTTCAGGAAGGGTACTCAGATAAAATGTAATATAAATGACCATTCCTGTTATATGTCATATCAGCCTAGTCCTGTTGAACTCTCAGGAGTAAAAATTCTCACAATATTTGGCTCCATTCCTCACCTACTATGTGAGATGACAATCACAACTGAACAATATTACTCATTTCACCAAGGTGTTCAGCAAGCTTAGTTGATGGGGAATCAACCCCTCCTCCCCCTCTCTCACCACTATGTGGCCTATTGTTCTATAAAATGTCAGGCATGTCACTGTTCAACTTTCTAACTAGGGCTCAGAGTATAGCAGACCCTCCTTTATCAAGACAGTGAAGTAAGGCATTTATCTTCCCTTCACTAAGATGTATGCCACCTGTCAGAAAAAGCCAGAGGCTCTTTTTCACATTCACATTTTTTGTTTCTACTTGATGGGTATCTCAGAGAGATTTGAAGGATTGCCTGCGTGCTCATAAAATAATAAGATGCTAATGTACACTGACACTTGTTTGCTCATTCTTGTACATAGCAATCACAAGCCTCTACAAAGAGGAAATAATGATAAGCGTGAACAATTCTTATGCCTCTGACGGAGGAAAGGTACCGCTATAGCAAGCAGATCTCCAAACTTGGCAAGGTGGGGCCTAGGCAGGCTTGTGGGAAGGAAAGAATTCAGAGGTAAAGAGAGTAATTCTAGGAACCATTGGAAAATTCTCTCTTATATAGCATTCTATTCAACAAATGTATCATTATGGACTTACAATGTTCAAGGTGCTAGATATACAATGGTGAATTCATATCTAAGAAATAATAAATCCTAGTACTGTGTTTGAGCATTGTACTAAGGAAAGAGATAATCTAGGACCCAGAGTTACATAAAGAATAACAATCAAGATAGAAAATCCCATCCACTAAGTTGTATGTAATATCAGTGATAATACTGTCTCATGCTCTAAACAAAAGATTTTGAGACAATATCTGACTTCTATTCCTGAGCGTTCTAGTCAATATTTATTTGTGATCTTCTTGAAAGTCTACTGAACCTAAAATATAGGATACATCATTTTTCCAGTTTTATTAGTGAATTTGCACTGAGCTTAGAGGGGACCTAAGAGGCCATCACCTAATTTTACATGTGGGATCTCATCCAGAGATAAAATGATTTTCCCATGATAATGCTCCAAATTAGTTACAGATGATAGGATTAGAATGATAGCAATCTAAGTGAGGTTTAAGCAAATAAGTGATCACTTGTTTTAAATGGGGGTGTGATGATAATTAATTCACTTAGTTAACTCCCACACTTTATGCATTGAATTCATTAAGTGCTAACTATTCTGAGGGCAGCTACCTGGCAGAGTAGATAGAGTGCTGAGTCTGGAGCCAAGAAGATTCATCTTCCTGACTTAAAATCCAGGCTCAAATACCTATTAACTGTGTGACCCTGGACAAGTAACTTAATCCTGTTTGCCTCAGTTTCCTTATCTGTAAAATGAGCTGGAGAATGAAATGGCAAACTATTCCAGTATCTTTGTTAAGAAAACTCCAAATGGGATTACAGAGAATCATGTATGATTAAAATCAACTGAACAACTACCTACTACTCTGTATAAGACTAGGAACTATGTGTACATTCAGAATTGTGATTTCACCAGCATTTGGGAAGTCCTAAAATAAAGACTCCCTCCATCAGTGCAGATTAATAATTTGCAAGTAATTGAGAGGTTCCTTGGGGAGAAATGAAAACTTAAATTACTTGTTTATGTTCACTCAATTAATAAGAATCAGATATAGAACTTGAACCCAGCTCTTTCTGAGTTCACTGCCAGTTGTCTATCCATTATGCCATGTTTCCTCTCAGGAATGAACGATACAGAGAAAAATAATCCATGTAACTACACTGGCATACCCAGGGTGGCTACTAGCACAGGTTCTTAGATCTGCTTTACTAGAAAAGATAGCTGTATAAGGGGTCAACAATCTTTTTTTAAAAAATCACATTTGCTAGTTCTGGGGAAAAGTCAGCACCCTGAACTTCAGAGAAAATACAAATAGAGAAAATACAAGCAGAGAAATAAAGACCAACAGAGAGGGCTCTGACTGCCTGAATCGAAGCAATATTGCTATACGCTTTACATCCCTGGATCAAGAGAGCCTTTACATTTGAGCATTTGGGGAGCTCTGAACATACAGCCACTCAGAATCTCTACTAGGGAATCACAAGATTCTTCGCATAAGCAAGCCCACAAAACAAAATACCAACTCAGAGTATATATACATTTCTCAGAACCAGAAGGCATCACAACCAGAGACTCAGTGTCAAATTAGGAATTAGCAAAAGGTGTGAAAGGCTTCCTATAAGCAAGCTTCCCTTAAGCAAGCTTCCCTTAATGGACTCCACAGTGAAGCCTATTAATGGGCAGGGAAGATCTTATATCCCATTAACATTGCATTAGGGTGTATGGGTTTGGGTTATACATAGATAATAGATAAGTACAGTAAGAATCATAGGATTATAGATCTTGAAGAAACCTTACATCTCATCTAAGTCAGCCTCTTTGTTTTACAAATGGGGAAACTTTAAAGTCCCAGAGATTGAAGCAATGATAGAACTGAGACTAGAGCCCACATCTTCCAACCTATGCTACTCCCTCTTGACTACACTGCTTTATTTTCATGTAAAAAAAAAATCTGAAATTGGAGCCATGAGATAAGAAGCTATATATACATAGTATGTATCTATACATACATATATATACACACATATATGCATATATACATACACACATATATGTGTACATACACACATAGATACACATATATACATACTCATTACAAAACACACACATACACACATTTGTATAAACCTTTCATATAAATAGTATTTTGTTGTCCTTAAGTGACAGAGATAGGATATAAACCCAGGTATTCTGAATCTAAATATAACAAATATAACAAACTAAAGCAGGGTGATTGACCCCAAGGCTGCCCACCCCTGACCCTTGACAAATCAGAAAACTTATAACTGAGAGAAGATTCTAGTCCCAGGCTGGAGTTTATCTGATGCTTTCTTTCTCTTAGTTCTGATGCCGTAGTTAAATGTTCTGATCTCAGTCTCTTGGAGTTCTATTCCGCCTTCTTCACCCATCTTCAGTGAAATTCCAAGCCGTCTTTAACAAGAGATGTAGGTGAACCCCAATTATCCAACACTAGCAGTATGGCCCAGATTTCTTTCCTCAGTCATCACCAAAAAGGGGCCAAGCCCAGAACTACCAATTTTGCTTCCCAACAGTCTTCCCTGCCCCTTCTTCCTTTAATTCTTCTGGCACCCCTCACCCCATGGCCAAAAGATTCCTGTAGACAATCTATCTGGCATTAACTCCTACCTCTCTATAGTGAGGCCCTAGATAGCAATTTCCCTTCTATCTCACTGGAGGAACTCTTTTCACACATGCCCATGACACTATTTACTTATTCTTAAATTCAAATCATGGATGAAGTAATTTGCAACAGGAAAGCCAGTTTTAGGCAGTTTTTAAACAGCTGGTGCACAGTGAATAGAGCACTAGGCCTGGAGTCAGGGTCACCTAAATTCAAATTTTTGCCTCATTGCTAGCTGAGAGACCTTGGGTAAGTCATCTAACCTCTGCTTGCCTCAGTTTCCTCAATTGTAAAATGGGAATAATGGTACCTACTTGATAAGGTTTTTGTTAGCATCAAATGAGATGATATTTGTAAACACTTAGCACTTAGCACAATGTCTGACATAGTAGTCACTATATAAATAATCTTATTCCCTTCACTCTTGGAAACTGACAGTTTTGGAAAATTTGCTTCAGATGAGATGAAATTAATTCTTATGAATCTAGAGGGTTCCCACGAATCCTCTAACTTGTCACATATATAGTTATCTCTTTACTGTGTTGTAACAGAATATAAGCACCTTGAGGGCAGGGGCTATTTTGTTTTTTTGTTTTGTCTTTTTATCTCCAGCCCTTTGCATATGGCAAGCACTTAATACATACTTGTTGGATTAGATTGAGATTATTACATTGCTGTTTTGTGATTTGGTTCTGAGCTAAAATATAAGCTGAAGCATCTAACAGTATGATTATATTGTATGTCAACAAAAATTTTTTTTATCTTTAGTATTAAAAGGAAACTACATAATGATTGGGTCATGAAGATTAAATATATCCAGCCCCTGAACTGCTTTGCATCTTGTTCTTTAGACAGCATCCATTCATTTGTTCTGGACTCACTGAAGAGACTTGAAGACAACATGTGAGTAAAACTGAGCACATATGTGTGCCTTTGGTGAGTGATAAACTTGTGGTAGTTTTAGAACTTTCCAATTAGTTTTCATGGAGATCATTTATTAAATTTCTATTTTCTTTTAAAGATATTTATTTTAAAGATAAGGTTAATTTAAAAAGAAAAAGAAAATTGGAGTTAAACATACAAAGCTAAACAGGATTTGGCCCCTTATTGGCACTTCTATTTATTTTTAAGTGCCAAGATCTGCTCCAATATGCATTGTTCCGTATACATTTACATAAAATCACACACATATGTGTAATATATTGTATGTATGTATATATGTATATATATGTACATATATGTATGTATGTGTATATATGTATATATATAAATATATATATGAAATTTTGAGGAGAAGGGAGAGAATAATTTTATTGGCAAACCTTTGTGCTTTGCATTCTGATAGAAGGTGAATTGATTTGCTAGTAAGATGAGGATATTCTCTGAACCTTTAGCATCATACTTCTGTGTATAATATATACTTGACTTTCTTATCTAAATATGTTATTAAATGAAAGTTTCTCTTTGTTCCACATTATACTTTAAATTTTCCAGTTGTAAAGTAATATTCTGTAATATGACAGCCTAAAGATGGCACAGCCCTGAATAGAAACCTTCAATAATTCCATAATGCCTATGAAATGAAGCCCCAATTCCTTAGTCTGAAATTCAAGGTCAATTACAATCTGGCTCCAAGATACCTTCCCATTTTAGAAAAAGCCATGTAGCATAATGTAAAGAGGAATGCCCTGGGCATCAGGAGACCACGTTAACTCATCCTCTAATTATGTGATGATGGGCACACTATCCAACTTCTCTGGGCCTCAATTTCCTCACCTGTAAAATTTGGGGTTTAGATTCTCATCTCCAGGATCACTTTTGGATATGAAATTCTAGAATTTATTATCTTATGCTACTCCCTTTCACATGATCCTGCCAAAACGAATTAATCAAAGATTTATCCAGCGTTAGATTACCTTTAAAATCAGGCCACAAAGGAAAGCATAATGAAGAGAAAAAGGTGAGAATGGGCAAATTCTGCCTTGTGCAATCAACACAGATGTTGCCTTACTGTGTACCTAATAAAACTTATTAAGTAGAATAAACAAAAGATAAATTATTTTACTCAGCATAAATATCCATATTCACCTTAGCTCTAAACTTATCTTTAAACAAATTAATATTAGAAATAGGAATTCAATATGGAATAGAATATTTTCTCTAAGACCAATTTCTATTTTCTTTATAAGTACAATCTTTTTGGAAGGTACATTCTTTTTTGGAATAAGTAACTTTCATTTGTTCCAACATATGCCATATTACATCAAGTGATGAATAAACAAACTTATGGAAATGCTTTGCACAGCACATTTAAAACAATTTCACTTGTAAATATCATATTGTCTGATTCCACAAACATCAATTATGTGACATAACTAATTGCAAAGCTTCACTTAGTTTCAGTAATGTAATTAAATCTTAGTGACTGTGTCTCTGGCTTTTTAGAGGAAACATTCAATTAAGAAAAGGATGCATCTTCCATTCTAATTTGATTTGTGCACAAATCTGACAATTCATAATGCATCCATAGCCATTAAAAGTCTTTCTGAAAATATACACAAACATCTTTGTGGTCTCACAATAGGTATTTGGTATTCTGCAATCACATAAGGAATAATGGTGTTGTTGCTGTCAAAAAAAAATGTAAAGGAATGAGATTTAGCAGCACCAGATCTTAAACTATATTATAAGGCAGTAATTATCAAAACTATCTGGGACGGGCTAAGCAATAGAAAGGTAGATCAGTGGAACAGAGTAGGCATACAATTTACAGCAGCAAATAAATATAATAACCTTGGATTTTACAAGGGTAAAGACTGAAGATTTTGGGATAAGAATTCATTATTTGGTAAAAGTTGTTGGGAAAACTGGAAAGCAGTATGGCAGAAACTGGGCATTGACCAATATCTTATACCATTTACCAAGATAAGATCAAAATGGATACATGATCTGGATAAAAAGAAAGATAATAAGAAAATTAGAAGAATGTACTATGCTGTTATTATGGTAGCCCCTAATGTTGCCAAGGCAAATTCTCTAGGACACATGACTAGGGTAGTCATTGCTGCTTTCTTTATGGCCATACATCAACTTTCGAGTCAGAGCTACTTCAATCAACCAAATATTATTGGGTGCCTAGTATGTGTAAGGCTCTAAACTGATTCTCTGCTACTCAGAGAAAAAAGCATTCACATCCTTCTCTCAAAAGACTTCTAATGTAACTGTAAATGAAGACATAGCAATAGATCAACAAGTATTTATTAAGCTTTTACCATGTAGCAGGCACTGAGCTAAACTCTAGAGACACAGAAAAGGAATGAAATAAGCCCTACTTTCACATGCATATAAAAATATAAATAACTACATATGATGTTAAAAGTTTGCAGTTTACCAACTTGTGTTGCTCCTAAAGTCCTTGAAGAACAAGTGTTCAATATTCAGAGGAAGCAGCAGGAAAACCTGCAAAAATATAAATCAGGACAAAACAAGGTTATGCCATTCCCTTCAAAAGTATGCAGCACCTGACCCTGACACAAAGCATCAATTCAGCAATTAAGGCTGAGGAAAAATGGTAAAACCAAAGACATGTTAAAGAAATATGGATTCAGGGACTTCCAAGTCACAAACCCAGAAGAAGATAATAGCTTGATCACATCCATAAGAAAAGCCTCAAACAAATACACAGCTTGACCAGGTCAAGCTAGAATTCTTGGGGGAAAATGAAACAAGAGTTTAAAAATATTATAAATGAAATGAGAGCTCTAGAGGAAACATTTTGAAAGAAAGCACAAAACCATACTAAGTAAAGAGTCTCTGAAAGTTAGAATGGACCAAATAGATTATTCATAGACCTTCTTTCCTTGTACTGTTTTTCAGGTAAATTATTTTTGATAGGAGATACCTTACATTTTCTTTGACTTTTTCAGTCTTTGGATTTTCCTCATGACTAAAACCAACCAACAAACGAAACAAACTCACAAAATCTGGATGTCATATTTCAAGAAATCATGGATGGAAATTTCTTATTAAAAAAAAACAAAAACCCTGTTCTTTCCACATAACAAAGTGAAAACAGAAAGACTCTCTTAGTCATTTCCAGAAAGAAATCCCAACATAAAAACTTCTGATAACGTTATAGTCAAAACCCATAGCTTCCTGTATAGAAAGAAAACATAAATTTAAAGAAAAACTTTAAGTAGCCAGAAAGAAAGAGTTCAAGACTCCAGGAGGCCATATAGAAGAACACACAAGACTTAGCAGCTATGATTTAAAAGAAGAGAACCTGGAAAATAATATTCTAAAAGAACGAAGCTAAACACTTAAAATGAGAAGGACTTATCTAGAAAAACTGTGTATAATCCTAATAGATAAGAGGCAAGGAAGGAAGCTTAAATGAAAGAGATATTCTAGGCATTTCTCATGAAAAGACCTGGGTTGAGTAGAAATTTTGTACAGCAATTGCAAGAGTCAATAGAAACATAAAAAGGTAAATGTGTTTGTGAAATTGGAAGTTACTATAAAGGGATAAATTGCTCACATTTTAATAGGAAGTTAATAGAAAAGTATCCCCTAAGATCCCTTATGTCATCAAAGATAATAGAGGGAGGTAAATAATTTAAAGGGTCTGGGAATTTTTTGTTGACCTTAAGAGAAGAAAAAGGAAGGGAAAAAATACATTAAGGAAGTAAAGGGATGAAGTGAAACTTACTATCTCATATAATCTAGGTATGCAAGTATAATGCCATGCACGAGCAGCTTCCCAAAAGAATGCAACTGTGAATAGCTTTTAAGATTCCGATTACACAGTATAGTGAACACTCTATTCAAGAACAAATCAAAGGAAAACATTCACAACAAAACACAATATAATATTCACAACATTACATCTTATCACAGAAAATCACAATACAGTGTTCACAACAGCTTAACATTAAAATGGCCACATAGTTTTCACCAAAGTGGTCACAGTATTTAGAACAAAAAACAAAAGAACAATCATCTAGTATCCCTAAGGAGGTTTGCCTCCTTGCTCAGTCATTCAGTCATCTCAAAATAATAGTCTTCCACTCATGGGGCAATCATAGGTAAACTTAATCAGTCACTTATCTATCAATCAGTCCCTAAGTATCCTTAATCACTAAATACAATCATTAGAAAAATTACACAAACCCTCCACCCCTCAATCTCTAGTAAACTTGACTTTCATCACAGCATTCAATATCCAAGGAGAGGCCTTTTCTTCATCTTGACTCAGGGTGGTCTCTCAGATTCCCTGGATCCCCTTCCATGGTCCCAGCTCCTACCTGAATCCACCAAACAGTCACCTGGATTCAGAGGCTGACAGCTCACAGGTCTTTGTCCAGTCCTCTGGACAGTTCCTGCTATACACTGAAGTTCACATGGTCCAGTACATCTCAAAACCTTCACAACTTTTGTTGCCAGGAACTCAAGGATCAACCAAGCACCAGACAAAGAAAGTGTTAGCATCCTTGTGATGCTTCTTCAGTCTTCCAGCAGTTCAGCTGGCCCTAGGACCAAGAAGAAAGCTCAGCCTTTCAGGTGGCCACAACAACTTCAGCCTTCACCAGATTCTGGTCTGAAGAAAATTCTCTCTCAGTTCTCAGTCAGCTTCCAGATGTTGCTGAGAGAAACTCTCACTCCAGAAAGAAAGATATAGAAAGATAAGTAGATATCTATATCTACAGATATAGAGAAAAGAGTGGAGAGAGTTTGCATCATTTAAATCTGAACCAAAGGCACAGAAGATAATAAAAAGAAATACAGATCAATAGGACAATTTTGAAAATAACACTGAATTTGTTGTATACTTAGAGGGAGAATGGCATAGATTCACAACTGCAAATGCTATCACCTTTTCTGTTCTTTGTACAAGAAAATGCTCAATTTTATTTGATGGTAAATTCATAATATAAAAAAAGATACTTTAAATGGTTAAATATAACAATTCAAGGGAGATTTCAGTAAGTGCCAAATGAGTGGCATATATAGTAAATGTTCTAGGAGGCCAAAACAGAGGCGAGATCATTATCAGAACCTTAGTACACTAACTCATTAATAAATCACTCTTTTCAAATCATCTCCATGAAACTGACCAGAATTTATTAAGCTCTTACTATGGATCAGGCACTGTGCTAAGCACTCAAGATACAGAAAATGGTAAAAACACAGATTCTGTTCTTAAGGATCTCACATTCTAATAGCGGAAACAACATGCAAAAAAAATCATTACATACCAAATAAAATATACAAGGTAAATGGGAGTTAATCCCAGAGGGGAAGGAATTGGGGGGGTGGGGGTGGGGGTGGGAGGATTCCCATAGAAGATAAGATCTCAATTGATTACTAAAAGAAGCTAGGGAAGTTAAGAACCAGAACTAAGGAGGAAGAGCATGCCAGGCATGGAGGATAGCCAGTGAAAAGACACAGAGTGGTCAAGAGACGGAGCATTGTGTATAGAAAAGCATATGAAAGTCAATATAGCTTACTTGAAGACTCTACAGAAGGGAATGAAGTCCAAAAAGGATGGAAAGGTAGGACGCTGTCTGGTTGTTTGGCTTTAAAAGCTAAACAAAAGGATACTTGATCCAGGAGATAATAAGGAACTGGGTTATTGGAGTTTAAGGAGCAGAGTGGGGTAGGGAGAAGAAAGATAGTTAGACCTGAACTTTAGGAAAATCACTTTGGAAGCTGAGTGGAGCACGGACTAGAGTGAGGAGAGAATTGAAATAGCTAGATGTGTTCACTACAAAGTTACCAATGCTCTCTTCAGACCATTTCTCAATCTCCCATTCTCTTTTGACTTCTCTTAGAACTTTGACACTGTTGATTACTCTCTCCTCCTTGAAATCTTCTCTCTAGGTTTGAAGAATACCACTCTATCCTGGTTTTCCTCCTATTTGTCAGATCACTTTGCTCTGGATTCTCATCCAGATCATACGTTCTAACTATAGGTGTCCCACAGGACTCTGTCCTGGGCCATCTTCTCTTCTCCTTCAATACTACTTCATTAGATGATCTCATCTACTCCTATTGATTTAATTACCAACTTGATGCTGTTGATTCTCAGATCTTCCTGTCCTGCCCTAACCTTTCTGCTGATCTCTAATTTCACACCTCCAATCACCTTTCAAGAGATCTCGAACTGAATGTCCTGTAGACGTCTTAAACTCAGTATATCCAAAGTGGAACGCACCCCTCCTCCTTCTCCTTCCACCTTTTTTGTCCTGGTTTTAAGTTTTGATTTTTTGATATATAGTTCTGAAAAGACAGGCTTTTAAAAACCCTTAATCATTGAATGGTCATAGCCTCAAACAAACTGAGACCTGGGAAAGATCTTAATTTAGAAAGGCCAACATCACCCACAGTATCTTGGGCCATCACCAGTCATCTTGACCTTTATCTTGCCACTGGATTTGATGACTCTGGAGGAGAGAGTGAGGCTGATGATTTTGAGGAGCTCTGCCCAATTCATGAGCAAGTCAAGATATCACATCACCCTTGTGTATCATTGGTCCTCTTTGGGAACAAAGGATGAACAACAATTTAATACTTCCATTCTCCCAAGTTATCACTAAGGAAAATTTCAATGCACAATGATGCTAAAATACTTGAAACTCAAAATTTTCCCTGTAAATCATTTTAAATAATGTCTTTGCAATTTCAGCCCTTTGTGTTTATACATGTGGCTTTATTTTGGTGATGCATCTCAAGAGGCCTCTAACACTCATGCAGTAATGCCGTAAAATCCCTTGACTTCTATTAATATCTTAAAAATTTCTTTGCATCCTAGAAGTCCTTCCTGTTTATGCCAGTGCGCTGTTGGACCTGACTCTGGTAACTTGGCTTTGCTTCTGATATGTCTCATTGCTTCCTGAATAAAGTATAAATTCCTTATCATGAAATTTAAGACCTGAGCTACTTTTCTTTTCTTTTTTCTTAGGCTAATAGGTTACTTCTCCTAGCAGACGGGTAGAAATTTGTTAAAAGAACATAGAAAACATAGATACAAATGTGGCTGCAGAGAGACTTATTTAATAAAGCAGTCCTCTATTTCTGGTACTGAAGGTTTATATTCCCCCTTAGGAGTAATGGCTAACTTCTATTATTCTTGGCCTTGCAGGTAGACTATGTTATATTCCAGTCTTTTTTGCAGAATTGTATCATTGTCTAAAATATGAATGGTCTATTATATGTGCTGGTAACAAGGACAGTGAATTATATGTTTTTAAAGTACAAAGATAAGGAAGGACACATACCTGTATGTTTTAAATGAAATAGAGGGCATTTTCTAAGTTGGTAATGTCTAGAAAAGAAAAATTTCTTTCTGTTTCTATATACCACAGTCACATAGATAATCTCATAATCCTTCCAACACTTTATCCACATTGTCTCATATAATCTGGAAGTCCTAGACCTATAATCACCATCAAGCCAATGAGCTAGTCTCCAAGTATAGCTTTTCCTTTGGTTTCTCCATCCAATCCAATTAGGTATTAGATTTCCCACATAAATGATAGAAAAGGAAGCAAGGAAGGGGGAAGAGAGGGAGGGAGGGAGGAAGGGAGGGAGGGAACAAGACTGAAAGAGAGAGAGAGAAAGATCAGTCAAGTGGCACAGTTGATAGAGTGCTGGGCTTGGAGTCAAGAAGACTCACCTTCCTGAGTTCAAATGTGGCCTCAGATACTTATTAGCTGTGAGACCCTGGGCAAGTCACTTAACTGTGCCTCAATTCCTCATCTGTAAAATAAGCTGGAGAAGGAAACAGCAAACCATTCCAATATCTTTGCCAAATTAGGGCACAAAGAGTAGGACACAACTAAAAACAACTACAACAAAATATACATATATGTATGTGTGTGTACATATATATACATATATACACACACATATTTATGTGTGTATATATATATTTATGTGTATTCAGTATATACGTGCACATAGTATTCATAATGTATATATGCATATATACACAATACATGCTTATGTGTATGTCACCCACGCGTTTCTGGAAAAAAAAAAGAATGACTGAGCAAAGGGGTCAGAAGAAACTAACTCAGGAATCATAGGCACTCCCTATCTCTTTGAAGTTTTTGTTGATTCAATAAAAGGTGTTTATAGAATGTTATCAGAAGTTTCTAAAGCTCTATAAGACATTGCCCTCATATAGAATACATACTTGAACTAAATCCTTTGATTTTAAAAAATATATCCACTTGAATAAAAAGCAGTTATTTACCTAGTTGAAGTTTAACTATGTGATTCTTCCTTTATCAAAAGAAAGCACAAAGGGCAAAGAATAACAAACAAGAGTTAGAGTGAAGGAAGTTGCTTTAACCATTTCACTCCCACACCCCACTCCCCACAGCTTTCATTAAATCTCCAGTCTCCGGTGTTTGTAGGAACATAAAGTGATTTTGGTCTCCAAGTCAGTCAGACAATGGACCTTCATTTTATGGGCATTTCTTTGAAACTTCTTGAATTGGGTATTGCTCTTGGACTTGTTAAAATTTTATCTTTATCTTTTTGTTTACTGAATTTTAGTTTCTTGGGTTTTGTTTTGTACCACTTGAGATATGGGCAAAGATGTACTCAGCCAGTGGTTGAGAATCTACTAGACTAAATATGTGACTCACCTACTTCTCTTTTTGTATCTCCTCTGCTAGCAAGATGTGTGAAATGTATCCTTACCTGTACATCAAGGTTTTATTCTACCAAACTCCTAACCCCCCCACAAAAAACCCCACCCATCACAATTTGATATGCATCTTAGGAAAGTAGAGTCATTTTATCCCTAGATTCAACGTAATTTTATTTCTTTTATTTCACCATAATGAGTTTTAAATTGAGCCAGATGAAATTGCAGTTATACAAATATATAATGAGTCAGCTGTTAAAATTAAGTCAACCTATCTTCTAAAAGAAGAGACCGGGAAATCTTTTTTTTATTATTATCATTTTGCTCATTTATTTAAAATGTATGCATTTTTATAGCAGATCAACTGCCCTGAAGATTAAATTTAGGACACTGATTTACCTTTGACTGGGAAGTTCTGAATTGTCTAGTGAACTTAATCTTTCACCTCGTCCCAGCATGCTTGCTTCTTTTTATTATTATTTTTTATTTATTCGTAGTTTTCAACATTCATTTCCACCAGATTTTGAGTTACAAATTTTCTCCCTATCTTTCCCTACTCCCCATCCCCATGATAGTGAGCCTACTGATTACCCCTTCCCCCAATCTGCTCTCTCATATCCTTTACCACACCCCCTCTAACTTTCTAGTAGGGCAAGATAGATTTCTATTCCCCAGTGCCTATATATCTTATTTCCCACTTGCATGTAAAAAATATTTTTTTTAACATTTGTTTTTAAAACTTCGATATCTTTCCCTTCCCTCCTCACCCACACCCACTGGGAAGATACGTAATTCAATATAGGTTGTACATTTGTAGTTAAAAAATGTTTCCATGGGGCAGCTAGGTGGCACAGTGAATAAAGTACAGGCTCTGGCGTTAGGAGGACCTGAGTTCAGATTTGACCTCAGACACTTAACACAAAAACTAGCTGTGTAACCTTGGGCAAGTCATTTAACCCCAATTGCCCTACCTTCCCCCCTCCAAAAAAAAAAGTTTCCATAGTAGTTATTTGTGAAAGACTAACTATATTTCCCTCTGTCCTATCCCTCCCCCTACTTATTCTATTTTCTGCTTTGACCCTGTCCCTTTTCAACAGTGTGTGCTTCTAACTACCCTCTCCTCCAATCTGCCCTCCCTTCTATCATCCCCCTTCTTATCCCCTTTCTGTAGGGTAAGATACCCAAATGAGTATGTTATTCCCTCCGTAAGCCAAATTCAATGAGAGTAAGGTTGTCCCATTCTTTTTCACCTTCCTGGTCTTCCCCTCCATTGTAACAGTTTTCTCTTGCCTCTTTTATATGAGATTATTTACCCTATTCTATCTTTCCTTTCTCTTTCTCTCATTATATTCCTCTCTCACCTCTTAATTTTATTTTTGAGATATCATC
>CM053584.1:112086797-112096797 GCA_028627135.1 Pseudochirops cupreus
AGTTGGGAGATCCATCCTGCCCTACCAAAAAGTGACATAGGAGAGAATAGACTGGGGGAGGGGGGACACACTGGGATGGCTGTTTTGGGGTGGTGGGCGGGGGAAAGACGGGGAGAAAAGATGTAACTCAAAAAAATTTAATAATCTCATATCAAAAAAAAAATAAAAACGGCTTTGTATCTTAAAAAAAAAAGTAAAAGGGGCTAATTCCAATTTGTGTTGTTGTTCAGTGGTTTTTTTCAGTCCTGTCTGACTCTTTGTATCCCCATTTGGGGTGGTCTTGGCAAAGATACTGGAGTGTTTGCCATTTCTTTCTCCAGCTCATTCTACAGATGAGGAAACCGAGACAAGCAGGGTTGGGTCACAGAGCTAGTAAGTTTTTGAGGCCAGATTTGAACTCAGGAAGGTAAGTTTCCCTGACTCCAGGCCTGGTACTCTTATCCACTGTATCACCTAGGCGCAACAACAATAACACCACCACCTATCTCCTAGAATTGTGGTGAGAATAAAATGGGATAAAATTTTAAAATTGCTTTATAAATCTTAAAGCACTATAAAATTGTAGTTATCATTAGTATTACCATCAAATACTCAAATGGATCCATCAACTCATCAGTTTGGAAATTTTCTCTAATAATACTGATTACAGACCATCTGTGCCTATCCATTTCATGAGATTCTGGTCTGTGTCTTATCTTGTAAACATTTGAGCCGAATCCTAGAGAATATCCAGAGTAGTGTAACCAGATGGGGAAGGGTTTCTAGATCATACCCTAGGAAGAGCAGATAAAGTAACTAGAGATATAGAGGATGAAAAACAAAAGCCTAGGGGATGAGGTGGGACAAGGGGGTGATGGTGATACCTTATCTTCAATTACTTGAAAGTTTGTTAAGTGCAAGAGGGATCTGTAGTTTAACTGAACCCCATAGGGCAGAAATAATAATAGCACTTGGATGGATATTTAAAAAAGAGAAAAATCTGGTCTTGACCTAAAGAGAAATATTCTAACACTGAGAGCTATCTAAATGAGGAATGCACTGCCTCCAGGCACAGTGGATTTCTGCTTGCTAGAAATCTTTAAGAAAAGACTAGATGACTAATTTTGGAGTGTGTTGTAGAGGGAAGTTTTTTCACATCTAAGTTGGACTAGCTGATCAATAAGATTCTTTCCAACTCCTAAATTCTATGAATGTGATTCTGAATTACTACTTGTTGGTGATATCACAGAGGAAAATCCTATTTAGTCATAGTTTGAACTAATCTCTGAAAATTCTAGTGCCTTCCCTCTGTTAATGATTTCCTATTTGTCCTTTATATAGTTTGCTTTATATATTGACCATCTGATGATATCTATGTGTAAAGTCACCTTTTGGGTTGTTGAAAGGGAGTGTTTGATCTAGAAGCAGACATCCTGGAAAAAGAAGTCAAGTGGGCCTTAGGAAACATTGCTAACAATAAGGTTAATAATAATTACAGTTGAGTTATTTAAAATCCTAAAAGATGATGCTGTTAAAGTGCTGCACTCAGTGTGCCAGCAAATTTTGAAAACTCAACAGTGGCTGTTGGGTTGGAAAAGATCAGTTTATATCACAATCCTAAAGAAGGGCAATGCCAAGGAATGTTCAGATTACCTAAA
The DNA here is from genome assembly GCA_028627135.1 of Pseudochirops cupreus. Classification (NCBI taxonomy): domain Eukaryota; kingdom Metazoa; phylum Chordata; class Mammalia; order Diprotodontia; family Pseudocheiridae; genus Pseudochirops; species Pseudochirops cupreus. The sequence goes on from CM053584.1 coordinate 112,088,435, forward strand.
AATTGTGCTCATTTTACATGCCAGCAAAGTTGTGCTTAAGATTCTGCAAGCTAGTAGTTAGAGCACTGGCCCTGGAGTCAGGAGGACCTAAATTCAAATCTAGCTTCAGATACTAGCTATGTGACTCAAGGCAAATCATGTAATCCAATTGCCTCCCTCCCCACCCCATCCCACAAAAAAAAAAAAAAAGCTAGGCTTTAGCAATATGTGAACTGAGAATTACCAGAAGTGCAAGTTGGTTTTCAAAGCAGAAGAACTAGAGACCAAATTGCCAATATTCACTGAATTATAGAGAAAGCAAGGGAGTTCCAGAAAAAACATCTACTTCTGCTTCATTGACTACACTAAAGCATTTGACTGTGTATCACAACAGAATGTGGCAAGTCCTCAAAGAGATGGAAGTACCAGATCATTTTAATATTGTATCCTGAGGAACCTGTATGTGGGCCAAGAAGTAACAGTTATAACCAAACATAGAACAACTGATTGGTTTAAGATTGGAAAAGAGAACAACAAGGCTGGATATTGTCATTTTATTTATCTAACTTATATGCAGAGCACATCATGTGACATGTTGAACTAGATGAAATAAAAGCCAGAATTAAAGTTGCTGGGAGAAATACCAACAATCTGAGATATGTGATGCTATCACCCTGATGGCAGAAAGTGAAGAAGAATTAAAAAACCTTGTGATGGGGGTGAAATAAGAGAAGGTAAAGGCTAGTTTGCAGCTTAGCATAAAAAAAAAATCTTGACAAGTGGTCCCATCACTTCCTGGCAAATGGGGGGAAGAAAAATGGAAGTATTGTAAGATCTTATATTTTTAGGCTCAAAGATCACTGCCAATAGAGACTGTAGCCATGAAATTAAAAGATACTTGCTTCTTGGAAGGAAAACTATGGCAAATCTGGACAGCATGCTAAAAAGCAGAAATATCAGTTTGCCAACAAAAGTCCATATAGTCAAAGCCATGGTTTTTCCAGTGGCAATGTGTGGCTGTGAGAGATGAACTATAAAGAAAACTTAGCACTGCAGAATTGATGCTTTTGAATTGTGGCACAGAAGACTTTTGAGAGGACCTTGGACAGCAAGAAGATCAAATCAATCGATACTTAAATTAATTCAGACTGTTCATTGGAAGGTCAAATACTAAAGTTGAGGATTAAATATTTTTACCACACAATGAGAAGATAGAAAAGCTCCTGATGTTGGGAATGATTGAAGACAAAAGGAAAAAGGGATGGCAGAGGATAGTGCCATGAAAATAATGAACATGAAATTGGACAGACTTCAAGAGATAGTGAAGGACAGAAGGACCTGGAATTCTATGGTACCTGGAGTCATGAAGATTTGGACATGATTGAATGACTGAACAACAATCGTTTACTTTGCATTTATTTGTTTGTGTGTTGTGTCTCCCATTAGATTGTAAGCTCCTTGAGGAAAGGGACCTTTTTGCCTCTTTTTTAATCCCCCGCACTTAGCACAGTGCCTGGCACAAAGTAGGTGCTTAATAAATATTGATCGATTAATCCATTATATGAAATCATATCTGGTGAGTATAGTCAGACTTGTTCATTAGGAAAATCACCTGGATAAAAGGGTAGAGAAGTGGAGAGGCTTGAGGTAGAGAGACCAATGAGATTATTTTAATAAATCATACAGGAAATTGGTGACGAGAACTTGAAGGTCTTGTCTGTTTGAATGGAAAGAAGACATAAATAAGAGATGTTGTTTACAAGATTTGGAAACTGAATGGATGTTGCAGGGTGAAGGTGGAGTGAGACTGAAGAGTTGAGAATTACACAGAGGTTGAGAATCTGGGTGACTGAAAGTTTTATGGAGCCTTTCTCAAAAAAAGTTAAAAAGAGGGCTAGATTTGGAGAGGAAATCCCTTTGCTTAAGAAAAGGACAGGAATGGTTGGTTCAGATAGTCCTATAAGCATGAGGAGGTGCTGAAGGTGGTTCATTGTGGATAATTTACACAGATAAGGGTCTGGTCAAATGCTTAAAAGGAACCTGAGGCCAAGACCTGATATGGACACAAGCAAATAGGTCTTAGGTCTGAGAAGCTTCTCATTTAATCACACAACACTCCATCTACTGATTCCCTGCCTTTTTAATTGCTGAACATCATGCCTGGAATCCTTCCCTCTTCACCTCCACCTCCATCTCCTGGCTTCCTTCAAGTTTCTGTTCAAATCTCAGCTTCTAAAGAAGCCTTTCCTGGTCCCTTCATCCCTTCTCTACTGCCACCCCCCCTCCAAAAAAAATTCCCCCTTCTTACAGCTACTACCTTCCTTCTGAGATTACCTACTTCCCATTCACACTGCATATACATTCTATGTCTTTACTTATTTGCATATTGTTTCCCCATTAGCTTGTGAGCTCCATAAAGGTAATTTTTGTCTTCATCGTACCCTAGTGCCTAGGACAGAGTAAGTACTTAATAAATGCTTGATGACTGATTGACTTACTGTTGAATTTGTGATACCTACAGTACATCCAGTTTGAAATGGTTAGGTAGTTGATAATGAAGGATTGGAGCTCAGCAGAGAGAATAGAGACAGAAATATAAAGCTATGAGTCATCAGTACAGAGATGACATCTTTTCTCTCATTTCTAATATTTCTCCATCTAATAGTTCTTTCCTCATGACCTAGAGATATGCTTATATCTCCCTTACTTAAAAAAAAACCTAAAGAAAAAAATTCATTTAACCCTATCATTACCTCTAAGTGTAATTATCCATCTCATCTCTTTATTGTTCAAGTCCTAGAAAGAGCAATTTACACTCACTCCTTTCACTTCCTCATCACCCTTTCACTTCTTGGTCCTCTAAGTCTCAGTTCATGGTTCTATAGAAGCTACTCTCTTAAAGGTTCCTGGTGATCTCAGCTAAACCAGGTGATTTTTCTCAGGCCTCATCCTCTTTAATCTTTCTGCAAGTCTTAACACTGTAGATTATTCCTTTTTTTCCAGTGCATTTAATCTTTTCTTCTGAAACAATGATGCCACTCCCTTCTAATTCTTTTATTTGACTTGTTTGTTGGATCATCACGGGCCCATTTCTCTTCCCTCCAGAGTCCTATCACTTGAAGATCTCATCTGCCTCTATGAGTTCAATCATCACCCCTACACAAATCCATACATTCACCCTCAGTATCTCTCCTGAATCCGAATTCCACATCTCCAAATGGATACCTCCATCTGGATATCCTGCTAGCATCTTAAACTCAACATATCTGAAACTGAATTCATCATTTCCTCCCATAAATCTGATCCCCATCAAATTTCCCTCTTTCTTGTGAGGGGATCATCCTCCCTGTCATTCAGGTTTGTAAGACTTATCATTAACTATTCTCCCCACTGGACTTGGAATCACTGAGATGTACTTAAGAGGAACTGTAGTGTAAGGTAAAGGCTTTAGGCTTGGAATCAGGGAATCCTGATTCTCAAAGCAAGTGAGCTGGCCTATATAAATCTATGTTAGTCACAGAATTGTTATGAAGGAGAAGGGCACTTCCACCAAGAGCTATCTATAGCAGAGGTATTATTATGACTTCTTTGGATATAGATTGCAAGCTCCTTGAGGGCAGGGACAGACTATCATATCCCCCTTGCTTAGCACAGTGCTAGGCATATGGTAGGAGCTTAGTAGATATCTGATTTATTGAAATTGAAAAAAAAAATTACCTTCCCTTTTCATATGTAACTTTGTGGAATTTTTGGTTAGCTGATTTGAATACTGAGCTATTCATATTTTTTTTTTTTACTGCAATAGGAAGAAATTGCTACATAAAAGTGATTTTACTTTGGGACACTTTTGTTAGTCATTTCATTATAGTGTTTTATGCAGATTAGCAGATTTTGAAGAGAGTCTCTAAGGAGGTTGAAGATTTGCATTTGAGAAGAGATAACATTAGAATAAATATTAGACTCCTTAATACTGGTATGTGGGCGTATCTGCATGTGGGCAGACTGCCTGGAGATGGATAGAGGAGCAGTGTCTTGGAGTGGTGTCTTGGTTCCTAAGACCATGGGAAATATGTGTTTTCCCATGGTCTTAGGCGAGCCCAAGACAGGTTGAGAACCGTTGTATTACAGGAAGTCATCTCTTGGTAGTTACTTCATTTATCTGAGCTGGCAGGAATTATGAGTTCCAAAGTTTTAGTAATTGGACACCATGGTATTACCATTTGGAATTATTATGAATATTTCTTTTCCTTTTTTCTTCATGATTTGGCAAAGATGAAGGGATACTGTATGAGAATGAGCTAATGTTTTCTGCTTCCACTCAGGACAGGACCAGAGAGAACAGACTTAGAGAAAAGTAAGCAGAAGGAGTAGGATTTTGGGAAGTCATTCCAGAAAGAAAGAGTTCTCAGACAATGGGACACATTTGTTATGCAAAAATAACCAGAGTTTCCTTTTCCATTAAAAAAAATAAACTTATTTATTTTTATAAGCATTTATAATGTCCCTCTCCAGTACCTGCGCTCCCGCAGTGAACAAAAACCAAATTAAAACAATGGAAAAACAAAAGCCTCAGAGATTTCTTCTCCAGAGAATTTAAAGAAAAGAATAAACATAACCTTTTGTCATAGTTATTATTATGCCAAGAGACAGAGGAATAGACTACAAAAATCCCATCCTTCCCAATGAGTCCAAAAAGGGAAGCTAAAGAAGGTTTTAAAAAATCTATTGCTTTTCTAAACTTCTTCAGATAAGGCATCTTCACCATAAGTCAAATTTCAATTAATTTAGTTTTGCTTACTATGTGCTGGGTATTTTGCTAGAAATTCTGTTTAGTTTTTGAACTGCAAGGAGTAGGTTGTCATCATTCTCTTTTGTTACAGTCACATGGTAAATAGTATTTCCTCTTCAGATAGTGCAAATAATGGCTGATTTCATTTCTATGCACCAAGCTCAATGGTCTAACAGCTGTGGTAGAGCTGCTGTTTCTGAAGTGAAAACATTGAGAAAATACAGAGAGAACTGAAAACTTTATCCACTTTCATTTCATTAGCAAACTCAAAAGGAACAATGGTTAGCAATGTTCCCAAGCACCAATTATACCCATTCTGACCAGTTGGATAAAGAGGAGGAAGGAGATGATTTACAGTGAATAACAAATAAGATTGTTAGATGTTGCTGTTCCTCTTAAGATTTTCACTTTTTTAAAAAAAAGCAAAACATTTAATTAGAAAGTGCAATGTGTCTTACAAGAGGACACATTGTCCCAAAATCAAGATGATAACAGACCCAATCATTAAAGACATCTTGTAAGATATGACTTGAACTGAGCCTTGAAGAAAGGTAGGGGTCTCAAGGTAGAGGAGATGGGAAATACCCACTTAGCAAAACCCTTCAACTCCTATTTCACTAAGTTTAGAGATCTTAGTCCTGAACGCCTTCAATTTTCCTACTCTTCACAATTTATTTGTCTTTTTACTGCTCCTTTGAGAACACAAGAACCAATGAGACTATATCCAATTCCTATGCACCATGAACTCATAAAATTATTAGGAGCATCATAAGATTATAGATGTGGAGGTGGAAAGGATCCCAGGAATCAACTAATTCAAACTGCTCATTTTACATTTGAGAAAACTAAGATCCAGAGATATTCAGTGACTTTCCCAGAGTCATATAGGGAGGGCATGGCAGAATTGGGATTTGAACCCAGGCTCTCTGACTCCAAAAACAACACTTTAACCACTTCACCATGTGATAAAAAACCAATAGGAGCATTTCCCCCTAGTTGGTTATTGTCTCCATGCTATCCAGACCCTCCAGTCTGCTGAGTGCTTCTGCATCATTGTCACCAATACTGTGAGAACAAATAATTTCAGTTTTATTATTCCCATTTTACAAATAAGGAAAGCTGGGCTCAGAGAAGTTAAATGAGTTTGCATGTGGTCATTGCAATGAACATCTGATGGTCCTAGCCATGCAGGTCCGTGAAAGACATCCCTGTGTGCTATCTTGTATCCTGGTCCATATGTCCTCAAAGTATGCATTCATATGTCCTTCCAAGAATTCAATCTGGAGAATATAGAGAAAATCTAGCTCCATATCTGCCTCCTTACCCTAATCCTGGGGTGATAGTACATAAACATTCCAGTGCTGTTTAAATGAAACTTGACTCCCTACATCTTTTAACCATTCCCTCTAATAATGAGAAAAAGAGATAGATTTACATTGATCAGATTACATAAAATGAAGTGTCCAAGCATTGGTGCTAACCCTTCCCCTTGTTCCATGTGAAATAAAATCATGAAATCATGGCCCCTAACTTTAACAAATGAAGAAATAGAGAATCAATGCAATTAGCCAAAATCTCAACACTAGTTACTACTAAAATTGGGATGCATTCCTAACTCCTAGTCCTCTGCTTTTTATAATCTATCGTGCTGATTATTATAAAATCAAAATGTCTTTTGCAGAACAATAACAAAATCAGTGCTCTCTGACATGTTATCAATGAAGCGCTTACCCCACCTGCTATTTGTATTACTGACCACCAGAGTATTCTTAGATAGCAGGCCAGTTCTTGGGTACCTCTGCCTGGCTCGCAGTGAGCTTGCTGTCACTCATCCCTTGGCTATGCCACTTTGTGGGGGATGTTTCTTTTCCTTCATTAATCTAGAAGTCAGTGTAGATTATCCAATTAAATTATGTTTTGGGTCCCATCCTACTCCAGGGTGCATTTGTCTTTGTTCCTTACCTCACTATGGCTTTATTAGGGGGACTTCAGAGAGAAGATAGCATCTGAGTTACTTCTTGAAGGACATGAAGACATGGAGTGGAAGGGAAGACTATTCTAAAGGAAGCATGCTGGCTCCTCTGGAGGCATGGGTTCATAGCCTACTCCTCATATCTGTCTTCAAAGGAAGACCAGTGTGGTTGGATAGAAAGAGCCTTGACATTGAAGTCAGATGAATTGGAGGTCAAATCACATCTCTGACGAGTAGTGGTTATAACTATACAGTTTTAGGCAAGACAGTTATCTTCCTTGGGTCTTGGTTTCCTTATCTGTAAAATGTGAGGAATAGATTAGATGGCCACTGAGGTCTTTTCCAGCTCTAGAGCTATGATCCCAAGACTTGTGGCATCCTAAGAGAGGGAAGAACATTAACAAGGAACAGCTGTGAGAATGATCGTAGTGGTATACAATGGGAACAATAAGGAGAGTGGATTGACAAGAATAGACTGGCCATGCTGAGCAATAATAAGAAATAAAGTGGGATAGGCAGTGTGGGAGCAGACCACAGAGAACTCTGTCTGCTAAGCAGAAGAGGCTTCGGTTTGAATCAGTGGGGAGTAGAATTACAGAGGAGAGGGGAAAAATAAAATGAAGTGAATGAATATTCAATGGACTAAGATTTTTTTGATTCTGCATTTTCTAACTATAAGCCAGAAACAATGAAATTAAACAATAAAAATGAATAAGGATTGGGGGTTTCCACAGTGGGTTTAGCAAAGTCTCAGAGACAAGTGTGTTTAAGACAGTAAGGAAGGCAAAGTCAAAAGAACGAATCCTAGAGTCAAACTTGGGCAAAAAGTCCAATGAAGTCAGGATCGTGGCTAATGGACTGGATGAAGCTGGAGGATTTCAGCATTATAGAAGGATAAAGTCAGAGAACCATAAATCTCCAATTATAGGACAATCAAAGTTCTATAACCTGTCAAAATCACAGATCCTTCATGTATTCACATAATTATTTTTAAGAACTAATTAAAACTTGATTTATCCAGCTTATCAACATGGATTTATTGAGCTTAGACTACAGATCTGACAGTGTATTAGCTACTATAATATACAAAAGAAGTTTATGGCACTTGCCCTGCCCCCAGAAGAGCTATTTAGCTGGAGAGTTATGCATACAAAAAAATAAACAAGAGCTATAATTTATATATATGCATATATATTGCATATGTAATATGTGTATATATGTAGATATAGAGAAAAAGGAAGGAAACAAGCATTTGTTAAATACTTACTATAATTATGTACCACATACTGTACCAAACACTTTACAAATATTCTTCATGTGATACTCACTACAACCCTAGGAGATAAACTTTATTATTATCTCCATTTCATAGCTGAGGAAACTAAGGCAATCAGGGGCTAAGTGACCTGTCCAGGGTCACACAGCTAGTAACTGCCTGAGGCTGGATTTGAACTTAGATCTTCCTCCAGGCCCAATGTTCTAGGCACTATGCCACCTAGCTGGCGTGTGTGTGTGTGTGTGTGTGTGTGTGTGTGTGTGTGTGTGTGTGTGTGTGTGTAAAATTGAATATATGAATTCTGTCCACCAATAAGGGTTGCAATCCATCTATAAAGGAACAGATAA
>CM053584.1:112103059-112120745 GCA_028627135.1 Pseudochirops cupreus
TTCAATAGTTTTCTTAATTTCAATTTTATTCATCTCTCCTTTGGTTTTCATTATTTCTAATTTAGTATTTAATTGAAGATTTTCAATTTGTTCTTTTTCTAGCTTTTTCAATTGCATGCCCAACTCATTGACTTCCATTTTCTCAAATTCATTTATGTATGCATTCAGGAATATAAAACTTCCCCTAAGAACTGACTTTGCTGCATTCCACAAGTTTTGGTATGATGTCTCATTATTGTCATTCTCTTGAATAAAGTTACTGATTGTCTCTATAATTTCTTGTTTGACCCACTCATTCTTTAGGATTAAATTCTTTAGTTTCCAATTACTTTTTAGTCTATCTTTCCATGGCCCTTTATTGCATCATGATCTGAGAATGAGGCTTCAGTGACTTGAGGAGAAAGTGAGGTGCAGCTCTGCCTCACTTAAATCCAATTCACTCAGAAGACAAGGCATCACCCTCATGATGTCATTGGTCCTCTTGGAGAATCAAGGATGAACAATAACAAAAAACAAAACAAAACAAAACAAAACCAATCCCCCATTGCAAAGAAATTATGCTTCCTTCTAAAATCCCTTCAATTTGTAGGTCTCGCAGATACTTCACAATGGTCATGTTGTCAGGGAAAAATTTTTGGTTCCCTAAGGGCTGCTCACCTTGTTGGAGTCACCATGAATTCAGGATTAGGCATGTTAGTCCTGTTTACCTGTAAACTTGAGGATTGGTTCATTCAATCTCTAGCAAACCTGGCTCATGAATAAAATATTAGGACTAAAAGATACCATAGAGTTCTAGTAGTCTAACCTCCTCATTTTGTAAATGAAAAACCTGAGGCTGAAAGAAATTAAATTATTTGCCCAAAATGACGTAACTTATGGAAGTACCAGGAGTAGAGTTTAAGTATCCTGACTCTTAATCAAGGTCATTGATGATCTCTTTATTGTTAAATCTCAGGTATTTGTTGTTCTTGCCCCTTCTGCAACATTTGGCACTATTGACCACCACTCCTCTCTCCTGAAAACTTTCTCCTCCCTAAGTTATTATAATATATCTCTTTCTTGGTTCTCTATTTGTTTGCCTGATCCTTCTCATTCACTTTTCCAAGACACGACTCCTAAACATGAATATGCCGAGGGGCTCTATCCTGGGCCCCATTCTCTTCTCTCAGTGATCTCATCAACTCCCAGGGACTTAACCTACATCTTGTGCTGATGACACAAATATTTGGGATAAGGGAACGCTTATCTCTCTTCTGAATTCCAATTTTGAATCAACAAGTGCCTGCTGGGCATTTTCAACTAGATGACCTGTTGGCATCTAAAATTCAACTATTCCAAAGTAGAACTTGCTTTCTTTACTCTTTAATCCACCCTCTTCCTCACTTCTCTGTTTCTTTTGAAGGCACTACTATTCTTTCAGAAACTCAAGATTGCAACATTGGAGACATTCTCTATTCTTCTTTCTCTCTCAACCTCTGTGGAGACATACCCTGGCACATGCTCCTGCAGGTGCTAAAGCCTCAACTACTGAAGACTCAGAAAAGAAAGTTCTTGTCACTGTTAAATGATTCAACATGGAAAAATGATAACAACAGTGGAAATGATACTAAAGATACGGCATTAACATCTGCTTTGCCACTGTACCCTACACACTTCTCCATCTAACTTGCTCCTCAGACCTTCTATATTTGTTTTCTCTCCCACTAGAATGGGAGCTTTTTGAAAGCAGGGATTATTTTGCTTTTCTGTTTGTATCCCCAGCACTTTGCATATAGTACATACTTAATATGCCTCATTCATTCATTCATTCATTCATTCATTCTCTCCCTCATCTTCCCTCCCCAAATCTAATCAGTTGCTCAGTGTTCAGATTCTTTCTTCGTAAGATCTCTCACCTCTGTCCTCTTCTTGCCATTTGTAAGACTACCAGCCTAATTCAATCTCTTACCACCTCTAGCTTGGACTATTATAATAGCCTCCTAACTGATCTTCCTCACCAGTCTCTTCTTTCTATAATCCTCCTCCAGACAGTTGCCAAACATGTTTCTAAAGTGTAAATCTGATTTTATTAACCATTCCCACCACCACTGCCACTCGAGAAGTTTTAATGGTTTCATATTGATTCTAACTTGTCATTTAAAATCTTTTATAATCTGCCTTCAACTTGTCCTTCTAGGCTCATAACTCATTACTTCCACTCCCATAATTTGTGTTCCACCAAACCGTTCTACTTGATGTACCCTGTGTACCTGATTTTCCATCTTTGGTCTCTTTGCCATTACACAGACTGCCCTCCATTCCTGGAATGCTCTCCCTCTTCATTTCTCTCTCTTGGGACCTTTAGCCTCTTTTCAATATCCAGCCCAAAGTCTACCTTCTACAAGAAACATTTTCTGTTTTCCTTAGTTGTTATTCCTATTCTCCATCCCCACATCCATGTATTTGTTGTGTGTATGTTTTTATATTGATACATATTTTTCCTCCCAGTAAAATATCAACTCCTCTAAGTCCAGGTGTTTTTTTTTAAATCTTGTTTTTGAATTCCAGCACCTTCACCTAGCACAGTGTTTAGCACATATACACTTTAAAAACTTGGATTGAATTGAATTTCCACCATCTCATTGGCTTATGGTACAACTCATGTGACACTGAAACATATCAGAAAGCAATTCAGAACTAGATATGATCATCTACATGGGGCTTTCAATCCTTTCTTGGATTAGTAAGCCAATTTAGGAAACATAATTGTTTATAGATCTGAAAACTGCTTGGTAAAAAGAGAATAAAAGCTAAGCAAATTGGGTCTTAAAGAGTTTCCTTTCCCTTCACCCCCAACCTCCATCAAACCTTGGTAACTCATGAATTAACCTCTACTTTAGTGATAAATCCACCTAAAGAAGATTGTCACCTAAAGTCAGAACTGCTCCTTTCTTGGACACAACACCAACAATTTTTCTTCTTAACTCTTATTTTTCTAGATTTTATGCAAGTGTGTGCCCTATGTAGTAGAAAGAAGGTAGGCCTGGGACCCTGGAGAGCCATGTTCTAGTTCTTGCTCCACCATAGTCCAGCTGCGTGACTCTGAGCAAGTCATTTGACCTGTCTAGTATTCCCACCTATGAAATGAAAGTGTTGAACTAAATCAGAGGTTCTCAACCTGTGGGTCATGACCCCTTTAGGGGTCAAACGACCCTTTCACAGGGGTCGCCTAAGACCATCAGAAAACACATATTTCTGATGGTCTTAGGAACCGAGACATTGCTCCTCTATCCCTCTCCAGGCTGGTCCGCCCACATGCAGATAAGCCCACATATGAGTATTAAAGGGTCATGGCATTAGGAGGGTTGAGAACCACTGGACTAAATGATCTGAAAGATTCCTTCAAGGTCTAAGATTCTTTATTCATTTCCAGTGCTATTTTAGGATGCTTTATAGTGATTGTACATGTGTCTAGTTCAATTATTCTAGTTTGACCTAAGCCTGATTTATCTTTTGCCCTGTTGCTCACTTTGGTTTAGGTCCATAGTGCCTAAACAATGTCCTACTTCATACCCAAATTAGTAACTCCTTTATGATTGACAGAATCACTGCCATAGATATCTATGCACATTGCTTACCCAGTCCAAGACCACTAGACTAGTAACTAAATCATGTAGCACATCTTCTTTTTTCATGGAAACAGTCTTGATGAAGGAATATCAGGTGTGTATAATGGCTAGCTAGTATGACATGCTTTGAACATTATCAAATGTTCTCATATGAACTAATGGGCAAATGGATCATTTGACTTCTCTTCTTTAGGTGTGGGAACTAGAGACAGGACACCAAATATATCAGATTTTTGAACCCCATGGGAACAACATTGAAGTAACAACTGCTGCTATTGATAAGAGTGGATTTGTTCTTGCTACAGGGGCATACAATGGTAAGACTTATTTCTTGAGGGATATTCCTGCCTATGTTAGCCCTCCTGGAGATCTGCATTCAGTAGGGCTGATGAATTCATTAGTTTTTGGTGGGTTGGTGTGTTGGGGGAAGAACAGGTTTGAGTGGGAAAGGGTAATGCTCAGTTTCACTTTGATGACTTTTTGACATCACTAAGTCCCCATATCCCCAGGCTTTGGTATTATTATATTTATAGGCCTTGATATGGATTGATATAAAATCCTTTTGCCTTGGTTTGCTCTACCCCTGTTTTTTGTTGTTGTTGTTGTTGTTGGGTAATTTTCATATTTTCAGTTATGTCTGACTCTTTGTGACCTCATTTTGGGGTTTTCTTGGCAAAGATACTAGACTGCTTAGTCATTTAGAAAGGTAAAAAAGCCCTGAAAAAATCAGCCTGGGACAACTGGGAGGGGATATTATATCTCTACGTTGTTCACCATCCTTAACCTTTTCAGTCTAGTATTGAATCCAGCATAGCACTCACATCCTTGCTCTCTCTGTTCCACTGAATTTGACCCTGATGCCCCAAGTTTCCAGGGTGATAGTAGAAACTCTTGGTTATGTCACTGTGGTTTGTCCATAGTAAGGAAACTGTGGCTTTGAGGCCACCTGTGGCCCCCCTCTGTCCTTAAATGCAGCCTTTTTACTGAATCCAAATTTTATAGAACAAATCCCCTTAATAAAAGCATTTGTTCTGTAAAACTTGGACTCAATTGAAGTGTTGCACCCAAAGACCTAGAAGGCCACTTGTAGCCTCAAGGCCGCAGGTTCCCAATCTCTGGCTAGACAAATGGTAAGTAACAATAGGATCACTGTTCCATGAGAGTGGACCAGTGGAGACTCAAGTCAGGAATGGAAGCTCAGAGTCAAAAAACAAAAAAAGAGAAAATAATAAGGATGGATTCTTCATCACAGGCAACTGGAAACATCAGCTTAGACAGATGAGAAGAAGGAACTTTTTGGCAAGAGGGGATAGAAAAAGGGAAGAGAGACACTCTTGCTGGTAACATGAACTGGAAGACAAGCTTGGGGGTTTATAAGCATCCATTGGCAGAAGCCAGTAATACAGGACAAGTTCCTCTATAATCTTAGCTCCCAATCTCATAGTCTAAGGAGAAGTCTATGGAGAAGAAAAGGAAGATTGACTCTTATCACTTCTGAATAACCACCTTCTCTCTACACATTCTAAAATAACTAACTTTCTAGGCCACACTTAACACTAGACTAAATTCCACATTCGGAGGATACCCCACAATAATTTCTGGAACCCCATTAGGCCTGCATTTAGAAGTGTCCCTATGCACCAAAAAGAATCTTTCATTTCAGATTTAGAGGTGAAAGTTAAAAAATACAAATAGCTTGGGAGTCATAAAGCATTGTAATGAATGAGTTTTCAGTGGAAGTATATAAAATATAATATGGCTTTTGCATGGCTGGAGTGGTTAGGAAACGAGAGGGGAACAGTTAAAGCTGAGAGAAGAAATCCTTTCCCCTAGGGTAAAAATAATGGGAGGGGGAGAGAGACAATAGTTCAATCTAGACATAATTGTGCCATGAGAAGGGATGACCTGTCCCCTAGAAAGTCATGCCTGTACCCACTTTGGCACTGGATATAAGGTGGAGCCCAGGAAAAGTATCACATTTGATGGGAGGTGAGCTGCTGAAGCTGGACAAGGGAGTTAGCCGCACCACTGCAATCTGGGAGAGAACTGATGACAAATTTCCATCCTACCAGGCAAGGATGTATACTCTCTCTGCCCAGGAGGAAGTAAGCCCCTTATACTCCAGGGCATTAGGGTCAAGACATAATTGGTCTGGGATAAAGCAAACCACTGATAAGGAGAGAAAAAAGGTTAGAGAAAGAGGAAACTATAATTCCTAAGACAAAGTCTGCATGTGTGTGTGTGTGCGCATGTGTCCGCGTGCGTGTGTGTGTGCATGCGTGTGTGTGTGTGTGTGTGTGTGTGACTGTATAACTTTGTCTAAGGCTAATCTCACTTAGGGGCAAACCCAAGGTTTGAACCTCTGTTTGTCTTCATGCATAGACATACTCACAGAGAGTCCACAGCTTAGTAGAATAATGCCTTGTTCTATTGCTGACTAGAAGCTCTCAGATTGTTCTTTTCTGAGAAAATATCTATTAATCATTTTTTTTCCTTCCTATTCAGGCACACTTAAACTCTGGGATTTTGGAAGTGGACAGGAAATGAAAGTGTTGGTTGAAGGGAAAGACTGGAAAGAGGATGATCATTGGTTGCACCAGCTAACCTTTGTAACAACTAATGAAAAAAATCACTTCCTGATCCTAGCCCTAGAGTACAACGGGAGAATCAAACTTGTCCAGGTTTTCCATTTCATCTTTAATTTACTTTCTGGCTTCTCTACTCTGTGAAGCTCATGTAAGGCTTTATTTGGGTCTTTGGGTGGTTCATCTAGATATTTAACCATAGTTGGGCTATTTTCTCTCTCTCTAAGTTTGTCAGGATGCTACTCACTACCCTTCCCTCTGGCTTCCTTTGTATATTTATTGTCTCCTGTAGAGAATGGCTGCCCAGCCACCAGAAGCCTGCCCTTAGCTGCTAGCAAAGGAGATTTATTAAACTACTTCAGTTAGATGACCAAAGCCTTGTTTAGGAGCTGAGCTGGACTCTCTGACCAAAAGCATAAAGAAGCTAGCTATATCTAGGATGCTACCCAAGACCTTTTTAGCATTGGTCACTGGAGGAGTAGATCATACAAAATCTCTGACTATGTATAAGACCCAGAGAGAGAGCCTGTGCCTGCTGAGTGAGAATAAAGTCACCCTGTCATCAAAATAACTTCGCTTTCAAGTTCAGGGTCCAATGGATTCTTTGAAGCTGCTTGTACTGAACAGAACACTGGACCTGTTTTTGGACCTCACTTGAGGACACTAGCTATGTGTTCCTGGACTTAAAGTTAAAGACTTAATCTCTGAGCCTCAGTTCTCTCATTTAGAAAATGGGATTATAATATCACTTACCTAACAGGGTTGTTGTAAGGATCAAATATGATAATGTGTGTAAAGTGTGTAGCAGACCACAAAGCATTACATGTAAGCTATTATTGGGAGGCTCAGGCAAGCCCCTTGTTTTCCTGTGTATCCATTACCACCTAGGAATGCTAATGCCTTCCTCATATGTGTAATTAAAGCTAGACAGTTTATCCTGACTACTGAATGAATCTGTTCTTTGTCTGGAACTAAAGAATTTATTGCTCTTTTTCCAGAAGGGCTAAAATCAGAAATAATTTCTAACTTGAATAAGAAAGGAATTATGAAGCTTTAGCAAAGATTAAGAAAACAGATGGGCCTGCTCCTAGAAAGGTGAAGTCAAAAGTTTCCTCCATTTCCATCTACTCTCCCTAAGTTGTCCTGAGGATCACAGAAGAGCACTTCTAAAGGCACAAAGAATTGCCAATTACATTTGCAAGTTAACAGTATAAAACTGTGTCATAATGTTCTCCTTCATAATTTACATTTCTCATTTCAAAATGTCCTTTTTAAGTTCTAGGAAGAACTTAAACACAGTGCCTTATATAAATTTCTTGAGGTTACTTTTAGGACAGGAAACAATTTTTTTTAATGTTTGTTTAATGTCCATAGATACCTTTAGTGCAATTTGAAGCATGATTACTGAACAATTCTGTACAGCACAATTGAAGCACAATTCCTGTAGAAATTCATATTTTAAGTGGGCCATTTCAACTTCACAACACCTCTGCTGAATTAGGCAAATGTGTCTAAAATCTTTTGTTCTTTTGTGAAACAAGCTGAAATACAGATATGTTCTCACTTTAATATAATATATGAGAATCCAGTCTTAGAAAACATAAGGTCAACAAATTTAAAGTTAGGAAACTCATTTAATCCAACTCTCAGCCTCATTTTAAAGATAAAGAAGTACAACTCCAGAAGGTTAAGAATTGCAGAAGGTCACATAACTGATACATAGCACAGCTACAATTTGAACCCAGATTGTGTGGATCCAAATCCAGTACACTTTCCATTACATAACAGTTTAATTAGGATGTGTCTGTTCACTTTACAGAAGGCTATTTTGTCATAGTCAAATTTACTGCAACATTCCTTTACACAGAGGACTGCTTTAGTACATTTAAAATTTGATTTGATTTACACATTCTTTTCCTACATTAGTACTTTTGGGTAATAGAGGGCACGCTGATAAAAGTTAACTAGTGTACATATTGGTAGCCTAGTATAATGGAAAAAGGATTGGATCTGAAGTCAAGAAGACCTGAGTTCTAATTCAAACTCTATGATTTACTTTGCGTGTCTTTGGATCAGACGTCAGAGATGCCAAGGTCATCCACTGCATCCAGGGCTATCACCAGTCATCTTGACTTTTGTCTTGCCAGTGGACTTTGACAACTCTATAAGAGAAAGTGAGGCTGATGACTGTGTAACTCTGCACGTCACTCCATAATATCAATTGTCTGCTTCTAAAATGAAAGACAAACAACGATAACAACAACAAACTTTGGGAAAGTCACCATGTGTCTGGGTTTTGGTCATCTCCTTTGTAAAATAAGGAATCTGGACCATCTAGATAGCCTCTAAGGACCTTCCAGCTCTATAGACTATGATCTAAGGATTATAGATATTCTGATCCCCGCTAGTCTGTAATTTCTTTATTTTTGTTGTTGTGTTCATTAGTACCTGATTATTCATGACCCTAGGGTTTTATTGGCAAAGAGACTAAATTAGTTTGAGATTTCCTTCTCCAGCTTATTTTCCAGATGACAAAACTGAGGCAAATAGGGTTAAGTGACTTGCCCAGGGTCACATAGCTAATGAATGTCTGAGGATAGATTTGAACTCCGGTTTTCCCAACTTGAGACCCAGTACTCTATATACTGTGTCAACCAGCTACCCTTAACTTCTTTATCTTTGCAGTTAAAATGAGAGTTCTTACTTTGGAGCTAATTTCCTCTTGAATCATACATATATAATCTTCTGCCCTTAAGCTTCAACATCTCCTTTATTTCTTGATAGATAAAATGTAAATCTTACAATTGTCTAAGAGATAGCAGCTATTAAGTGTCCCTATGCTTGAAATTTGATTTGGCCTTTAAGCCATTTAAGGCATAAGACCAATCTATCTCTGCTGTATATCTTTTCTCCAAATTGATGTAGCCTAATCTGTAAGCCATCTTAAAGTGTAGGATTTTTTTTTCTTTGCCTTTTGCATACATGCCCATAGAAATATTAAATTTAATTAACCATTTATTAGTAACTCATGTACAGGACACGGTGCTAGGTCCCATTTTATAAAATAAAATAGCATCCTTTATCTCAAGGAGTTTTTAATCTAATAGAAAAGAATGGACAAGTGTAAGAATAATTATAATGCAAGGCAGATTCTCAGGACGAAGGAGAAGTCCAAACAAAATGCTTTGAGAGATATGGAAGTAGGTGGAATAATGATAGAGGAGAATTCATGGAGGAAGTAGAACCTCAGATGGAACATGAAGAAAAGAAGGAAAGTATTTCAATAGGCAGAGCTATGGAGAAAGAGGAATGGAAGGCATGTTGGCAGATAGAATGATGTAAATAAGGGCCCAATAATAAGAATTCAAGAAAGTGAGAAGTCCAATAACAGTAACAAAAAAATTATTAAATACCTACTGTGAGCAGTAATTAGCTTAGTTCCTGAGGGAGAAGTAAAGTTTATATAAAACAGTAACTTTTCCCTCACAGAACTTAGTCGAACTAGTTGAATAGCTCCTAAAGAGGAATGTTATGAGACACAATAGACAGGTTGGAGTCATAGTTTGGAAGGCTTTGAAAGTCAAGATAAAGAATTTATTCTTTATTCAACAGACATGAAGAATCACTAAAGATTTTTAGCATAGGAAGGGTTATGGTTAGAATGGTGCATTATGAAAATTACTTTGGCAATGTTTATTTGAAGCATTGATTAGAGAATGAAAAGAATGGAAGCCAGAAGATCAGTCAAGGGGAAATTATTACAACCGGCCAAAGAGTAGTTGAATTAGGGTAGATGGATTCATAGCATAAAGGAAGGAATGAATGGAAGAGATATTTTGGAAACAGAGTAAATAGGACTTAGAAGCTAAATGTTGGGGCTGAGGCAGATGCAAGAGTCAAAAATAACTCGAATGTTTTAAACTTGGATGACTGAGAGGATGGAGGTACTATAAACAGAAATAAAGATGTTAGGAGGAAAAATAGGTTTTATAGGGAAAACAGTAAATGATGCTTTGCACATGTTGAGTTTGAGGTATCAGCTGGATATACTATAGTAGTGGTTCTTAACCTGGGGTTTGTGAACTTTAAAAAAAACTTTTGATTTTTAAAAATATAATTGGCTTCTTTTGTAATCTCATGTATTTTATTTGTTGCACTTTAAAGCAAGCATCATTTTAAGGGAGTTCATAGGCTTTACCAGACTGCCAAAAGTAGTCCATGGTACAAGAAAAAGGGTTAAGAACCTCTGTCCTCATTGCAATATCTAGCAGGCAAGCAGAATTATGGTAAAGAATCTGGGGAAGAGCTGCATAGCTAGAAATATGTATCTGGGATTCACCCACATACTAATAATAACTAAAGTCATAATAAATATCATCAAGGGAAAATGTGTACACAGACAGACAGACAGACAAAGAGAGACCAAGAGAGAGAGAAGTAGGGAGAAAGACAGACAGAAAGAGAGAGAGAGAGAAAAGAGAGAGAGAGGGAGAGAGAGAGAGGGAGAGAGAGAGAGGGAGAAAGAGAGAGGGAAAGAGAGAGAGGGAGAGAGAGAGAGAGAGAGTGAGAGAGAGAGAGTGACCCCAGATAGTGACCCCTTACTGTGCTTTTGAGATCAGAGTAAGATCTAAGGAAGGAGGTAGTGAAAGGAACAGTCTCTGAAGTAGGAGAACCAGAAAGGTGATAAAGTGTCGTGGAAGCCAACAAAATCCATTTTTTAAAAGTGGGTATCAAAAAAGAGGAGTGATCAACAGTATCAGATAAGTACTGAAAACACAACTGGGTTTGATAAGGGGTGGTCATTACTGACTTGGAGAGAGCAAATTCAGTGGAAAAGAGTAAGGAGGCCTGATTTCGAAAAGTTTAAGATAATAGGTTTGAAGGAGGTAGAGGCAGGAAAGTGAGGAGAAGACATATACTTATATATAGTGCTTTCACATTTATAAAACATTTTTTTCACAACAATGTTGTGAGATGGTAACCACCATATTATTATCCCCTTTTTTAGAGGTCAGAAAATGGTCTTAGAGAGTTGTAATTTCCCCAAAGTCACACCACTATGTGAGAATCAGGACTTATTTCAATGTATTAATCAATTTTCATTTTTTCCCCTCTTTTTGTTTTTGTCTTTAAAAAATTCTATTTGTTATAGGGGATGACTCTCTGGGAGAAAGAGGGGGAGGGATGCTAGGGGATAATATGATAATATAATAAACAAAAGACATCAATAAAAACTTATTTTTTAAAAAGAGTCAAAACCTGAGCTCATCTTTTGATTTTAAATTCAAACTATTTATAAGTAGGTTTATCAATGACTTGAACAAAGGCAAAGATTGTATGCTTATCGAATTTGCAAATGACACAAAGCTAGAGGAGAAAGCTAACAAATTAGATTACACAGTCAGGGCACAAAAAGTGCTAAAGATCAACTTGCTTAGTAATTTGATGGATCCATAATCTCATTGATACAGAAACTCTTCCAGATGATGCAGAACTAAACATCTCACAGCTAATTAGCAGCAGGACTAAAACTTAGGTCTCTTTGTTGCATATTTCACATTCTTTTGAAGTTCCTTCATAGTCAGTTCTCAATGTTAAATGTTTTCTCTACTTATCAAAAAGACTAATTTTTCGCCTTTCAATGGAACACTGCTATTCCTATATAAATTACTTTTATAAATCAACAAGTCTTTCATTTGCTCAATGGATTTTTATTGAAGAGTATTAAATAAATAAGGAAGGAAAGAAAAGAAAGAAAGAGTATTTCTAAATTCTAAACGAAAGGGTATTAACTAAAGGGTATTTTTGTTAAAGGGTAAAGAAGAAGATCCTCTTCTTGCTGTGATATGGGAACTACCTGAAGTTGTGCCAATATTCATACAAGGGACGAAAGTCATCTCTCTTACAGTGTCTTCTAAACCCAAGACTATGAATATACCTATCCCAGAGGTTGAGCTGATGCCTGATGAAAATAAGCCTGTTGTCCTTAATATTGTAAGTTTAAATTCTAGACTCCCTTTTTACTAGAATTATTTTGATCCATTTTCTTATCATGTTAGTCCTTTTCCTTTACCCTCCAGTCCTTCAATATCTATTCAGTTAGCCAAGAAATATTTTGTAAACACCTACTATGTATCAAGTGCAATGCTAGGTGCCATAAATACAGAAACAAAGGATGAAATAATCCTTATTCTCAAGGAATTTACACTGTAGTGGAGGGACAAGTACATATGTAAGTACGATAGGATAAACACAGAAAAATGCAAGGTTGTGTAGAAGGTAGTAAGGGGAAGACACTAGCAGCTGAGATGTAAGGACAGGCTGTATGTAGAAGTTGATGCTTGAGCATTGCCTTAAAAAGAGAGATTCCATGAGGATGGTGAGAGGAGGGACCTCATTCCAAGAATGAGGGGTGACTAGGACAAAGGCATGGAGGCAAGAGATAGAATGTCATGTGTGAGTAACAGAAACATAGGGCCAGTTTGTATTGCAGATGGTAGAAAAGAGAGTAATGTATACTGAGGCTGGAAAGATAGTTTGGAACAAGGTTGTAAAGAACTTTTAAGAGCTGATTGAAAAACATAAAATGGCAGCATTTTTCCCCATCTCTGATCACAACAGAGCCTCCTGCAAGAGTAATCTTTGATTCCTTGATGAGTTTATAATTGCTACAGTGTGCTACACAGGTAACTTCTCCATGCCTTCTCATTCTGATCAGTGCTTGTCTATAAGGTCATTATGGCTTGTTCAAAGTCACTATGGTTTGATTCCAAGTCCAAGGGGAATTCTACTCTACTGCATCTAGAATTTAAGAGTTGATTAAATGAAACAGAACAAAACAAATCAAAATTCCAAGCCTGTTTCTCAGAGCTGCAATGTAAAAAGGAGGAGGTGGGAAAGGTAGCTCTTCTCCCCACCCAGTCAGTTCATAACATGGGCCTTATAGGTAATCATGACCCTCACCCTCTCTGGATGTGGGAGAGTGTCCCAATCTGACAAGTTTTAAAGATGTGGCATTTTCTGGTAACACATCCAATTGAAAGAGGGTACTGCCACACATATGGGAGAGGAACCCCCTATATCTTCTCCCAGAAGCTGGGTACTTTCATGTCAGGTCATCTGAGCATGTGCAGGAAAGCCTTCATTATACTTTACTGAAAGTTCCTTGTACTGGTAAAATCTCAGGCATGGTCCAAAAACATGGTTAGGATAGATCTCCCAGAAGCATATAAATCATTTTCTTATCTTCATCTTCTTCTAATTTAGAAGAAACTTTAACCTTTGCTTTAATCAACTAATGACCTTACTACACAGAATGAGGTGATTCCAAAATAATTGCTATATCTATATAGCTGGTTCTTTGTTTTGTTACTTATGGTCAGTTTTTTAATATGATGTCATTTGTAGCTGGTCACATCTAGTATGGTTGAGCTCTCCTGTTAAAAAGAGTACTCATGATGTATAGAAGAGAGTAGTTATACAGCTTTGGCTTCTTTCATGTTTTTTTTAATCCTCAAACATATTTTCCATTATAATTTCACTTCCCTCTTTGCCTACTTGCCCTTAGAAATCTCTTTGTATAAAGGGATATTGACTTAGTTTGGAGGAATTTGCCAAATTCTTCGTAGAATTTCTCTCTTTAATCTTCTACAAGGGAGATTGACGCTAAAGTTTAATGATCTTAATTGTCTTCATGGTGGCTTATTTGCTTATGCTCATCAAGAGGATGATGTAAGGCCAGATGATCAGCTTTCTCATTAAATTATTTTTCTGTTGTCTTGAACTATGACAATTTTTGTATCCACCTCTCCGAAGGGAATCTATGTACCATCATTCCCTTTATTGGCATTTCTTTATGTCTTCTGATCAAGAAGATATTAAGGGAAACCTAGATCGGGGTTAGTTACTTCCACAGTGTGCCAATTTTCTGATCTTTGGCCAAAGACCACAAATTAAGAGTACCAACAATTAAGTTAGTGTTTTATACGGTCTAAGAATTATGTGGCACTAAGCATCCTCTGCTCCCTTTTTCTCCATTCCATCACTAATATGAAAGAAGCAAAAGGCTGAGGGTCAGCTGAATGAGTAGCTGTGGTCAAAATATTCATCACTCAATGGTCAGACTTTCAGTGGTGAACATCTCATCATCCTTAGCAGAGCTTCTTAGATAGCAGGCAAAGAGTCTATTGCCAGGCCTATGTACTCTTTCCATTTTGTAAGTACATGATTGGCACTCAGCTTCTATAGCCTCTGAGAACTCAGGGTTGTTTCTGTGCAACAGTGAGACCTTGGAGTAAACTGCTCTGAAAAGTACTTGGGAGAAATAGAAATTTGTGCCACAAATACTTTACAATTAGCCCTCAAATGATGTGGAGTTTGAATGTACTTCTAAGACTTTCCACAGTTTTGAAAACAGAGAAATGGATTTGAATATATTCAAGAAGGCCATTCTTGTAAGCATATCCAACGAAACACTACAGGTCAAATGCACAAAAGCCAGAGGGAGGCACATAGTGAGACAAAGTAACTGAGGAGCTGGAATCCCTGATTTAGTTGATTCATTCTAAAAAATGAGGAGGCAGCTAGGTGGTGCAGTGAATAGAGCACTGACCATGGAGTCAGGAGGAGCTGAGTTCAAATCTAGCCTCAGACACTTGATACTTACTAGCCTTGTGACCTTGGGCAAGTCACTTAACCCCAATTGCCCTACCTTCCCCTTCCAAAAAAGCAAAAGAAAAAAAAAAGAATGACACTTTTCATTAAATGACCTCATTTAATTCTTCCAACCATGGCTAAAATGACTACTACACTCAAAGCTTTTATAGTTTAAGGTGCCTCTGCTGAGATTCTGCTGAGTATGCCGGGAGACATGTTCAAAGGACCAAGCATAAGCAAGAAAGTTATGATAGAGAGAGCAATCAAGAAAACCTTTCAAGCTTTTCAGCCACTATTGTAACAGGCTAAAAATTTAGCCTCAACTAGAAAACAATTCATAGCACAGATCACTTATTTTTAAAAAAAAATCTGCACTACTAACATTCTATACATACATGCATATACACATACACACATATACAAATATACATACATATACATACACACACATATTGTTTTTCTTTGGGTTGAAACACAATATGTACTTTGGCCCTGCATTTCAAATTTCATTCTTTACAAATGTATTTTGCTTGTCATTTGAGATTACTTTGAAATTAATAGTTTCTATGAATATTTGTCACAAGAATACCATCAAATAAATCATATGAAAGGGAGAAAAGAAAAGATTTCTTCATGTAATAATTCTGTTTTGTTTAACCCCTCTAATGAATCATGTCATTAAAAATGCTAAGGTTTCAGTTCCATGGATTTGATTCATGAGACATTTAGGTTCCAATAAAAGGCAGAGGAAGAAGAAAAATGAGTCAAAATATAGAAGCAGTGAGTATGTAGTTTTCCATAAAATGAAAAAGACTACTTTTACAATTACACACACAAAAATTTCTGGCAAGTTACTAAAATACACAGACGCTGTCTTTCAGAATTTCCACAGAAGCTGAAGTCTCTTATTGAGGCAAATATTTTAAGGCTAGTCATATTTTTTCATGATTTGGCATTTGTATACCACACATTATTTACACAGTACAATTACAATGATTCTTAATGGTAAAATGCTTACAAAAGTCACTTAGGAAAAAAAATATCTAGGCTACTTTGTGTTAATTCCTTACTTTTCCAAATAACTTGATAAGTTTTCCTACACTTAAAAAAATTGTCATTCTGTTTTCCTATAATAATAATGTATCTATATAGGACCTTGACATTATAAAGCACTTTCCATACATAATTTCATTGGATCCTTGCAATAAATCTGTGAGGAAGTACAATGATTCTTATCCCCATTTTACAGATAAAGGAACTCTGAGGATCATTGAGATTAAGTGACATGTCAAAGTTCCCACAGTTAATGCAGAGTTGGGAGTCAGACATTGCAAGTCCTATGCTGTTTTTGCTAATAACACCTTACTTTTCCTTCTGATTTGTAACATAAAAAGTAGTCCTGTCTGTCAGTAAGCTATAAACGTCTTAAACAAAATATTCAGGAAGAAGAAAATTGTTTGTTTTTCCATTAATGAAATGCTGGGTTAGAAACATTTCTATAACTAGTTCTATAGCCCTGTGTATGACAGAACCTCCTTATATGCACGCACTTTCTTCTCAAAGTGCTATTGCTGTAACTGTCAGTAAAGCCTTTCCATTCATTCTGTAGAACCCTGGAATCAGTATGGAAGTGACATGCTTTGATGTGCTGATAATAGAAGGTTACAACATGATCGCTGCTGCAACTGTAAATGGCATCATCATCTTATGGAATTTTGTACTGTGCACTGTCACAGAATTGTAAGTAATACTCTTCCTGAAGGGTTTTTGTTTGTTTATTTGTTTGTTGCCTAATGGATATACTTCCAAGGAATCCAAAGAACCAACTCTGTTCCAAATAGTGGGAAGAGAAGAGGTAGGCTTCTCAGGAGAAGTCCCATTCGAAGGTAGAATGTGATCAAAGTTGATTTCATTTTTAAATCACAAATGGTATAGATAAAGTAAACCTGCAGAATTTGTCCAGCAAATCCCATGGAATTTGACTCAAAACAGAGAGATGATAGTTCTAGAAGGGATCTCAGAGGTCATCTTTTCCAACCCATTCTGGGGCCTAGACAGGTTAAGTGACTTGCTCAAAGTCATACAGGAAAATAAAGGACAGAACAGGGATTCAAACTGAGGTCCTGGGACTCCAAATCCATGAAATTTCTCAGTAAAAATGTACACATAGGTCTTTGTGATTGTAGAAAACAGTTTGGGCTTCTGCTGGAGGGGAGAAACAAAAATGAGAATACAATCAGATCAAGGAGAGGTCCACTTTCCACCTTTGTGTTGGCCTAGATCAGTTGGTTAAAACAGGTATTTCCAAGCTTTTTGATTATGCTCCCCTAATATCTGTGTCACCCGTGGCCCATGAATTCTCACAGAAAAGGAGCTCCTGCTCTAGGCTGAAGTGAATCCAGCTTCAGTCCTGAGGGCAGCACCCCCAAAAGAGTCAGGCTTTTCTCAGATTCTCTCACTCATTTATCCTCAATTCTGGAGTTGGGGGAAAGGTATGGACAATATCTAGCTTTGTTTTGTTCCTCAGGGGATTAACAGATCCCTTACTGAAAATTGGTGACAGGAGCCAGGCCAGTAGTAGCTCAATCAATTGGTCAGAAAGTGTTAATTAAGATCAACCCTGGGGATTAAAAAAATAAAAAGTCCTTGTTCTCAAGGAGCTCACAGTCTAATGGAGGTGCTCATAATATAATCTCTTCTCTCTGAAGCTCATGGAAATCATCTCACTGGTACTGTGCTAAATTTATAGTTACTGAATCCCAGGCCTGCCTTGGTCCAGTGTCCTGGACCCTCTGGGAATAGAAGCAGCACCACTACTCCCTCCATAGCACCACCACC
>CM053584.1:112121245-112136965 GCA_028627135.1 Pseudochirops cupreus
AAAAAAAAAAAAAGAAAAAGCAAGATAGTGGTTGTATGACGTAGTAGATATTAGGTATAGGTCAGCTATTTATTTTGTTGTTGTTCAGTTGTTTTTCAGCCATGTCCAACTCTTCATGACCTCTTTTTGAGGTTTTCTTAGCGAAGATATTGGAGTGGTTTGCCCTTTCCTTCTCCAGATCATTTTACAGATAAGGCTCTGAAGCAAACAGGGCTAAGTGCCTTGCCTAGGGTCACACAAAACTAGTGTCAGAGGACAGATTTTAACTCAGGACTGGTGCTCTATCCACTGAGCCACCTAGCTGCCTGGATAAATATGTCACAAAGAGTAGGACATGACTGAAACAACTAAAAGACAACATTAATAACTTTATGAAAGAATGCACTAAATGGCTAATAATAAAATAAATACAATCTAAAACAACCCCGAGAGTTCATCTCATATACAGTAAACTGACAAAGATAACAAAGGACGGGAATAGCTAATCTATTGTGGGTTGTAGGAAGATAAGTATACTGGTACATTGTTGGTAGATTTGTAAACTATTTTGGAAAGCAATTTAGAATTGAAATTGGAAAGAAAGTGACTAAAATGTCAATACTTTTGACCTAGACATTCTACTTACTAAGCATAAACCCCAAAGAAGATATGATAAGAAGAAAGTCCACATACACCAAAATATTTATTGTATCAATTTTGGTGATAGCAAGAAACTAAAATCAAAGTTGAAAACATTGATGGGGAAATGACTGAACATATTATAGTAAATGAATCTAATGGAATATTCTCTATAAGAAATAATTAATAAGGGGCAGCAAGGTGGTGCAGTAAATAGAGCACTGGCCCGAGTCAGGAGGACCTGAGTGCAAATCTGGCCTTAGACACTTAACACTTACTAGCCATGTGACCTTGGGCAAGTCACTTAACCCCAATTGCCCTTCCAAAAAAAAAAAAAAGCAAAAAAAGTAAATGCTGCAAAAACTACAAAGAACAAGCAATTCCCAAATGAAGAAATATATGAGAGCATGCTCCTACCTTATTCCTTGGCAGAAGTGAGAGGGTTATAGATATGGAATATTGCATATATTTTCAGGTCTTTTTGATATATTGAGGTTTTTTTCTCCTTCCTTTTTAAAATTTACAACATTATTTGACTCTCATTGGGGAAAAGGAGAGATATTCAGAGAAATTTTGGTGCTATAAAAATGGAAATTTCAAAAAACAGACTCAATTATTT
Organism: Pseudochirops cupreus; assembly: GCA_028627135.1. Lineage (NCBI taxonomy): Eukaryota > Metazoa > Chordata > Mammalia > Diprotodontia > Pseudocheiridae > Pseudochirops > Pseudochirops cupreus. The sequence continues at coordinate 112,122,483 of CM053584.1, forward strand.
TGAAGATAGGTAAGATGTTTTGTTTTGTTTTAAAGAAACTTCCATGTTTTCAAAGCCCCCATAAAACAAGATTTGACCAAACATTTCTCCATTTGGAGGCTAAACTTTGCTTGGGATTCCCATAGGCATATGAATTTACAAAGCATGTTCAAACATATGTGTTTTTTCTAGGCACAGACCAGAGGATGCCCTTGTTTTAGACCCTGACCTGGACCCTGAACGCTTAAAAATTAATGCCATGTTATTTCTCTTCCGAAGCAGTGACTGTATAAGGTAAACTAGTACCTATTCTTTGAGTAAACCTATCAAAGGCCTACCTGTTAGTTCATCTAAGTATTTTCAATAGGTAGACTATTTTATAAATATATCTCCTACCTCATTGTAGCTACAGAAGCTAGCTGGTGAAGTAGAGAGAGCACTGGGCTTGCAGTCAGGAAGACCTGAGTTCAGATCTGACCTCAGACACTTGCTAGCAATGTGACCCTGGACAAGTCACTTGTTTACCTCAGTTTCCTCATTGCACAGGGTGTCCCTAAAATATGGACACATAGGAAATCTCATTAACTATGCATATTTTCAAGAAATGAAATGAATGAAATTTTCAACAACATTTTATTTAATTAGCATACATTTTTAGCCATAACAATTTCATGAATGAAAGCTTTCATTAGCTATTGGGGACTATTTTCCATATTAATGAGATTGATTTAATTAATTAATGAGATATCCTATGTGTCTCCTATGTCTTTCTATGAAATTTCATTTTGCTAATTAAGTAAAATGTTGTTGTGTGTTATGTGGCCAGCATTTAGGGACACCCTGTAACATGAACTGGAGAAGGAAATGAATGGCAAGCCATACCAGTATCTTTTCCAAAAAAAACCCAAACCCAAATGAAGTCATGAAGTTATGGTTATATGACTAAACAACAACAACCTCACTGCAAAAGGAAGGACACAGATTAGGGATGGTATTTATTAGAAGTCTAGATCTAGTCTGATGTCTGCTTTTTATTTTTTAGACTCCAGTATTTTTGTCTTTGTGAAAAGTATTATGGTTTTCAGGAGCTGCTTTTCACCTATGTCCATTTCAACTTCAGGTTTTTCTTCTCAATAACAGCAGTGAAGTGATGGGTCCATCTATCTAGCCATAATCAAACTCAATGGCCTTCAACCCTGAGCAGAAGGGTGGAAATTCTGGGGGACTGCAAGGAAACTCTGACAATAGGAAGGAATGTATGCCATCTATTGTGTTCAGAAGAATATTCATTCAGATCTATTTTTCTTCATTGAAAGCTAGGGAGTTTCTTTTGTGTGTGTCTAAATTTTAAAAGTCACACCTTATCTGTTAGCACTTCTTGAAATTCCCTGTTTTCATAAAATGGGGCTCTTTACTGAATTTTCAGATAATCATAGTGAAGGCAAAAGCACTGAGTAGGGATAGTTCCCAACTACTTGTTTGGTTAATGTGCCTTCTGTATATGCAGAAAATTCTAGAGAGTTTGCTCTCAATGGAATTATGATGATGTATAAAAGAAATGCCTTGGAGATATCGTGAAGCATGAAAAGACATTCCATAACTTGTTTAGGTCAGCTAACCACAAGGTGAAAGGGAGTCTTGTTGATTGATTTCAGAAGTATTCAAAAAGGCCTATCAGCATCAGTTGAACAAACTGATGGGATCACTGAGGCTTAGCAAGTTCTATTAGAACTACCCATAGAAAAAGGTAAAATATTGATGGGTAATGAATTATCAAAATTTCACACATACACACACACACACACACACACAGACATACACACCAGTTTTGCATTGTTATGTCAAGGAGCAACAAGGTTTCCTTTAGTTTCTTCAAGTTAACGGTACCTAGTCTAACCTTAGGCCTTTGCAGTAATAGCAAGCTCTCTAGAAGCACTACAAAACAAGACAGGCCTAGGGTCCTGATTTAACAGCAATATTGTCTAGTTAAAATATGATCAGAAAAAGAAATGGGCCAATCATGCAGCAAGAATGAAGGCAAACGAAGTCCTCCATTGGTGCCCATGAAATACAATATGACCTAGTGAAAGGCCTCCACCTATGTGGGCTGGACTCTCTGTAGAGCACCAAGGAAAGCACATAGACGAGAATGGCACAAACTGAGAAAGCATGAAAGTCTATATCACTGGAAGGGATCCCCTTGTCAATGAAATTTTAGATCCACTGAAGTCTTATCCCTCAGGAGGTTAAATATCATATCATGACTCTTCCCATTCTTCTCTGACATTAGGAAAATGAGTGAAGACTCTGTAATTTCTTCAGCACAAAGTGATTCTACCCGTGGCTTACAGAGCAGTAAGGTACACTTGAACAATGCTTCTTCCCTTTGTATGAATTGTTGATCTCTGAATTGTTAAACTGCATTTGAACATCATGTTGTAATAAGCTGGTCTTTCCCCCATTACTACCTTGTGAGGCTGTCAATATTGCCTGTAAGTATAATTGGTGCCCGCTCTGGGAAAGACTTTCTACTGTTCTAAAAACTTTTTTTTTTTAAAAGTGAAAGACTACATAATTCAGTAATTCAGATTCTCCTAGTTTTGTGGTTCACTCAACATGTCATTAAGCACACTACCTTAATTATGTGATCTCCGCAACTAGGGGTAGAAGTCTATTTCCTGTGTCTGTCCTCAGTAAGTAAATTTCCTTGACTTTATTTTTAAACGTATAGGGAGAATTAAGAGGGTAAAATTTTCAATAAGGTTTCTTTGGGATGTTCCAAAAGTCAGAATAAAATCTTCAAACTTTTCCCCTCTTAAAATGTTCTATTTTTAAAACTTTTTTTTCCCCTTTGAAATGTTCTATTTTTCCCAGGCAACTTTACACATGCCAAATATTCTATGTTCATGGGCAAATCAAGTTATATTTTATATTTTGTTGTAGCTTTGGATTTGAACTCAAAAGATTTGGGTTTGAGTTACTGCTCTGATTAGCCATGTGACCTTGGGAAAGATTCAGTCTTTCTGAGAACCAGTTTTTTGGTTTTTTTGGTTTTTGCTTTTTGGAGGGGGAAATGCAGGGCAATTGGAGTTAAGTGACTTGCCCAAGGTCACAGCGCTAGTTTTTTGTGTTAAGTGTCTGAGGCCAGATTTGAACTCAGGCAGTCCTGACTCCAGGGCCGGTGCTCAATTCACTGCACCACCTAGCCACCCCTGAACCATTTTTCTCAACTGTAAAATAGAGGGAATAGAACTGGAACTATCTCAAAGGGTTATTTTAATGAAGTGTTTTTATAAACTTTAAAGCTCCATATAAGTACGAATTATTGTTGTTATTTTGGGTTCCTAAGCTAATATATAAAAGGCATTTTTTTATTTTTAAAAGTTTTGTTTTATTTTTAGTTCCAAATTTTCTACCTTCCCTTTCCCCACTGAATCTACTGAGAAGGCAAGAAAAATAAAACCCATTAGAAATACGTTAGCAAACCAAATGACCACATTAGCCATGTCCAAAAAATATCTGCGGAAGAAAAGAAAATGTGTCTCAGTCTGAACTCTTGACTCTATCAATGTGTTCTGGAGATGGGTAGTATATTTCATCATGAATTCTTCAGAACTGTGGTTGGTCATTGTGTTAATTAGAGTTCCCAAGTCTTTCAAAGTTGTTTATCTTTACAATATTGCTGTTAACTGTATAAATTGTTCTCTTGGTTCTGATTTTTCTTTGCTTCAATTCATGGAAATCTTTCCAGTTTTTTCTGAAACTTTCCCTTTCATCACTTCTTACAACACAATAATATTCCATCACCTTCACACATCATAACTTGTTTAGCCATTCCCCAATTGATGGGTGTGCACTCACTTTCCAATTCTTTGCCACCAAAATAAAAAGCTACTATAAATATTTTTTATATACAGGTCCTTGAAAAGAGAATTTTAAAATATTTTACTTTTTCCAATTGCACATAAAAACAATTTTAAACATTAATTTTAAAAATTTCGAGTTCCAAATTCTCTCCCTTCTTTTCTCCCTCCCTTCTCTCCCTTCTCTCCCTACTTCATTGAGAAGGGAAGCATTTTGATATAGATTATACATGTGAAATCATGCATAATATATTTCCATTATTAATCATGTTGTGAAAGAAAACACAGACCAAAAAAAAAAACAACAAAACCCAAGAAAAATAAAGAAAAAGTCAAAAATTATTCTTCAATCTGCATTCGGACTCCATCAGTTCTTTCTCTGGAGGTAGATAGTATTTTTCATCATAAATGCTTTGGAATTGTTTTGGATCATTGTATTGCTGAGAACAGTTAAGTCATTCACAATGATTATCATACAGTATTGCTAATACTGTGTATACTGTTCTCTTGGTTATTCTCACTTCATTTTGCATCAGTTCACGTAAATCTTTCCAGCTTTTTCTAAAAACATCCTGCTTGTCATTTCTTATAGCACAATAGTATTCCATTACAATCACATACCACAAGTTGTAGAGTCATTCCTTGACTGATGAGCATCCCCTCAATTTCCAATTCTTTGTCACCACAAAAAGAATATTTTTGTAGAAACAGGTCCTTTTACTGTTTTCTTTTTAATCTCTTTGGTATTAAGACCTACTAGTGGCATTGCTTGGTCAAAGGGTAGGTACAGTTTTATAATCCTTTGGGCATGGCTTCAAATTGCTCTCCAGAATGTTTAGATCAGTTCACAACTCTACCAACAGTGCTTTATTATCCCAATTGTCCCACATCTCCTCCAACATTTGCCATTTTTCTTTTCTGTCATATTCACCAATCTGATAGGCATGAGGTGGTAGCTCAGAGTTGTTTCAATTTCTATTTCTCTACTTAATAGTAATTAAGAGCACATTTGTATGACTATAGAGAGCTTTGATTTCTTTGTCTGAAAACTGCCTGTTCATATCCTTTGGCCATTTATCAACTGGGGAATGACTCATATTTTTATAAATTTGACTCAGCTTTCTATATATTTTAGAAAGGAAGCTTTTATTAATATTTTACCCAGAAGGACTCTACTCACTTTTACTATAGAGATTATTCTTGGTTGTAATCTAGCTCCTTTGCCTTCCAGAATATCACATTACAAGTCCTCCAGTCCTTTAATGTAGAAGCTGCTAGATCTTGTGTTACCCTGGTTCTAGGCTATCAAGGCAGTTTTCTTTGATAATTTCTTGAAATGCTACATCTAGGCTCTTTTTTGTTTGTGGCTTTCTAATTAAGGCTTTACCTCTAATAATTCTTAAATTATCTCTCCTCAATCATTTCTAACCTCTCCTCAATATTTTGCAGCTCAGTTACTTTTCCAGTGATACATTTCACATTTTCTTCTATTTTTTCATTCTTTAATTTTATTTTATTGTTTCTTGATGTCTCATGGAGTCATTAGCTTCTATTTGTTCAATTAGCCTTTTTAAGGAGTTCTTTCCTACAGGGAATTTTTGTACCTCTTTTTTTCCATTTGGCCAGTTCTGCTTTTTAAGAATTCTTTTCCTCAGTGGATTTATGTACCTTTTTTAAAAAACCAATTGACCTATTCTGTTTTTTAAGTTGTTACTTTCTTCAGTACTTTTTGTGCCTCCTTTACCAAACTATTGATTTTTTAAAAATATTATTATTTTCTTACATTACTCTCACTTTCTTTTCCCATTTTTTCTCTCTACCTCTCTTATTTGATTTTTAAAGTCTTTTTTGAGATCTTCCAAGAATTTCTTTGGGGCCTAAGATCAATTCACATAATTCTTGGAGACTTTGGAAGTAGTTGTTTTGACTTTCTTGTCTTCTTCTGAGTTTGTGTTTTTATCTTTCCTTTAACCATAGTAACTTTCTATGGTGAGGTTCTTTGTTGTTGTTGTTGTTGTTTAGTCATTTTTTCCAGCCTATCTGCTCCTGGGGTGGAAAGAGCACTATCACAAGCTTCAGGTTTTTCATGCTGCTGTTTTCAGAGCTAGATCTTGGGGTCCGTAAGATTTTAGTTCTTCCAAGTCCTCCAAAGAGAGAGGACAGGAGCATGAGTGAGGTGGTTAGCAATAAAGGCTTGAGCTAGCAGCATGGTGGTGAGTCTAGAACTGATAAGCTTATCCTGGGAGGGGCATCTTATTATGTGGAATTGAAATTTGGCTGGGCAGCAGGTACAAAGTAGAAAGAGTATCAAGAAGAAGATCAGCAATCCCAAAGGCTAAAGAGAGGTCAAGAAGGATGTCCACCCTAGTGCAAGCTCTCATCACTGCATGTCTGGATTACTGCAGCAGCCTTTGGTTAGTCTCTCTGCCTTGTCTCTCCCCACTTCAGTCTATCCTTCTCTTATATGTCAAATTGTTCCTCCCAAAGCACAGATCTCACCATGCCATTGAACTCTAGTAGCTCCTATGACTTCCAGGATCAAATATAAATACTCTTCTTGGAATTCAGCAATGTGAGTGAGAGGAAAGAAAATGAAGGATTAATCATAGATGGTTTTCTCAAAGAATTTAGCCACAAAAGGAGAAGAAATATGGTATAATAGCAGGGATGGATAGATGAAGTGAGGGTTTTTTGAGGGTGAAGGAGACATGAGAATGTTTATAGGAGCTAGGGAAGCAGCCAGTAGACAAAGAAAATGAAGATTAATGAAAGTGTGGATGACAAAAGGAATAATCTGCTAGAAAAGACAGGATGAAATTGGATTACTTGTACATGAAGAGGGATTTTCCCTGGTAAGGGAAAGGGGATAACTCTTCATGTGAGAAAGGGGTAAAGAAAGAAATAATAACAGAAGGTTTCTAAGAGATAGGAGATAAAGAGGAGAAGAGAAGAGGAACTCTCATTAAATAGCCTCATTTTTTTTTCAGTGAAATATGAGGCAGTGTTTTCAGTTGAGAGAGTAAGCAAAGAGGACTCCAAAGGATGTTTAAGGAAAGATGAAAATCTTTGAAAGAGCTCCTGTGGTAAGATAGTGAATCAATTAGGGATGTGTAAAAGGACTGCTATGCTGTAGAAAGGGCCCATCTGAGATTGTAACAAATTTGTAACCTGCCTACTTAGCAAGGTTTCTTGATTTTCTACAACTTCATTCAACCATATAGGAGTAGGATCAAAGGCAATGGATGGTGAGAATAATCTAAGGCTGAGGCTTTGCAAGGTATGATTAGTGATAAAGGGTAAGGGGCTCAAGAGAAGATGACAGTGTAGAGTAAAACTAGTTCGCCAAAGATTCTGAACTCCTCTACTTTCCCAAGGATGGGAAAGGAAGAAAAGTTGTAGCCAGTGCAGGGATTCAATTCAGTGCCTGAGAAATGAGTAGTGGAAGGAGTGAAGTCACAGTGAGGACAAATAACAGAGAATGGGATTGCAAGACAGGAAGAGGTGGAATGAGAACGGATTATGATTAGATAATTGAATTTCAGAGTTCATGAACATGGAAGTGGAACAGTTGTAAGTGATGACAAAATCATGGATATGAGCATTTCTTTGTGTGGTTTAAGTGAGGTGAAGGCAACTAGGTCATGGCAAATGAGTAAACTGAGGAAAAGGAAGGTTAGGGTTTTTTGAAGGAGTTAAAATTCCCCAGATAAGGGTGGGAATTAATGAGGAAAGACTATTAGCCAGTCACTGAACTCATTGAGAAAAGAAAGCGATTGTTTCCTAGAGGTTGGTAGATAATAGCTACCAGAATTTATAGTGGGTGGTAAATATTAATTAAGTAAACTTCTAAGTAGAAGAGGTTACTGAGTGATAGTGATATAGGGAAAGTCTTGAAGTAGAAATGAGAAGGAGGATTTCAACTCCCCTACTTTGAACAGTGAATCTCAGAGGGTATGAGTAAAATTTCAACCAGTGGCCATGGAAGGCTTTATCGTCAGGAGAGGGATCCAGGTCTCAGATTAAACCAGAAGATGGGGAGTAAGAAAGGAAAAGTTTCAATAAGAAAGCAAGTCTATTACCTATGAATAGGCATTCCAGAGAGCACTTTGGAAGGAGCAGGTACCTATGGAGTGGGACATTGTGGAAGTTGAGTTTAGAGAGATGAGATTAAGGAAGCAAAGGGGAACAGAAAGTGAGATTTGAACTAGAGGGGGGTTCAGAATGGGATGGGGAGAGTACCAGGATAGTAGCTTGTTAAACATTGAGAAATGAGTTCAAGTCAGAGATAAGATGGCAGAGTGAAAGCATGTATTGCAGTGAGTTACTCACCAAAAATTTCTCCAACCAGATCTAGAAAATGAGCCAGATCAAATCCTGATGGGAAAATCCAGAAATTCATAGTGAATCTTGTCTGGTACAGGCCAGAATAAGGAGACAAGCCATCTGCAGACGCTGGGAATGGGCTTAGGGCAGGAAGTCACTTGTGTGCAGGGCAACCAGAACCCAGGAAAAGGCTGTGTATTAGGGCAAAAAGAGGTACCAGATCCATACATGGCACCATCAGACCCATGCCAGGGAATTGAGATGGGAACAGATACAAGTTGTCAGGGACCTACTACTTAGACACACTGTGCTAAGTGCTGGGCAAACAAATATGAAAAAAACACCTCAAGGAACTTACAATCTAAAAGAGGAAGACAATTTAAAAAAACAGGAAACTGTGGGGTGGGGAGGAGACACCAGAAGGTACTCATCGCATGAGCATGTTGTTTCATGGAGCTGAGATCAAGCAGAACTGCAAATGCAAAGTGAAGACTTATGACCAAACTTTCCAAAGGGTTAATGTCTAACTATTTAGGGAAATCAGAAGTTGGATTTTCCAGCTAGTTCCTTTTTCCTCTTCAAGGGTCACCTTGCCTTTTTTTTTTTAACATGCATCTAAAAAAATTGAAGAGATTCCATGTTTAGTTTGAAATTAGGAGGTATGAATGGTCCAGACGGCTCAAGCAACTTCTTTATCTGGTTCCAGCAATCTTCCAGTCTCCAATGTCCCTCTACCCACCATCAATAGCCATTTCCTCCACCAGCAGTTTCTCCACTCTCCTTTTCTTCTCTGGCTCCTCTCCCGAAAACTGTATTGGCTACTGATTCCTGTTCCGATTGTTCCCATCTATTCACTGTACCAGCGCCCTCACTCTGGTCTCTCCTGCCACATGCACTAATTATATCAGAAGCCTGTAGCTGCCCAGTGCCCTCTAACTGCCATGTTAATCACAGTCTTAACATGGGAAACAAGGTCAGGACCCAAGCATGCTGTTTCTGTCCCAGTGGCTGTTTTGTTTTCTTTTTCCCTCTTAGAAAAGAAGTAAAGTTCTGGTCTATCACTTATATGACATTACTACATTTAAGTTCTATCCTTTCCCACTGAAAAGCATATTTTTCCCCCTCTCATTTTAGGGAAGTAAAACAAGTATACATGAAGCTGAAACTAAAGGTAGGAATGAAATGACCACTACCCTTTAAAACAGAAAATTCCTTTTATAACTGAGGGAAAGGGAGTGGGGGGAGCTGGGATATATGAGGCAGGGTGTGGAGTTTGCCACCAGGTGAAAATGGTTTGAAAATATTTTCTTAGTAATAATAATTGACATTCATATAGCACTTTAAAGTTTGCAGAATGCTTTACATACATTATGGTAGCTAAATGGTACAGTGGATAGAGTACTAGGTCTGGAGTGAGAAAGACTTGACTTCAAATTTGGCCTCGGATACTTATTAGCTGTGTGATCTTGAGCAAGTCACTTAACATCTATCCGCCTCAATTTCCTCAATTGTAAAAAAAAGCACTTATCTCCCAAGGCTGTTTGTAGGAATCAAAAGAGTTACCATTTGTAAAGTACATGGAACATAGTAGGCACTACATAAATGTTAGCTATCATCATCATCATAATCTCCTTTGAATTTAAGAATAGCCTTGCAAGATAGCTAGCTCCTTTAGATATTATTGTTCCCATTTCACAGATAAGGAAACGGAGGCTTAGAGAGTGACTTGTCTCTCCATGGTTACCCAGCTTGTAAGTATAAAAGGAAGGGTCTAAACCCAGATTTCTCTTACTTCCAAGTCCAATACCCCTTCTTGTTTACCTTGCTGCCAGTAACATGATGAGAACTATGTAATGTTATCTATTCCATCATGCAATGTTAACCATGCAGATACTTCTAGAGCTGTACTGTATTTGCATATGCTATTTTGGGAAAATCAAACTCAACTTGAAATAGTACTACTCTTCTTTTTCTCAATCCCACCCCCTTGCCCCGATACTTCAATCAACAACCTTTTATTAAGTATGTCCTATATGCCAGGCACTGTACTAGGTCCTGTGGATATAAGGACAAACTGAAATAGTTCCTGCCTTCATGCAGTTTACATTCAGGTGGAAGAGGTAACATGCAACAGAAATGTTTTTTGAAAACATACACAAAACTAATGCAAAGTAACCTTGGGGATGGAAGAAAATCACTAGGAGCAGTGGGGAGAGAGGGGGATAAGGAAAGGCTTCATGCAAAATGTGGCACTTGAGGTAAGTCTTGAAGGAAATCTGGTATTCCAAGAGGTGGAGGTGAAAGGGGGTATATTTTGGACATGGGAGATACACTCATTGAAAAGAGCATGAAGATAGAAGATGGAGTATCTCATGTGAGGATCAGTAAGAAGGCTAGCATGGTTAGACTACAGAGTTCATGAAGGGGAATAATATGTAATACTGAAAAGGGGACTAGATTTTGGAAAACTTTAAGTGCCCCCCAAAAAGAGATAAAAGGAAGCCATTGAAGTTTCTTAAGCGGGGGTGGAGTGGGAAGGGTGACATGGTCAGAACTGCATTTTAGGCAAGTCACTTTGACAGTTGTAGGAAAGATGGGATGGCTAGGAGTGGGGACAGACTTGAAGCAGGGAGAATCATTATGAAGATATTGAAATAATCTAGGCAAGAGGTCATGAGAACTTGAAATTGGGTGTGATAACTTTGTGAATAAAGATAAAAGGATATACGTGAAAGGTAGAAGCAACAGGATTTGTTAACTGGAGACAAGGATGAAAATATTCTTAATGGACAAGCGTTAATGCACATATGTCATGGTATTTGTAATAGGACCAATGACTTGTTTTTGAGCTTCTCCTCTTTTCATACTCTAAAATGGATATTAAGAACCCAAATGAATTGATCAGTTATTCTACTGGGGTTCTTTGGCCCTTTTAACTCATCTCTAATAGAAAAATTCCAGGGAAAAGAATGCAAGATATCTAGCTTTGGCTTTCTAGTTACTTTCTTTCCCCTCCTAAATTAGATAAAGTTTAAGCTCCTAAACATTGCAATAACCATGGCAATCTATTAGGTCAGTCAACAGGGGAGCATTCAGGTGGCACAAAAGGAGAGACAATTGCAGGGCAAAAAAATGAAACAGAAAAATTACCAAGTACCCTCTTAAATGAACTCCCACCACCGGTCCTGGTCACTGCTCATGAGGATGGACATCTTCGAATATGGAGCATGGAGGTAAGATTACAGCATTTTATTTGTTTATAATGAGAATCATTTGGGGCAGAAACAAGGAATAACAAGCCATGTTTTGTAACTCTTCCATTAGGCATTTATCAAGACTGCTCAGGTATGCCAGAGTACTCTAGTGTTCCCCCAAATTATTCTTCAGAGACATTATTTGATACCTAGCATCTAGATATTGGACACAGAACATTTTGTAGAATGGAATATACCTTTCCCTCACCCTCATAAATCTCTCATTTAAACAGATAACTGAAAAGCAGTGTTCATCCAACACATGATACTTAAATGGATCTATGATCTCACTGACTGTAGGTATTACTTCCAATGAAACAGATTGAAACCTATCCATGTCTGCCCATCATTTGTATCTCTTGAGCAAGTCTTCCTGTTAATTTACCATGGGGGATGGAGTGGAGTGGGAAATCCAATGAACCTTCCTCAAGTTCTTTTGAAGGATACTAATGAAGAATTTATATTGGTCATCTGTTATCATCTGGTCTCATGATATGAACAGCCTATATTCTTTGTTATTTATGCATTTTCTTTGATGACAGCCTCTATATCACATCTTCTTTTTGGTATCTTGTTTTATAATCCACTAATGCCTACCATGAGCTATTCCATTGCCCTTTGGATGATCCTCAATGTCAATTATTCAAACACGAGCATTTAAAGTGTATATCCAAGATACCTATCTGTATACCAGCATATATGTGTGTATATATATATATATATATATATATATATATATATATATATATATATATCAGTGTATATACACATATTTGTGTATGTGCATATATGCATGTATATACATATGCACTGATGAAAGGGTTCTACAGGCAGTCCATCCAACTGTAAATTGATATTCCTAAAGCACATCTGACCACGTCACTCCCTCGCTTTAGAATTCAATGTTTTTTTCTATTAAGTCATTCCCACTCTGATTTCAACTTACCCTCAATAAGATCTTTGCACACTACTTGCCTTCACATACTCTACAATCCAACCAAATCGTTCTACTTGCTATTCTCTGTGCAAAACATTTTATTTCCCACCTCCAAGCCTTTGTACAATACTTTGCACAATTTCCTTCTCACCTCCACCTTTCAGAATCCCGGGTTTACTTTAGGATTCAGCGCAAGGGTGCCTCCTGCTGGAGGTCTTTTTTATTCCCTTCATTTGTTAATGCTCTCCTACACCATATTTTACATTGTATATATATTTGCATTTACCTATATAGTACATGTGTCCCCTGATAAAATGTTAACTCCTTGTGAAAAAGGATTGTTTTTTGTCTTTATATCCCCAGAAACTAAAAGCAGTGCTACACACACACACACACACACACACACACACACACACACACACACAGAATATGCTTAAGAAAATGGAACAATGCGATAGAGAACAGTGAGACAGATAGATAGATAGATGTATATGTATATATGTATGTATATGCATACATATATATATGCTTAAGATATGCTTGCTGAATGAATACATGGATGTATGTCCTTCCTGGATGTCCTTCCCTTACCCCAATAGAGAGATGCTGAGATTTGACACCGAGTGATGACAAGAAGTGAGGGCAGACACACAGTAGAAGCCAGGGAAGCCTCATTCAAGGTCAAAATCAGAGGAGATCACTAAGACAGTACTGATGACAGCTGGTGTTTTTTAGTTGGGGCAAACTACTGAGCCTACTCACCCTCCTATGAGATGAACTAGCTTCAGTTAGAAGATGTTGGAGGTGCCTGTAGCAATGAGAGAGCCAGATGAGACTAAAAAATAGCATTGGCCATGGAGTTTGTTTACTCATAAGTTCACTTGGACCTCAAGTCCATTTCCCACTTTGTAAGCCCTAGGTCCAGAATTCTTTTACCATTTCTGCCTCTTCTGCAGGTGAATCAAGCATTAAGTAGGCACTCCTTGCCCACTGGAAGGGGAGAAGCAATGGGGAACTAAATCAGTTCAAATAATATATTCCCATGAATTCTAACTCATGGGTTGGAGCAATTCTGTACAGTGTGGGGGACTTCCCAGATTGAGGAAGAATGATGGATTCACAATGATTTTATAGATATTTTATTATTTTGTTATATATTGGTTCCTTCTTATGTACTATTTGCCTATCAATGTTATGCTTCAAAAAAACTAATTTTGCATATAATATATGAGCATGGTTGTCTATTCTTCTGTAAATTGAATTGTACTGAAGTTATGTGACTATCACTCACTGAAATATAATAAATTCAGAAAAAGGATTGGATTCACTACTAGGTTGAGGCTAAAGGGCTAAATTCAAACTGTATAAATTCATAAATCCACACACCCCTTGACAACTAGTTGATGCTACCCCATAGAAAGATTTAGAGCTAAGGAAAAGAAGATCTCTAGCTCTGAAAAACATATAGAGCATGACACTTACTCAATACTTCATCATAGTGTGGCATATGCAAATCATAAGAGTGAGCATGGGGTTTCCCAGGATCCCAGATCCTTTTGAGCTGAACAGGATTGGCGAGTGACTGTCAATGCTACCCAGTGGTTAAACAATTAATATAACAGTCTGACCAACAGGAATTGTTACTTCATTTGTTTTTTTCCTCTGTGGGTAGAGTAATTATGGATCTCAGGAAGTACTGTAATGTTCCACCAAGGTTCCCAAAGTGGGTGATACTGCCCTCTGGGGGGATGATGTAATGATGGTGGGGGTAGTAGTAGCCTTACACTTAATAATGGGGGGACACTTAATAAAATTAGGGGGGACACTTAATAAAATTAGGGGGCTGTGGAAGAATAAGGAAAAAAGAGAAGAGAATTTTGGAAAACCATTTGTACATGTTTCAACTGTTGTATAACAGAGTTAAAATAATATTGATTACATTATTTTCCAAATAAACACACAAAATGCAAATTATAACTAATCAGTGGTCAAGTCTGCTGACAAATCTTAACAAGTATGTGTTGGCAAGTGAGTATGTTGTCCATTGTCAGGAGGTCCAGCATGCATGGGCAAGAATATGTTCATGTACTGACTTGTTTAAATATGATACTATTCAGCTACATGATC
>CM053584.1:112137465-112160684 GCA_028627135.1 Pseudochirops cupreus
TTTAAACAGTTGTGCATATTATAGGCCAATTCTGTTGACAAGGGTATCTTAGGGAAATTTCCAGTGAACCACTCTTTGTATCTCAGTTGTAATGTTCTTTGTATCTCAGTTGTAATGTGAAATGCCAAAAAAGGAATTCCTTCATTGAATTGTTTTGTCAATGTTTATACAAATATAAGATTTGCCATGGACTGGTAATTTGTATAGCTGTTAATAACCCTCTTTTGCAAATGGTTAATACTACATTTAGTTAAGTCCTTCATATCCTTTTAAAATGATTCAACTTTGTGTTTGGTGTTTTGTTGCATAGTGAAAATGTGGGGACATAATGTAACAGGAGTTCAAGGGGTGTTTAATGTGACTTGTATGAATTGTACAGTTAGTCTCTTGCTATGTCTATTTCTACTGTGTAAAACCAAATGGTGCAAGCTCAATGTGTCAAAAGGCTATGAAGAACAAGCCAGAATTGATTTAATATCCACAGCTAATTCAAACAGCATTGGACTGTGGTTATAAGTATAGGACATTTTGTGTTAATGGCTAAAACCTCACAGTTGAGGCATATTATTGTTTTGTGGTTCTCCTTTGTTTAGTTTAATGTTGTTGTAATAGCTTAGCCATGATTCAAGCTGATACTCACTTGGCACTTTCTAAAATAAAAAGGGGGAATTGTAGGGATCAGTGTGAGTCTAAAAGCACCTGTGGTGCTAAAGGTCACAGCCCAGTTGCTAAAGCTCATGGAGAATTCATGCAAGACCACTCGCTTAATGAGTGGCAGCTGAGATGGCTGGCTTGGCCTGTCCTCCCATTGGTCCATCCCTCCAGCGCACGTGGAGATCATGCTTAATCATGTTACCTTGAGGGTATATAAGGAGGACGCTACAATACAATAAAGGACAGCTGCTGTACACTTCTCTCTCGCCTCTGGTCTCTTCAGTCACCCCTGAGAATACAGCCTAAGGCTGGCCCTTAGGCTACAGAGTTAAGAAGTGGCCGCATCATAATGGCAACACAGTGAAGATCCATGAATAGCAATGATGGGCAAGGAGTATGTGTCCTCCTAGTCCAGTGTGGAGCCATGAAAAAAGGGTGCATATTGTATTGGAGAGCTTGGTGAATGCTTTCTAGGAGCAGCCAAATATAGTAGGGTCTCTCACTGAAGCATTTGGAACGCATGTTTCCTGAATTTAAGGAGACAATCAGTTTTGCCTGCTCATTTCAATTTCTTCATTTGATGCCAAATGCCTTTCTAAATGAATGATTATATGGTAATCCCATGTCCACTCTAGGGAGGGGAAAAGGAGCCTGATAAACAAGATTTACATGTCCAATAGAGATTTACTAAAGAATATTATTTACAGCAGACTGTAGATGGGAATGAGATACTGTGGGCCTTCAAATCTATATCTAGAGTAGAGTGATTATATGTCAGTTCCCCAGATAGCAGTGGTATGGTGGTTCTAAAGATGGCTTCCCAGACTTTTTATATAACAAAATTCCTATCTCTGATGTGTGTTAGAGAAGTAGCTCCTTTTTCAGGGTTACAGGATGATGACTGAGGGAAAAGAAGGCATTATCAATTACCTCTCTTTACAGATCTATGATTGTAGGGCTCTGAGTATAGTAACTGATTGAAAGGATACAAGGAGGAAAGTGGAATGTTCCCTGATTTACCAAAGGTTAACTAACATGCGTGTGTGTATATGTGTGTATGTGTGTGTGTGTGTGTGTGTGTGTGTGTGTGTGTATTGGACATTCTTATCTATTAAACCAGGTAATATGAAGATATTTGAGTCCAGGTTATTATAAATCAATTAACAAGCATTTATTAAGTGTTCAGTATGTTCTCAGGACTATGTTATATACAATAAATGTATTCATTCCTATTCCTATTCCTATTCAAAAGTAATTTGCATTCTTGGAGAAGACAACAAGAACATACATATACACATTTTATTTATATGTGTAATAAATATATTACATACATATATATATAATAGTACAAAATAACTATAAAGAGAACAAAAACAAATGAACAGAATGTAGTTAAATAGAAGGTGATTTAAGATAAAAGGAACTAGCAGTTTAGGGGATAAGGAAAGGCTTCATGTAGAAGGTGATATTTGAACTGAGTCTTGAAGAAAAGAGAGTCTATGAGGCACAGTTGAGGAGACACCATATTCCAGGAAAAGGTGCAGGGATAGGAGAGAGAATGTCATATGTGAGGAATAGAGAGAAGGACAGGTTGGCTGAACGCAAAGTGTAGAAGAGGAAGTAACATACAAGTAGGCAGGAAAGATTTGGAAAGTCTTCAAATGCCAAACTGAAAAGTTTATATTTTATTTCAGAGACAATAAGAAGCCTTTCTAAATGTGTTTAGTGATGAAGGAAATAACATAGTCAGATTTGCACCAAAAGAAAATCACTTTGACAGCAGTATGGAGGATGAACAGAAATGGAGAGAAAATATGAGGCAGAGAAACCAATTAGGTGGCTATTGCAATAATTTAGGTAATAATGGATGGTGAGGAGTCTCAACTAAGGTGATAGCTGTATGAATAAAAAAAGGGTCAGATGTTAATGGAGACTGACAAGATTTGCAACTGATTGTGGGCAAGGGAGGGTTAGGAGTTGATGCTAACACCAAAGTTTTAAGGATGACAGTTAAAAACAAGGAATAATTATCACTTATGGGATACATGCCAATTATCTGGCAAGTGCCAGGAGAATGGCCTTGAGTTGTTCTTTCGAGTTAGGAATCAAAGGCCTTACAGAGGTCTTTATGTTTGATGGGGTTTTATATATGAAATATTAACTTACATTCCATAGGGGAGAGGGAATCAACTTCTCAGACTCAAACATCCTAATGGGAATAACAGCCTTACTTATTAATATAGCTATACATAAATGTGTATGTGTGTATATGTATATGAAATACACACACATAATGAGAAAGGACAGTATTTGCAGTTATTGGATTTTCAAAAGCAGTAAGATTTACTTATATACATAATATAAAATGGTACAGTACTACCAAGTCCTGACATTAAAAGAAATATTGTAGAAGTTAGTTTTGCTGGTTCTACCACACCACATTTCCATGAGCGTGAAAGAGAAAGGTCTAACACAGAAGTTTGTTCACAATAGAACAAAGGTTCAGAAGACACAAGCAAAGGGAAAGACAGAGCAGCAAAGGATATGGGAAGGTTATGGCTGAGGTAAATGGGAATGAGAGATTTGTAGTAGGGGCAGGAAAAGGAAGTTTTCCCTTAGGCAACTTTCAACTCTGAATTGCACAAATTCAGAGAGATGAGTGTTTGCTAGCTGAAGGAAACCAGATTGTCACACCCTTCCTAATATTAAAGGTAGCCATGTCCCAAGACACAGCTAGGTAAACAGAACAGTGATTATCACTTGGCAATCTCTGCACTTTTTCCTTTGGATAAAAGACTTTGTTCGTTAAAAGTTTCTAAAAAGTTTCTTTATCTTTCTAAAAGTTTCTTTATTTATTTGGCTTCTAAACCTGAAATTATAAACTGTATTATAAATCTATGTGTGTTATTGCTCAAATGTAGCAAATGGGAAAGACATACACACACACACACACACACACACACACACACACTCTCACACACACACACACACACACACACACACATACACACAGAGAGACAAAAAGGGGGTTTGCTGATTATTGATTCATTTGTACAATTTTCTAGTGTAAAGAGAGAAAATTTGTAAAAACTTACATATGGATGTTTCAAGGACAGTAGTTCCTAACCTTTCTTTTTTTTTTCACGGACAAATTTTGGCAGTCATATGAAACCTATAGACAGCTCTTCAGAATTCTGTTTTTAAATGTGTAAAATAAAATTCACAGGATTATAAAAGAAATCAATTGTATATTTAATTCAATTTTATTTTATTCTCTGTTCTAAATTTTCTCCCTCTATCCTTTCCCTCCCCAACCCACTGAGAAGACAGGAAAAGTAAAACCTGTATGTGTAGCCACGCAAAACATCCCCATATTAGCTATGTCCAAAAAAGAAAAAGGAAATATGTTTAAATCTTCATTCTGACATCAGCTGTCTATCTGTAGGTGCTTTATGTGTATGTTTCATCATGAGTCTTCTAAAACTATGGCTGATTCCACTGTGTTGATCAAAACTGCTGTCTTCCAAAACTATGTATCTTTACATCATTGTCTTTATATAAATTGTTCTACTTACTTCATTTAGCATCAGTTTATACAAGACTTCTCAGGTTTCTCTGAAATCCTCTTGTTTATTTCTTTTGTTTTCTGTCCTATTTTTCATTTTCTCTTTTTGGTACTGAATAGTATTTTATTTTTTCCCAATTACATGTAAAGATAGTTTTCAACCCTAATTTTTGTAAGATTTTGAGTTCCAAATTTTTCTCCCTCCCCACAACAGCAAGCAATCTGATATAGGTCATACATGTACAATCATGTTAAACATATTTCCACATTAGCCATGTAATGAAAGAAGAACCAGAACAAAAAGAAAAAATCATGCAAAAGAAAAAAACAAAAATGAAAAAATGAAAATAGTATGCTCTGATCTGCATTCATACTCCATAGTTTCTCTGGATATGGATAGTATCTTCCATTACAAGTCTTCTGGAATCATTTTGGATCATTGTCTTAATGAGAAGAGCTAAGTTGATCATAGTTGATCATCACAGAATGTTGCTGTTACTGTGTACAATGTTCTCCTGGTTCTGCTCATTTCACTCAGCATCAGTTCATACAAATCTCCCCAGGTTTTCTGAATTCTACCTGCTCATCATTTCTTATAGAATAGTATTCCATTACATTTATTTGCCACAACTTGTTCAGCCATTCCCCAATTGATGTGCATCTCCCCAATTTCCAATTCTTTGCCACCACAAAAGAGCTGCTATAAATATTTTTGTGCATGTGGGTCTGTTTCCCTTTTTTATGATCTCTTTGGGATACAGAACTGGGAGTGGTATTACTAGATCAAAAGGTATGCACAGTTTAAATACCTTTTAAGCACAGTTCTAAATTGCTCTCCAGAATAGTTGGATCTGTTCACAACTCCATCAACAATGCATTAGTATCCCAATTCTCCCACTTCCTCTCCATCATTTATGATTTTCCTTTTCTGTTATATTAGCTGATATGATAGGTGTGCAGTGGCACCTCAAAGTTGTTTTAATTTCCAATTTCTCTAATCAACAGTGATTTAGAGAAGTTTTTCGTATGACTATAGAGAGCTTTGATTTATTCATCTGAAAATTGCCTGTTCATATCCTTTGACCATTTATCAATTGGGGAATGACATATTCTTATAAATTTGACTCAGTTCTCTCTATATTTGAGAAATAAGGCCTTTATCAGGAACATTAGCTGTAAAATTGTTTTCCAGTTTTCTGCTTTCCTTCAACCCTTGGTTGCATTGGCCTTGTTAATTTAATGTAACCTTTTTAATTTAATGTAATCAAAATTATCCATTTTGCATTTCATAATGTTCTCTGTATCTTGTTTCATCATAAATTCTTCCCTTCTCTCCATAGATCTGACAGGTAAACTAATCCTTGCTCTCCTGATTTGCTTATGGTATTAACCTTTATGTTCAAATCATGTACCTATTTCAGCCTTAATAGTATTCCATCACATTCCTATATCATAATTTGTTCAGCCATTCTCCAATTTATAGGTACCCCCCCAGTTTCCAATTCTTTACCATCATAAAAAGAGCTGCAATGTACATATTTTTATCCATATGAGTCTTTTCCCTCTTCCTTTGATCTCTTTGAGGCACATACTTAGTAGGAGTACCTCTGAATCAAAGGGTATGCATAATTTAATAGATTTGGGGGTATAGTTCTAAGTTGCATTCCAAAATGATTGAACATGTTCACAGTTCCACCAACAATGTATTAATATTTCTATTTTCCAATGGCGCCTCTGGCATTTGTCATTTTCCTTTTTTTTTTTTTTGTCAATTCTGTCAATCTGATTAGTGTCAAGTATTATTTCAGAATCATTTTAATTTTTCTAATTATTAGTAATAGCATTTTCATGTCACTATTGATATCTTGGATTTCTTCCTTTGAAAAATGTTTATTTTTAGGCTTTAACCATTGACTAATTCAGTAGTGGTTCTAATTGTTGCAAATTTCACTCAATTCCCTATATATCTTAAAAATGAGACCTTTATCAGTGAAGCTTTCTACAAAGATTCCCTCCCTCCTTCCCTACCTGCTTCTCTTCTAACTTTGGCTGTATTGGTTTTGTTTATGCAAAAAAGTTTCAGTTTTATGAATCAGAATTGTCTAGTTTAACTCCTGTGAACATCTCTATCTCTTATTTGTTTATGAACTTTTCCCCAATCCATAGATCTTTAAGGTAAATTCTTCCATCCTCCTCTAATTTGTTTATGATATCACCTTTTATATCTAAATCATGAATCCATTTGCAACTTGTTTTGGTAGACAACATTGGTATATCTAGTTTCTTCTGGAATCTGATAATATTTAAATAGTTATCAAAATATTTTTTTAAAAAGTTCATGATCCTCAAGTTAAGAATGCTAGCTTTACACAATGGGACAGAGAGTGCTGTAACCAACTGGGCTAATATTCAAAATGTATCCTTTGCTATTTTCCTTCTCTTTTTCACTGGCCTGGTTCTAAAAAAAAATCCATCCCAAAGGATGGAGCCAAAGGAACATCTGGAGATAAGACAAAATCCCCAAGTGAAAACATATTCCTGGTCACATAAGAGCAGGGACAAGAGAGAGGGAGATACAATTGTGCTCAACTCAGACAGCATAACACTACTCTACCACACCATTGCTAGCTAGCTAGCTAGATATCCACAACTGCTATAATAAACAAAGATTATCTTGTAGCTATCCTATTTATAATTAGAACTTTAATTTCAAATTTAAGACTTTGTCAGAAGAAAATCATAGCAAAGCTCTTGTTTGTATTATTCTTCATCCAGGGGAAATTACTGAAGGATATGTTACCTTTCACCAAACACTCTGCAATTTCTCTGACGACACTGTACACTGATGTCTGTGCCAGAGTGCTGCTTGCAGGTAACATGGGTAAGAAATCATTCTGTTCTGGGATTTCCCTCACCCACCTACCCATGGGCATCATGATAGCTTATGTGTTTGAAAATTGGTCACAAAAATAATCTCGTCAACTATACTAGGACAATGGCAAGATTAAGAGGTTGCTTGCTCTAGTGCTAGACATAGAATATAGGATTGAGCATGAGAAGATTATAATTTTATTCCTACTTCTTCTATTGACTCTATAATCTCAGGCAAACTGTGCTCTGTTTTCCTGTCTGCACAATAAGGATATTGCTACTTTCCAACCACCCACATTGTTGTGAAGAGTGCAAATTCCCATCACTCCCTTAGCATAAAGGAATAGTCTGTATAAACTGACACTGATGAAGGGAACACTGACATTACAGAGAAAGAGAGAGGGATAATTAGTTCTTGCTCTTTTTATAGCTGGCCTTTGATAGCTATTACTTAGACTAAATCAGAATTAATAAGAAGGCAAGTATCTCTTTAGTAATTAGTATTTCATTTAAGGAATGGCCTTCTTAATTTCTATTAATTATTGCATATGTAATCTCTTGTCCAAAAGCTTTTCATTCGCAGCTATTAAAGTGACATTCATGAGAAATGAGGCATGAAAAATGATGCTGTGAAAGTGGGCACTTTATGAATTAT
This sequence comes from Pseudochirops cupreus, assembly GCA_028627135.1. Lineage (NCBI taxonomy): Eukaryota > Metazoa > Chordata > Mammalia > Diprotodontia > Pseudocheiridae > Pseudochirops > Pseudochirops cupreus. The sequence goes on from CM053584.1 coordinate 112,145,211, forward strand.
GCTCAGAAAGAAAAGACATATCCAGGTGGTTACAGAGTTTTATTCTTCATTTCTGGCTCCTCTTCCTCTAATTTATTCAGCATTTTAAGTAGCTGAGCCCTTGGAAATTGGTGGCATGAATGCTATTTATTTGAAAACCACAGAATATTCAACTAAAGAGTCTAAATCTCTAAACTTTTATATTCTATACAGAAGGTCATGTTATCCTCTGGAATATTGGTTCCTTCCTGAACCCTCCTAATGATGAAAAGGTGAGAACTCACTTTTGCTCTTGAATCAATCAATAAACAAGTATTTAATAAGTGCCTACTATGTGCTAGAAACTGTGCTAAATAGCAGACAAAGACACAAATAAAACAGTCCCTTCCCTCAGGGAGCTTAAATTCTATCAAAAGAAAACACAATATGGATGCATAATGAGCTTAAAAGTTAGTTGAAAAGACAAATTAATGCATTACTTTGGTCAAGTCATTCAGCCTCCCTGGGTTCAATTTCATTTGCAAGATGAAAGTACCAAACTAGATGACTAATAAAACTCATCCCAAGTTTAAATCTATGGTCTTAGATGAATCTATATATACATCAAAAGACAGTTAGATGGTTAATATGGAAATATATTTTACATGACTTCACATGTATAATTTATATCATATTGCTTGCCTTTTCATGGGGTGGGGAAGGATAGGAAAAAGAGAGAAAATTTGGAACTAATTTTTAAGCTAGATATTAATTTTTTAAAAAGTAATTGGGAAATATTTAACAAAATAAATAAAAATATATATATTTTTTAAAAAGATACTTAGCAGTGGTCTGCTGATACAGGTATGAAAAAAGTCAAGAGACTGAGCTATCCACCAAATGAGTCACCAGTTTTTATATCTTCTCTATATGTTCATTTATAGTGCAATAAAATGAAGAGCATGATATTTTGTATCCGTTATTTCTTTTAAAGACATAAATGAGTCTAATACTATCTATTATATTGCTAACTTCTCCTTTATTGAGCTGTCAATTATATGAGCACAACAGTTTTAGAACTAGAATAAATATTGATGCATTTTTTTTGTCATTCCTTTTGTTGTTATGGTATTACTAGTATTGCTTGTCTGATTTCATTGGTTTGGGAACTTCTCGGAGGAAGAAAACCTCTCTATCTCTGCAAATAATGCAACTTTTCTGCAACAAATAGTCTTTAAGAGTTTCCTAAGGTACTAAGAAATTAAGTGACTTACCCAAGGTCACATGGCCAATATGTATCAGAGGGATAATGCTTTATATTTTTCCACAGCATTAAGATTAAGACACAATAGCAGTAATGTATTTTATATCCATTATTTTGTTTAAATCATTACACATTTATCTCATTTTATGTTTTTAAACTTAGAACCACAGAACATAGAGGGACTTATACAGGTCATCTGGTTCCATTCATCTGCTTCCATTTCAGCTACATGGGTATCTCAGAGAACAACATTTGTAACCCAACTTGCCTTATCAAATATTTCTTCTGTATAGCTTAGCTCCAAGACCTGTGTGAGAAAATTAAGCACCTGCCAATTTTCCACATATACGTAGCCAATACTTGACAAAGTGTCCCTGCACATTTTGTCCCATTAGGGATGTGTCCCAGTTGATCCAGCCAAACCTAGGCCATGCCAAGCAGGCACAGGCTATTAGCTAAAGAAATAGTCAGTGCATTTGACCTGTAAATATAAATATAACTAATGTATTTGAAAATTAGGCTTCCCTGATAAGTACAATGGCTAGAATTCAATTTTTAATTATAATAAATAAAATAATTGTTACAGACATGATCAGAAAACAGGCATTTTGCAGGAAATAGCCCTTATACGAGTCAGTATTGATGCAGAAATAGTATGTTTTTGACCTGTCCAAATGCTAAGGAATTTTCGATTTGGGGTTTTTAAAAACTTATTTTTAAAAAGATGTAGTTGTATTGAAATGAATTTATTATTAATCTTATTGTAAACAATAATGCCCCCTCACAAGTGTATGCGACACTTTACAGCTTTAAAATTATTTACATATATGTGCATACATACACACATATAGACATATACACACACATACATGTATACATACATACACACACATACACACACATATATATAAAATCACTTTGACCTTCCCAGCAATCAGCTATTATTTCCACTTTACATGTAAGGTAAATATAGGAAACAAAGAATAAGTTAAAAGAAAAATTTAATTGAATTTTAGTTGAGTTAAAGGAAAATCTATCTTTTTTAACCCTCTATTTGAACTGACAAGGAAGAGCGGTAAGACTTGTCCTTTAACAAGTGGCATAAAGCTTTCCATTGTACAAATATAGGCTGTGGTAGGTAGGATCGATAACCTCTTTCCAAAAAGGGGGCCCGCAAGAATTGGCCTACTTAATCCATAAATATGAAAAATAGGACATGTCATTATAAAAGAGGATTAATAAAGGAAAATGATGACTGCATATAGATGTGGCAAACAGGAAAAAAGGGGTTGAAGTTACAACACCCCCCCCCCCCCAAACAGAAGAACTCAGGAGGGATCTCACCCTAATCTTTGTGGCCAAAGGGATACAGGAAACCTGAATTAAAAGAAATTGAGAAGAATACATTTCTGGATGAAAAGTGACATAAACCCTTGTAAGAATGCTACTATGAATGCCTAAGAAGATCTGTTTATTTGGGTAAAGAGTCCTTAGTCTGGTCTCTTCTGGTATTATTAAAATTCTCTCTGCTCTCAATGAAAGTATCTTTTGGCTATTATGGATTCTACCCAGGAATGACGTGATATGGAGAGTGAAACCATCTTTTCTGTGAGGACTGCAGATTGGAAAGTGAGGAGGGTGATAAGGGAATGCCAAGAAAGGAAGAATACTTACAGCTGAAAATCATATGAGGTCTCATTTCACTCTAATAATGCAATACTTCAGATGTTACCAAGCCCTGGAAGGTCTTACCAATGAGACAATCACTGACACCTCTACATTTAGATTTTAAGAGTATTGTGAACTCCAATTCCATGATGACAAGGCTGGCATTTTTCAGAAAGAGATTTATCAGGGAACTAAGAAACAAAATAGTATCAAGTAGAAAACTGAATAGTTTACAAAGTACAGAAACTTTGTCCTAAAGTAACTAAAATCTGGGGACAGTTTAATAGACACAACTTGAAAGATGTAGCTACCTTATTCTTATTTCATACCTAAGCCCTATCTGAAAAACCTTGGCTGAAGAAGGTCTTCCCTTGTGTGGCAATAAAATTTCTCTCCCAAGCTGCACCCATCCTGCAGATAGCCTTATTATCTTTATTCTAGAGATCTCTATGATTACTCTTCTTGGAATATTTATCCTCAGTCCTGTCTATTACTCTCTGCCTGACAAGGTTTGCTGGGAATTGCCTGACTAGCCCATTTTTAAGGTTCACTCCATCATTAAGGAAGTTGAGCCTTTCAAATTGTTGTCCTAACTAGCATCCAGGTTCAATCTCATCACATGGGGAAGTCACCTAACCTCCCTGGGCTTTAGATTCCTCATCTGTAAAATGAGAGTGTTGGTCTGTAGGCCTTTAAGGTCTCCTCCAGCTCTAGATCTATGATCCTATGGTGTTGTGAAACTACAAAAGGTAATAACAGAAAAGTAAAAGAAGTCACTTATTTAATCATGGAGCAAAATTGTCAAGCAGTCAGGGTATAGTCAGTTCTAACAATAGGCTACTATAAAGCCAATCATGAGCAGCTCTCCTGAGGGCTGCTGCTGTGAATAACTTTAAGGGTCTAATCACATGGTATAATGAACCCACTATTTATTCGGCAATAAATTAAAGCATAACATTCAAGAAAGTAAAGCATAACAATCACAATAACATAACATAACAACTTATTACTAAGGTGGACACATAGTCTTAAAAAAAACATATCATTTAACATATCTTATAGTGATCGTTATGGGGTAGCAGAGAATACAAACACCACAGTAAGTTACAAATCTGAACAGTCAATACAGAGTATCCAAAGTAAAATCCTCTTTCATCTTGACTCCTGAAGCTGGCTTCCAAACCCCATGACTCCTCCTCCACACAGGTGTAATGCCATACTCCAGCAGATTCCCAAAACAATGCTACTGTGAACAGCTTTTAAGGTTCAGATTACACAGTATAGTGAACACTCTGTTTACTCCATTACAAATCAAGGCAAATATTCACAACAAATCACAATATAATATTCACAACAAATCAAGGTACAGTACAATATTCACAACATTACATCTTATCCCAGAAAATCACAATATAGTGTTCACAACAGCTTAACATCAGAATGGCCACACAGTTTTCACTACAGTGGCCACAATATTTAGAACAAAGCATTCAATCAATTCACAATACAATAATCAGTCTTCCACTCATGGGGCAAATCATTAACAATCATTCAATCAATTCATAATACAATAATCAATCTTCCACTCATGGGGCAATTATATATCAACTCAATCAGTCATTAAATACAGTCATTAGAAAACCACATAAACCCTCCATGCTTTGGTGTGCAGCAAACCTCAATTTCATCCAAGGGGCCTTTTCTTCATCTTGATTCTGGGTGGTCTCTCTGATTCCCTGGATCCCTTTCCATGGTCCCAGTTCCTACCTGAATCCACCAAACAGTCATCTGGATTCAGAGGCAGACAGCTCCCAGGTTCTCGCCCAGTCCTCAGAGGTAGACAGTTCCCAGATCCTTGTCCAGTCCTCCAGGCAGTCTCTGGTACACACCAAAGTTCACAGGGTCCAGCACATCTCAAACCCTTCACCACTTCTGTTGCCGGGAACTCAAGGATCAGCCAGGCCATGAACCAACAAAGGCTTATCCCGATCATACTTCAGTCCTCCAGGAGTTTAGCTGGCCCTAGGACCCAGGAGAATCTCGGTCTTCCAGGAGGCAATCCAGGCAAGCCCTCTCAGCCTTCTAGGTGGCCTTCACCAGATTCTGGTCTCAGGAAAACTCCATCTCAGTTCTCAGTCAGCTTCCAGATGCTGGGAGAAAAACTCTCTCTCAAGAAAACTCCAACTCACTTCTTCAGTTCAGCAGCCCAGCTCCCAGGTGCTGGGACAATCCTGCTTCCTCCAACAGGAGTCACCAGTAGGAAGATATCCAATGCTGTCTCTCTGTCTCTAGAACTCTTCTTATATACACACTGGCCTCCTGTCTCAGCCAATCCCCTTCTTCCACATCAACAGGGAAGTTCATGCCCTTTCAACAGGGGATGGAGTTCACACCTTCCATACTGAGCTCACACCTTCCATACTTAGCCCTAAGTTACTAAGGGCTAAGTATCTGCTAAACTGATTGCTGTTACAACAGGTTGACCTGCTCCCACCTCTTGCCTGGATTCACATGTAGGCAGCTCTCTGTTCCTGTTCTTTGTCTCAGCTCCTGGAACTTCTCCACTCCAAGCTCTTCACAGTTTCTGTTCTACGAAAGCAAAGCTTAACAGGGCTACAACAATATTTATACACATTACCAGTACTGTCATCTCAATTTACTATCTGTCTAAGAAATACATATAGAACACCAGACAGGACTTCTGTCTGAGAAACCAATACAGAACACCAGACAGGACTTCAGTCTGAGAAACCAATACAGAATAATCAGACTTCTATCTGAGAAACCAAAACAGAACAACAGACAGGACTTCTGTCTGAGAAATCAACATAGAACAACAGACAGGACTTTCTGAGAAATCAAAACAGACCAACAGACAGGACCTCTATCTGAGAAATTAACACAGAACAACTGAGTGCTGATATCACAAACATTCTCTCTCTGTTCTGCCTGCTCCCAGTTCTCCTCATGCTCTTATCTGCTCCTTCCTGCTCCACCCTTTTTGCAAGCTCCTCCTACCATAGGCTCCCATGTGATTACATCTGGCCTATTAAGGGGCAGGGGAGATCTTCAAATTCCCTTAGGCCTATTAAAAGCAATGTATATTGTTTCCAATCAAAGACTCTGGATACAATCAAAGTTGAGTCTCAAAGGCACTTGATTAGCTAAAACTCAATCCAGATAAACAGCAAAAATCTCTATTTTGCTTGCCATTACATCTAGTGAAAATGTTCCAGGCAAGCATCTTAAGCAAATTAGGCTCTAGACCCAGTTTCTGGTGACAGTCCCAGTTTTTCAGGATCATTTGGTAGAGGCTGTATTGGAGGCCTGCACTTTAGCTAAATGTCTCTCTGGACAGGTATAGATCAGGTCTCACAAAGTCACTGGAGGAAAAAAATCTTGACTACCATTTTTGGTCATTTACTCTCAGCTTTGGGATTCTCAAAGTCCCAAACAAAAGGTAATAGATTTTAGCCAGGCATACATTTATTTGGCTCTTTCTTTTGCTTTTTCCTTTTGAAAACTCTCTTCCCAATCTGGTTTCCATTGTTCTTTTCCCTCCTCTCCCCCAAGATCCATATGTTTCCTCCTTCAGGGTCTTGCTCACAGCAAGAAGCTGCTTTAGATCTACACTAACAAAAGCTTTTAAAGTATATCATGTATCAAAGATATTTGCATTTCAACAATGAATTCTTGAAGACAGAAAAACCTGAGGTGAAAAAAACTAATTCCTAAGTGGAATTAAGGTTACCATGACAAGGAATAGAAGAAAATATTTTGGATAGGGCCTTTCCCAGCACCCCTTAAATCATACTTCATTATCTGCCTATTCTTTTAGGGAAAAATCTCACTGCATTGATAAGAACCAAACATGCTCATGACCTCCTATTATAGTGCCTTGAATATATAAGTGCTTGAGAGACACTATAGCATAGTAGCAAGAGTGTTGCAACACTCTTGCACCTAAAGTCAGGAGGGAGACCTAGGATTAAATTCTGCATCAAACTCTTAGTACCTGTATGATGGTGGGAAACGTACTTAGTGCATTAAATGTAAAATTGGGCAAATTAATAATTATGCTACTTACCTCACAGAGTGGTTATGAGAAAAATACCTTACATATCTTAAATATGCTATATAATTATGAATAAGTGTTTGTTGAATTGCTTATCATATTTTTGTTACAGAAGTCATTTTCTTATTGCTATTTAGAAATTTAAGCAGCTGATTGCATGGCGTGGGCATGCTTTGAAAATTGTCAATGTCCTTTATATAGAGGACAAACAAGTGGTGTTGACCTCCTCTGTTGATGGGTCAATAAGGTAAGTGCATACTTGACACTTCCCACCAAAAGGAGATATACGGCAGAGCTCCCTGATTATTAAGTAGATAGAGGCAGAGAAAGAACTACTCGCATAATCTTATGGTCAAAATGATAAAGACTTCCACTCCTGGAAAAAAAAATGGTATACATGAGTCTTGGGACTATAGCATTATGTTTAGAATTCTTTGCTAAGCTTTTAAGTGCCTTAAATCATCCTACAACATGACAAAGAGTAAAAAAAAAATTTACAAAAGAAGTGGGCTTGCAGAGATCTGGAGAACTTAAACAAGGCAAATAACTCAGAGAAATGGGTCTAAACCTAAGGAAGACCATGAAAATATGATTTGTAGAAAAGAACAAATGATACAGGAGGAGGTATACATGAGCATGCTGTGGCCAAAATGGTGATTCCCAGCTTTGTTGTTGTTTATTTGATTTTTTTAGTACTGAAGAATTTGAAACTTGCCTCCCCATGCTATACAGCATAAATACACACACATACATACATATAAATTTACATATATCTAAGATACTACAGAGACTCCTATGTGGAAGGTAGGAAGGAGTGAACAAAGATGTATATGTGTATTGTGTTTTATAAGTATGTATATACACACATACATATATAGATATATAAAAATAATAAATTTGGTGGGCAGTTTTCTACCACAGATGACAGAGTGATCATTATTTCAAGGATCTTTGTTTTTATAGCATTTATATGGGCATTCCCTTAACTCAGATTGTAACCACATGTATACCTTAGTAGATAGTCTTCACGAGTTTCTGTGACTGGCAAAAATAATTCAACACTGGGTCGCCAACCTTCTAATGATGAACCTTTCCACATTTAGCTAGACTAGTTTTTAAGTGAGAGATACTCTATTGTTGAACTCATAGTCAAGTCTTTCTACCTATTTGGATCTGCCAAAGCTTGTGTTCTTCTTGCATAACCTTCAAGGACCCAGGGTAATTATCCCACCATGATAATAACTATAGTCCTTTCGAATTGGCCATTGGCTGCTAATGGGGCAGCCCCTGTTCCCCCAACCCTGCTATGAAGCATACTTCATAGAATTTATCCATCTGTCTGTCTGTCTGCCTATCTAAAAAGAATCCATGTAGTATCATAGAGAAAGAGACATACATGAATACATGTATATCCTATGTGCATGTATTTGCATACATATGTGTACATTATATATGTTGATATTATAATATCGCTAAAATAATTACATGTATGAGCATGTCAAAAATTCAGTATAAGGAAATACTGTCTTAGATTGGCAAGGGTTATAAATTTGAGGTCTCTGAATTTTTTAAAAATTGGTAACTATATCTCAATATAATTGCATTCCTTTGTAATGCTCCATACTTTATGCATTCAAAAATATTCTGAGAAGAGTTCTATAGGTTTTACCAGATTGCCAAAGGAGTCAACAACACACAAAAAAGGTTAAGAACCTCTGCCTTAGAAGAAAAGAGAAGCAAGAGAGTTAGAGGTGATTGAAAGTAAATTAAAAAGCAACCCCTGGGTAATGTTCATACTTCTGTGGCCTACGAGGCAAAACAGTGAAGTAGGAATCAAAAGAGCAGACTGTTAGTTCCATCTCTACTACTAAATCAGCTATGTGTCATTTCACTTCAGTTTTCTCATCTGTAATATGAAGGGAATCTATTGTTATTTCTTGTGATTCTGTGAGTTGATGCCCCAAAAAAATGCAACTAATTTCACCAGAATACTTTAGTACTGAAAATAAAATAGCTACCAGTATGCTATCATTTCTTAGTGTGCCAGTTTACGTACTTATAGTTACTTTCTTCCCATACTTTTCTGATCAGCTTGATACATCCCCAGTCAACCAAGAAGAGAGCATAAATCATTGAATGGCAAGCCATTTGGCAGCAAAATTCCAGGAATGATTTTGCATTATCCAACAAGAGATATTACTAGTTGGCTACTAGAGATGTTCAGAATGCAACTTTATATCACACACAAAAAATGTTATTCACAACTCTGTCCCCTCTACTTTGTATTCCATTTTATTTTCAGATACCTGTCAGCAAAAGTGCTAATTATTTTTATCACTCACTTTTAAAATCAATTCTTCCTTTCTTGCTAAGTTCAGAACCACTTCTGATTGCTAAGTACCCTTCCCAGACACATTTCTTTTCTTTTAAAATATGTATTTATTTCCCCAATTATATGTTAAAACAATTTTTAAACATTTTTAAAAGTTTTGAATTCAAATTCTTTCTCTCCCTCCTCTACCCCTTCACTGAGACAGTAAACAATCAGATATAGGTTATACATATGCAATCTATAAAACATTTCCATGTTAGTCATTTTGTACAAGAAGACTCAAATAAAAAAATGAAAGAAAGACAGTAAAATAATAGCATGCTTCATTCTGTATTCAGACAATATGAATTCTTTTTTTCTGGGGGCAGATAATATACTTCATCATTAGTCCTTTGGGATTGTCTTAGATCATTGTATTGCTGAGAATAGCTAAGCCAGACACATTTATTTTCACAATAAAGGTGATACCTTCTCTCTGTTATTTCTAAATGCCCTCACTCTCAAATCTTATTAAACAAACATATATAAACCTTTATATATGGACTAAGTGTGGTTGAAAGATAGGTTTGAGTCCCAACAGGACGTCAAAAGGCAAATGTTTAGTGGGGCTGAAGTCTAGCACAGCTATAGTAGTCCAGGAAATTAAGATTCAAGGCAATCTCAGAGGAAGGTTCAGAACCTTGGAGAACTACATGTGTAATGAGATCAGTAGCAGTTATGAGCCCGTTTAGAGCAATGGGACCAAAGCAAACTAACTGGCTTTGAAATTCATCGCTAAAGGTATCTGGGTTTTCATACTGTTGGGATTTCTAGCTTTTTAAAAATGGTAATAGCTTTACACACATTATTTCATTTATGCTCTGCAATAATAATATGATACTGCAGAGTCTTAGGGAGGTGAAATGACCTATTCAAAGTTACAAGGATAGTAGTTGACAGAACAAGGATTCAAACCCAGGTCTTCTGACTCTGTATTAGGGACATATTAGTTAAAGACAGACCATTTGGAGTTTGGAACTCATAATACTCAAGGACAGATCAGGCCAGTATTAATCCTCAAATTTTAATTTTGGAATTATTATTTGTATTCTCTTATTGTTAGTTAGAGGCCCTAGTTCTGGTCAAATCCTCATTCTATTCTTCTTTGGGACTCTGAAGTAAGATAAGACAATAAAGAACAACTCACCCAAATGTCATTTGTTTCAGCTTCATTATGTAGGAGTATTTTCTACTAAGGATTCACCTTAGTTATGTTGTGTAGAAGAAAAACCATGGGTTAAATTGAGGGCAAAAGATATTCTATGGCAAATGATCCATTATTGTCATCTTTTTTTCAGAGACCAATAACTGAAAATTAGTTTAATTATAAGATAGAATGTATATTCTTAGAGGAAAAGGACTAGTTAATTTTGTCTCTGTATCTCCGGTGCCTAGAAGTGCCTGGAACATAGTTGGAGGGAGGGAGAGAGGGGAAAAGAAAGAGAGAGAGAGAGAGAGAGTGAGAGAGAGAGAGAGAGAGAGAGAGAGAGAGAGAGAAATAATGTAAGGCTCTAAACACTATTTTTTACAAAGATATTGAGTTCCCTTTATATGCATAGGTCAAGCAAGAATGCAGTTTTTAAAACCTTTCTCCTAGTGTCAATACTTAAAGGCAACATAAGAGGTTTGTTTTATGGTCTGATTTAGCAGATGTATGTTCTATCAGTAATCCTGAGTCCTAGTCACCCCTGCTTGGTGATGCACATCATTTGTGAGAAATCACTTAATCAGTCTCTCCCTTAGGTCCCTCCTTTGAAAAATAAATGAATAATGCTGTACAGCCCCAAAGTTCTGTTCAAAAGTATTAGATGCTTTATGTGAATTTCTTATAGAATTGCATGGGATAAGAATTAGATATCTAAAAGATAAAAATTTTTTTAAAACTGAAGGACTAATAAAAAAGTACAAAAGTGGTTTCTTACTGTCACTTAATTATATATATGTATATGTATATATATATATGTGTATATATATACATATACATATATATATACATATATATATATATATATGTATATATAATTATTTTTCCTTCTCTACCTCCTCAAGGGTTTGGCATGCCCATAATGGACATTACCGTGGCTACTTTGGACAACGCAGGACATTTGAACTGAATAAAGAAACAGATTTCATCTTGCCTTGTGATGTTAGTGAACACCCTGTGGAAGTAAAAGAAGAAAGTAAATACACGGAAAAGAAACAGACATATGAATATCCTCTAGTATTTGACAGTGAAAAGTAAGATGATATAATACTTTTCATTTAGAGGGACAGTTATGCTACTGGGAGTCTATAAACTATATTTTTAACCAAATGAGGAAATTATGTCAAACTCTGAAATCATTTATATGATATGTAACATGTATGTGCCATGTATGGGAGAGTATTAATACTACAAATATACAGTAACGGAGTGTATTATCTTTCTTTCTGAGCCATGGGGGGGGATAGAATCCACCAAAGGCCGTGCATAAGTAAAAATTAACTTAATTAACTAGTTTTAAGGGTTTGTTTTATTTCAAAAAGGTTCTCCTTTGGATATATCACATTTTACATGCACACATGCAGACACGCATGCATACATGTATGCATCCTCTTTTTAAAATCGTTGTCCTACAGAAAGTAACACATCATATTTACATCATTTCAAAAGCTCTTGAATCGCCCCTCTTCTCATCTTTTCCTTTCATTCTATACACCACCACCAGGTTAATACCCTTAATATTTAATCATTTTGCCCTTCTATTTAAAAACTGCTGATGCCACCCTGTTGCTTTTAAGATAACATCTAAACTTCTTTGACTCCCTCCGAGCTATGACTCAAGTGGAAAGTGATTTGGTTTTTGTCTCAGGGCACTTAAGTTGAAAAGATGCAAAATATAGTTTAAGAATGATTTTTAAAGACTTTCCACTTTGGTATGTCTTATATTTACATTTTGGTCACATATACATGCTTTGGAAGTTGAAAGAACTGAATTTAGGACTGGTTAGCAAGAATAATTAGATATATGAAAAAGCTAACAGATATCTACCTCCAAATAAGCTCCTCCCCTGTACAGCCATACTATACACTCCTCTCATTACATGTACTAGTCTTTCTAGCAGTATCCTGGTATCTTTTCTCCCACAGGGCTGGTATCCTGAAATTTTTTCTCCCCTTATAGGGTGATACCCCAGGATTTCCTCTCCTACCTAACTTAATTAACTTAATTTATTAATTATTGTACTTTATGTTGTTTATTCCAGTTATTAAAATCGCTGTTTATATCTCTGGCCTTCATAATCTAGTTCTAATCTACTTATTCAACTTTTTCTCTCAATATTCTCTACCCCCACACTTCCCACTCCATATAGAGAAATCTCCCCACTGTCACTTTAATTATTCATTCTTATTATCTCCTTGCTTTTGGTAGGTGCCATTCCTATCCCTGGAATATCTTCCTTCTTTCCTTTTACCCAGCCAAATCCTATACATCCTTCAAGGTATACTTCTCCATTAAACCTTTCCTAGATATTTCAGAGGATCATCCTTAGTTTTGAACTGGAAATGACCTTAAAAACCAGCTAGCCTAACTCCCTAATTTTATTACATGAGGGAACAGAAGTGAAGTCATTTGTCCAAAGTCTTACACAGTTTAGAAATATTACAGCCAGCATTTAAACCCAGGTCCCATGATGGCAAATTCAGTGCTTTCCCCTCCTCCCCCCCCATTACACTATGTCACCGATAAAGCAGATTTCTTGTATTAGCCATAATTATATTTTTCAAATTCACCAGGCTTTTAAAAAATTTCTATTTCTTGGGGTTTTTAAAGTATCTGTATTTTGTCAATTTCTTGTCCTAAAATTGAATAACTATATAAAGAATATTTGAGGTTTTTGCTCACCTGCCAGGATGCTGTATTTCATTTGTTGTTATTACTATTACATAGTGACTGTCTCACAGGGCAGAAAAGACTTATTTTTTTCACGGAACAATATTTTGCCTGGCAGCTATTTTTTAAATTATATTATCACTAAAGATGTTTAAAAGTCATATTGCATGTTCCCAATTGAATTTTTAAAGTAGGATGGCATGCTGTATGGAAAGAAAATACTGCCAGACATTTTAGAAAACTTGCCATGAGCCAGATAAAAGTAAACCAAGGGTCAGCCACAGCCCATGAGACAGTGGTTTTCCCAAATCTGCTGTGCATTATCTCCTAACCATATATGCTAATATATGTAAATTGGTTACAGAAACCATATTGTTTTCTTTGGGCTGTGTCACTGGTAATCATAGGAACCAGGACTTAAATGTGGCACAGTGGGTATGTTCTGGACTTAAAAAGGAGAAACCTTGTGGTTTTACTTGTGGTGGGGAAAGGGAAAACAGGACCACTTAAGAGATTCTGATTTTCAGAAAGGAGAGGTACTAAATGGTTCTTTCCAGTTCTAAGATTCAATAATTTTATGAAGTTGAGTGCAATATGGATGGAGTCAGCAGTAGTTTCCGAAAGACTCGACTGAGGTTGATTTAGGGAACTTGAGAAGCAAGAAGGGAGATATCAGGATTGAGACTTTATTGCTGAGATATACTTTAGTATAATTAACTGCTAATACTTATGTTTTTTCTTCATATCTTTTTATGTAGATGGAGGAAAATGACTTCATTCTCCTTATTATTCAGACGACCACCTACCAAACCCTTTGATGTTAATGAGGAGTTTAAGTTTTTCAAAGCCCTTACTTCTCCTAAGGTAATTTTCCTCATTTCTATCCCTTCATTTTTGCTTTCCTAGATGTATACATGTGTTAAGAAGAAAAGCAAGACCCAGAAGACTTTTTTTTCTCAGTCACAAACCCATCCTTTTTCTGTGTGAGAATGGCAAAGAGAAAGGTGTATGTTATTCATACCATTTCAGCTTTTAACATCTCCTGGGACTTCAAGCAGCTTTAAGCATTTGGCTAAGGGTTGACACGAATTTTATTAGCTATTTTTATGTGTAACACGACCAATGACTTTTCACCACTACTTATACCACTTACATTATGTCTTATTAAAAGGAGGGGGGGAAAGTCATATAACTGAGATTAAATGATTTAGCCAGTCTTAGAAAGAATAGAGGCTTGCTGAGTCCTCTGGTCCTAACTGGGTAAAGCTTGAAAGAGCACTAGCTGTGGATTCAAAGGACCTGGGCACAAATCCCATTTCTGATACTTACTATCTGTGGGATCTTGGGAAAATCACTTAACTTCTTTGGGCCTCAATTGCCTTGTCTGTAAAATGAAGATCTGGGACTAGCTGGACCCTGGGGTCCCTTTCTGCTCTAGATTTTGATTCTATGACTTCTTCAGTTTGGCAATCAGAGCAGAAAAGTTTAGTTCTTAAAGTTAAGGTCCGATCCAGCTCATCTGGACATCATTAGCATTCATCAGGGGCCATTTTCCCTCTCTGAATTTTGTTACTTGTATAATTCATTTCCTTTTGAATCCTATTTATATTTGTTCAGCACTATTCCATTTGGGGGGGCCTACCATTACAGTCATCACCACTGAGAGTTATTAACTAAATGTGAGCTTTCCATGGAACATATACATGTTCAATCACTCTTTTCTTTTACAGATTAGACGAAATGTTTTGGAAAGTACCATGACAGGAAACAGAGAAGCTGGGGTTGTATTTGGTTCCCTACCTATATACAGGGTAAATTCAAGCTATGTTTGTTTTGTTTTTTTTTTAGCATAGTAGAGTCAAATTCTCCCATGATTTTAAAGTGGAACACCTCAAATAATCAATCAATATATATTTGTTGAAAATCTACTCCATGCCCACTTAGCTGAGTGCTATTGATAACACAAAATAAATATAAAACATTTCTGTCCTCAGTAAGCTTACAGTTTCTTTAGGAAAATAAAAGTAATTCATATGAAACATTTCAAAACAATTGAATCCTAGACTGTGCTACTCTCTCTTTTTATCTGATCCCTCCCTTCTGCCTATAAACATTTTCAAGTCCTTTACCCTAAAAAAAGAGACTTCCCTAAACGAAACCATTTTTTCAAGCTTTCTTTCTCTTTTTCTCTGTCTCTCTGTCTCTGTCCCTCTATCTCTATCTGTCTGTCTCTCTCTCTCTCTCACACACACACACACACACA
>CM053584.1:112160784-112194195 GCA_028627135.1 Pseudochirops cupreus
GAAGTGGATAGCACTGGGAATAGAAGTGGAAAAGGTTGTGTAAATCAGGGAAGAGTCATGAAAACTAGTCAGGAAGTTTAGTATCCTTTCAACCATTCTTTTTTTTTTCTCCAGGTTCCAAGCCCCACAAGTCTGAGATTCCTTCCCCTCATTGGTGCAGATGCACATAAGGAGTCTTCAGAAAATTTCCAAGGAAAAAAGAAAGCAAGTCGAGTTCAGCATTTACAAGTAAGCTGTGTACTGGGGGTTCTTTGATGTGTTTCTGTTAATTTTTAATGTATTTTTTAAATCCAATTTTATTTTATTTTCAGTTTCAAATTTTCTGTCTCCCACCTTCACCTCCCCCACTCACTAAGGAAAGAAGAAAAAAAAAAGCAAACCTGTTACATGTATATATAGATACACACATACAGTTAAGCAAAACAAATCCCCGTACGAGCCATGGTGTATGTGTATATGTATATATATATTGCAATATGAGAGTTTATCACCCCTCTAACTGTAAATTGACATCAAGTTTCATCATGAATTTTTTGGAACTGTGGCTGGATTCTATTGTGTTAACCAGAATTCCTGAGTCTTACGAGGTTGTTTTTCTTTCACAGTATTGCTGTTGCTGCATAAGTTGTTCTCCTGATTCTGCTCACTTCACTTTGCATCATTTTAGAAGTCTTCCCAGGTTTTTCTAAAACCCTGTCCTTCATCATTTCTTACAGTACAAAAGTATTTCATCACATACATATGCAATAACTTATTTAACCATTTCCCAATTAATAAACACTCCTTCATTTTCCAATTCCTTGTCACCACAAAATGAGCTACCATAAATATTTTTGTACATATGGGTCCTTTTCCTCTCTCTAATATCTTTGAGGTATAGATCCAGTAATGATATTTCTGGATCAAAAGGTATACACATTTTAGTAAATTTTGGGGCATAGTTCTGAACTGCTTTTCAGAATATTCTACTCCTTATTTTTCTGCAATCCTTTGCACTTTCTCCTGTTTATCCAGAACATATTGTACCTAAAATGTTCTATCCCATCCGTGTATATTCTAAATTCTTATACTGAATGTGCATTTAAGGAAATGAGATAGAAACTGGAAGCCAGGGAGGCAGAGATAAAGTGAAGACAAAGAATTATCTTATTAGTAATGTTGTGTCTACTATGACTGGTTCAGTTACTTGTTCAGAAAATCAGGCAACCTCAGATGGTATCCCTGAGAGATTTTATAACCACTACTTGGAGGTTTCCATTATCATTATTATTATTATTATTATTAATATTATTATGCTGGTTACATGTCCTAGGGTATTTACTGCAGCATTATATCCACATATGAGTCAACAATTTCAGCAGATGTGCAAAGTTAGTTAGAGTTTTCACATTTAGTATAATGTAATGGAAAGAGCATTACATTTGGATTTAGTAGACCTGGGCTGAGATACTGGATCTACTACTTATAACTTCTATGACCCATGGCAGATTACTACATCTCTCTAAGACTTGGTTTCCTTAACTGAAGAATGAGGGGGAGAAGTGGTTGGATTAAGTATTCATCATGGTTCCTCTTAGCTCTTCAGTCCTATGAACTTATGGTCCCTCTACTAGTACCCACTATTAGTCAATCTGTAAGGCTTTAATCAAACTTGATGTCTTCCATCTAGTATGGTTTAAGCCAGTCTTCTAGATCAAAAGTTACTAGAGGGAGAAGATATAAACCAACAATGATTTTTGTACTCCTCCTTTATATGACATCAAACTGAAAATGTGAAGAGAAAATTCGGGGCGGGGGGGGAAGACAGAAGATGATTTAATTACATTGTGACCTTGGGTAAGTCACTTAGCCTCTTAAAGTCTTAACTTCCTGCTCTGTATATAGATGGATTGGTGTTAATGAGGCAGGATGGCATAGTGGAAAAGACAACACTGGACTGAGTCGAGAAATTTAAGTTCCAATCTCCAAATATCTTAATTATATGTGTCCTTGGCCAAATTACTTCATCTCTCTTTTTCTCTAGTGTTCAATAAATTGACTGGGTTAAATAATCATTTAGTTCTCTTTCAATTCTATACTTCTGATTGATATGTGAGGCCCCATATAATTCTATAATTCATTGTTCCCATTCTGTTACATGAAGAGATAATGCTAGAATACACTTCAGTCATGGTATTAATTCTGGACTAGGTTCTGAACTATGCATGCCCTCCCCAAAGGTGTAATATGTAAATAATTATGCTATTACATAAATAATTATGTTGATATTAGAATTTTAAGTCAACAGAGCCCCACTGAGTCAAAAATACTATTTTATAAGGAAAATGATAATATTTTAATTTTTGGTTCATGGAATTCATGAGAACATAGGAAATTCAAATAAGTTACCACCTCTGACAATAATTTGGGTGGAAGAAAAAAACATCTGATGGTGGAAGAGAGCCCAATGAATTGAATATGATCTATTCTTGATTATCGAGTAAATGATGCAGAGGACTAGATAATCTAGATGTAGTAGAGGTCTTCTAACCAGTATGCTAATATTCTGACAGGGCTTCCTTAGTACCGCTCTACACAAAAATTACTTTTGCTTGGAAAGCGTTATATGATTTATTTGGGGCATTAAATCTGCCTTCCTACTTGTGCTTTGATTAGGCATATATTAAAAATAATTTACATTCTCTGAGTTAAACACTGACAACAAGGAAGGCATCTGGAACTTGGTTAGATGTCAATGAGAAACAAGTCTGAGATCCAAAATTAACCACACAAAATTGTTGATACGACAGATACACATCCAAACTCTGAACCACTAATTAACTATGCAACTCTGAAAAAGATACTTCCCCTCTCTGGGCATCAGTTTTTCCTCTTTAAAATGAAAGAATTAGACTAGGTGATCTCCAAGGTCTATTTCATCTTCAAGATTCTATGGTTCTACAAATCAAGCTCAGATACTTCAAAGTTGATTCTTACAGTCATTTTCTTGGAATGTGCAGGATACAAAATATGCATTCAGCATCAAAGGAAACAGTATGTTATTTGGTTTTCTGGAAATAAATGTTTTTATTTCAGTTAATAATTCTGGTAGGTCATCCTGCACACAAGGAAATAACAAGCTAGGACTATCCCTGTAGGCTAGCAAGGACAGAAAATATGAAACAGTAGTACAATTTCTTCTTGTTCATCAGAGGAATAAAAGATATGATATATATAGGAAGAAGAAATGAATTGAGAAACTCTTTGGTATAAGGGGGAAAAGCTGGATTTGGAGTCACTTTTGCCACTTACATATCTGTGCCATGTAGATTCTTAGATGACACAACTTCAATATTTTTGTATGAGTATGTCCCTTACCAGCTCTGGATCTCATCTATAAAATGAGGAAGTGGGACTTTGTGAGCTCTATAGTTCCTTCCAGCCCTAAATGCATGAACATTTTTTGGTTGCTTAAAAATTAGCTCTTAAGATACCTATCTGTAACATCAAATAGAATGAAGGTCCAGTATATTGTTTTTCTGTGCCTGGCACAGAGTAGACACTTAATAAATGTTGATTGATTAAAATAATATAAATAATGAATGTTGAATATAAGGAATAGAATCAACAAAAATATATTGATCTATTCTGTCCAAGACTTCTAGAGTAGCTTTTATGTCAGGTCTTAGATGGTGTGAGGGTATGATTTTTACTTGGCCGATGACTCATGAGTAAGTCTCTTAACCTCTTCTCCTTGTTTCCTCATTTAAAACAAAAGAAAAGAAAAGACTGGGGTGGAGGAGGACCTGAGTTCAAATCTGGACTCAGACACTTAACACTTACTAGCCGTGTGATCTTGGGCAAATCACATAACCCCAATTGCCCTACCTTACCCCCTCCAAAAAGCAAAAAAAAAAAAAAGACTTATAATGTCCTAGGAAACTACTGACAAATTCTGGGTAATAATTATAGCATATATCATAGAACTGAAAGAGACCCTATAGGCCATCTTATTCAATACCTTTGCTTTACAGATGAAGAAACTGAGACCTAGAAAGGTGAAGTTACTTACTCATTCTTCTAACCTTTACTCATAGTCATACAAAATGAATAACAAAATGACTAAAACTTTGACTTTTTACACTATACCAACCCAGTTTTACTTAGTGATTTGGATGTAAAGGGAAACATAAACTTTTTCTTTGGGGAATGGAGGCAATTTTAAAAAATCATAGATACCAATAAGCCCTAATTAGGTGAAGGATGAATGTTTAAGCAAGAGTTAAGGAACCTCCACTTCCCAGATTCATTTAATTTAGTCCACAGGGTAACATTGCTCTCTGGTCATTGCACCTGTACTATGTAGGTGGTGGGGATACCTTTCTGGAGGGCTGCTGTTGCTAATACATTCAGAATCATTTTTAAAGTTATATAAAGCAATTGAAGTGCTATGATTGATTAACATTTCAAATGGCAGTGATAAGAGGTGACCCACACTGAAGTCCAAGTAGCCAAGTAACCATGATCAAAGGATCATACTTCCCAATCCTTTTCCTTCTTCTTCACTTTCTCTCTCTCTCATTCTCTCCTGTCCTCCCATGCCCTTCCTTTTCCCAATTCAAATCTGGAATCACACATACATATATGTATACACACACACACACACATATATGAAATATCTCAATTCTATATTAAATTCAGTTAAAGCAGAATAAGGGGAAGGAAAATGAGGGAGTGCCCAACAATAAGAAAATCGCTCTACTACATTATGCTATAAGTAAAAACTCTTAACTTTGCACATCTACTAACATTATTGATCTATCTATATATACATATGCATATGTATTAATTGTGTTATTAACCTGGGTTTTTTTGCATCTCTGTTCTTAATTTTCAAGTCAGGCAAATTTAATTTTTTGATGTGTTTTTTTCTCTTAAAAAACACTCAAAGTTAAATGTGAATTTTTACTTGTGATGTGGTTGGGTTTCCTTCTTCTGTCAGTCAATAATTCTTAACGGGAAAAAATTTTTACATATATACCCCCACTTTAGAGAATGCTTTCTATTAGGAGAATATGAAAGGGTAGGGGGAGGTCTATTGCCTTCCAGGAGAGATTGTAATTTGTGAAAACATCAAAGTTCAAAATGGCTTATTACAACACTCCTAATATTTACATTTGCAAATTTAGATACTAACCCAGGTATTCTTTATTTCACAGTCTCGAAGGAGAAGTCTGAGAAAAAGTTTAGCCCCCGGGGTTAATCTGACTTCTGCCTTCTTCCCAGTCATTCAGAAATAGGAGGAGAAAAATCAGAAGTTACTGCTACCCAGTCTTTAAATAAAACCTTGAGACCTGGTCAGCACCTTAGCGGACAATTTTTATTTCAACATGGTGAGTAAGTAATCCTTTGGGTGTCTTCACCCATCCCTTTAGGCTGACCTAAAGAAAATTCTCTCTTTAGTGTTTACAGCTCAAAATATCAAGCAAACATCACCCTCAACATCCTAAACTCATTGAAGCCTATTTAAATAATCTGATTTGTTTGCAGTAATCTATAAACAAACTTGTACAAAAGGAAATTAATGAACAGGTAGAATTCACCAAAAGAGGATATTTCATTTTATTAATTTAGTTGATAAATTTGTATCATTTAGTTTTCTGAATGAGAGAAAATAATTAATATATTTTAAACTATTTACATTAAATAGTTGAACTAATATCTACAAATAACTCTAATAATAGTCTTAAAGTCTACAAAGTGCTTTCGCTTTAAAAAAAAATATATCCCCATTACTTTGCACAGTTTTCAATACACAGGAGATAATTAATAGCTATAAACTGAATTGAAGTACAAAGTTAAGTATGGGGGGGGGGGGAGGAGGAAAAAAAAGGGATTGACCTATTCCCTATACCAATGCAGATAGATACCTGCTCCATAGTTTTAAGAGAGTTCCCTAGGGCCTTGGTAAATCAAGTAACTTTTCCCTCATTCTCAAAGTCAAAGTGGCAGAGGAAGTGCTTGAATCTAGGATTTTCTAACTCCCAGGCAGGGTTATCTACTATGCCAGAATGCCTTTCACAAGTACATGATAAATTTAAATTAAGTTTAAAAAAATGGCTAAAATTCAGCTCTGATCATATCTCAACCCTCTCCCCACCTTCAAAAACAACTAAACTGCAAACTCTTTAGTCTGATGTTTAAGGTCTAACATAATCTAGCTCCAATCTACCTTCCAAACCTTATTCCCACTATGCTACTGCCATATTGGATTACTATGCTGATTTGTTTTACCCATTCCCCATATCTTTCTTTGTTCCTACCACCCCCTTCCCACCCCCCTCACTGAAATGCAAGCCCTTCTACCCATTCCCATTTACTGAAACTTCACCCATTCTCTAAGACTTAAGTCAAAAGCTATGTCCATAAAACCTTCAGGGATCTTCCAGTTTGGAAATAGAATCACAGAACCCAGAATTAGTTGTTGTTTTCCAAGAACCTTAAAGATCATCTGATCTAACATTCACATTTTATAAATGAGGAAATCAGTTTGTCAGCAAGCATCGAGACTAAAATAGATTAACAAGCATTTATTAAGCACCAACTGTGTGTCAGGTACTACGAGATTCAATTTCTCCCCAGATATTTCATAGTACTTTGAATGGTTTTATCACATTCTGCTCAGCATTAGTTATTTATATGCTGGTTGTAGCTTCCCTGCTAAATTACAAAGTGCCTCAGGGCATGGACCATGCTTTTTATTTAATCTTTGTATGCCCCAGTATTCCCTAAGTTTTCAAGTAGGGTTATGCTGTAGAGAGGAATCTTTTTCAATTATGGTTTGTCCCAGGTTCAGAGGGGTCCCTCCTATCTCTAAAATTCTGGGATTATGAATAATAATGGTACCTCCCATTTCTATAACACTGGATTTGGGAGTTTATAATAGAGTCTTCTGAATTTCAGCACTGTTGCTAATATTGCTACATGACCTGAGTCAGGTCATTGAAACTCCAGGGATGAGTTTCTTTTTCTCTATCATAGGTGTATGATTTATGTATGATATTTATGTATGATAATTCTGCCACTATTCCTCATAACATTGAAGAATATATTTAAATCCAGGTGCTTTCCCCTCAATATCAAATTGGCTCTCCTCAATGTGGGTTGAATTGAATTCATGATCAAAAGTTTTCCATGGTTTCCAGGTTTACCATTGCTCTCAGGATAAAGGCAGAATTTCTTCAACTGACTTTTCAGGGTCCCTCACCATCTCTCCCCAATTTACCCATCTACTTTTTTCCCCTCCAGGATTACCCTTGCAGAGATATAGAAACTAGAGAAAATCACAGTGTATTCATTCTCATCCCTGTCTCCTAACATTTTTTAAATAGATGAAATCCACTTAAAGTTAATTTTAAGAAGGGCAGCTTGGGAGGGGAGGAGAAAGGAAAATAATGCCCCAGGGGGCAGCATGAAGCTTGGAAGGGATGTGTTTTGGGGATGTGTGTGTGTGTGTGTGTGTGTGTATAGAAGAGGATGGGAGAAAATTATTGCCAATGTCTTTTTTTGGGTACCAGCTGGCTATGCCACCTTCTTATTTCCTACCCCCTACCTCCTGAGGCATATCCAGCTGCCTGGACCCCATAGCAACTCCGGGAGAGCTCCCTGTGCTGTGGTCTAGTAAGGACTTTATCAACCACTAGGTACCAATCACTCCTTCCTAGTGGTTACCCTCCAGGAAAGTCAGGCCATTTCTTCACTATCCTGAAAACATACCCTGCTCATTCCTGCCTTCATTGTTCTGCTCATGTTGTTTTCTCTGGTCTGAAATAACCTACTTCCTGCCCCCAACTATATAAATCTTACCCCTCCTTCCAATTAGTTTCCAATAAATACTATCCACTCCATAAAGCCATCCTTGATTATATCAACTTGTGTTGATCTCCTCCTCTCTAATTCCTATATTTTTTGTCTGTATTAAATTTTCACTTAAGGATATAGTTTTTTTTATTGTTTTTAACTGTTTAATTTGTGTATGTCAATCAGTAAGCGTTTCCAGTATATGCCAGGCCTTCTGCTAAGTGCTAAGTGGGAATACAAAAACAGAAATTAAACTGTCTCTGTCTTCAAGAAGTTCACATTATATCAGGGGAGGCAAAGTGTGTATATGTAAATATATACCACAAGGTAAAAATTTTTTTTGTCAGGGAAGGCACATACATATGGGAATATTAGTAAAGATTTTATGAAGAAGGTAGCATTTGAGTTGAGCCTTGAAGAAAACTAGGGATTCTGAGAGGTGGAGGTGAGGAGAGAATACTTTCTAGGTGTGGGGAACAGTCAGTGCAAAAACATGGAAAAGAAATGTGTTATTATCTTTATACCCTGATGTGAGATTTTGCTTTGGGGCTCACTTATGGGAAGAGTTGTGTGATTTGACCAGATGAAACTCTGACCAGCCATTAAGCCCCCTGGCTTTGAAAACCCAGATGTTGTTGCTTCTCTCTCTGGTAACTAACACTGTATGCATGTAATAGACAAACAGCTAGAAGCCCTGTCTGTTGGTCTGTTGAATTGTGTTATTTTCTCTGTCTGTATTTTTTGTTTGCTTGTAATCTCTGTTTGTATTTTCTGAAGTTTAGGATGCTGACTTTTTACACTGAACTAAGTGAATTATATATGTATATATGTTTAAATAAAGTAAAATTGTTAACTCCTTTTGAGTTGCTTTCCTTTAGAAAAGCAGATCAAAGAACCTGTGCTAGCAGCCATCTGGAGTATGCTAGGGTGCTTGCTGTAACATATCTCCATTAGAATATGAAAAATTGAAAAAATGGGCAATTTTTACACTTCTTGAATTTTTATTTACCACATGCACACAGTGAACAATCAGTATATACACACTTGTTTAACTGTATTTTAATTGTTTAAATGACACTTATTGGAGGAGGCAAGACCACAGAATGCTGCTCTGAATCTGGTCATCAAACACTGGTTCTATCTTTTGCCCAGAAAAATCCTTAAACTCCATCTGCCTCATGGTGCAGTCCAATTTTAAGAATCATCCCTCAGTATCTGGCCCAGTATCTTATTGCATCCTTTCATGTGAAAAGAATGTCATTATTTTTCTTCTAATGGATGTTACTTAGCCTTCAGTGCCAGGAACATTTGGTGCTATGTTCATAATAGTTAGCATTGTGGTGAAAATTACCATTCACAATCTGGGTAAGAAGCAGAAAAATGAAAAGGATTTGCAAAATTCACTGTCCTTTCAATACTATCTCAAGAAGGGGGTCTGTATAACTTGTCCAACTGGGTAAAATGAAAGGTAGCCTTTAAATGAAAACTTTGCCTATTTGTATTTATGCCAGTTGACTTTGCTAAAGAAATTATTTGTAGATCCAGATATGAAAAGATTAATTCTAAGGAAACAGATGACTATTTTTTCTCTGTTAAGTGCAGAATATTTCCACTTTATGAAATATCATTTTGAACCATACATAAGGAGAGGCAGTATGGAATAGGAGAAAGAGTATTGGTTCTGGAACCATCTATAATCCTTTGCTTAAAGATATAGCTGCTGAATACCTCTTACAGAAGTACGAAGTGCTTGAAATAGCCCTTGATGGGCATGATATTCTATGGCTACCCAAAAAGATTCTACTATATAAAATCCTGTATTATTATATATCCTATATTAAATATGTGTAATATGTGTGTGTGTATGACATATAACTCCTCAAAAAAGTAAATAGTGTTCTCAGTATCACTAACACTGCTTTCAGTTGGAGAGAGAGAGGTTATACCCACCTGCTAGAACACACTACCTTTCTCTGTCTCTCAATAAATATTAAGTGCCTACTCCGTGCCAGGTACTGTGCTAAGCACTGGAGATACAAAGAAAGGAAGAAGATGGTCCCTGCCCTCAAAGAGATTTCTAAGGAACCTGAGTTACAGTGATGACCAGAATTCTCAAAGTAACCCTATAAATCAATGGCAATTACCACTAGTACCCAGATTATCCTATTCACAGCCCCACAAAATCGCTGGCTTTGTCCTACTGTGGCTACTGTGGTTAACTTCCAAATCTCTGCTATATCTAGACATTGGTTCACACATTCATGTTCTTAGCATTGAGACAGTCTGATACCATATTACCTTGCAGTATCTGATGACTCACACTTATTAGTAAAACTTGGGAAAGTTTGCGAGATGGAGATATATGAAAATATAGAGTAATGAGCTAATATGTGAATCTTGTGCTTTGTAAAAAGTGTATAGACTCATTCAGTGAGTTCATTTTATTCCAGCCTGGAAGGTGGAAATAATCTAAGGACTCAAACCAGAAAGACAAATATATCACTTTGTAGGGGGACAAGATACTCCCTAACCTTCACTAAGGTTAACTTTTCTATATATAACCCCAAACCTCTTTTCTACTCCAGGACTCACCCTCCCTCTCAGGCAAGTTCAATCTCTCCCTCATGACTGGATCTTTCCATATGCTTACACATATGCTCAGACCTGCCAAATTCTGTTTTATTATTAGATATCCGAGAAAAAAAATTGTCTACTATTTGATGCCTTTATTTCCTTACTACCTACTTCTCCACTCAACCCTTTTCTTTTGATCTGACTTCTACCCCCACTACCCTACTAAAACTGCTTTCTCTAAGTTCACCAATAACCACTCAATTGTAAATCCAATGGCATTTTTCAGAACTCATCCCCTTTCAACTTTTCTGAGATTTTTGATACTATTGACCACCCTTCCCCTACCAGATATCTTCTTCCCTTAGCTTTAAAGAAATCAAACACTCCAGATTTCCCTCCTCATTTCCTAATCACTTCCCAGTCTCCTTCCTAGGGTCCTCATGATACTCTATTGCAAGTGCTTTCCAAATATCTGTTATTGGCTCTCTTCTTTCCCCATACTGTCTCCCACCCCCAAAGCTTTAGCTGGTTGGTTGGTTAGATGTTGTCCTTCATTTTTGAAGAGGACCAAAGTGACATCACTATGCTAAAGTCAAGTTTCAATGTGCCTGACTGATCAGACAAATATGAGCTCAGAATGCTCTACCAGAGCTCAGGAACAAACAGTCTGTGTGAACATTTGGGGTGGATTCTCTAAATCTATACACCCTGTGTTTCCTTTGAGCTGTTTCATTTCTGCTTTGCTCATAGAACACAGCACCTTCTCTGATGTGGGCATGCCATGCTGAGTGGTCCTGTGCCAGTGTCTCCCATGTCATACAATCCATTCTAAAGTTCTTGAGAGAGACTTTGAGAGTGTCTTTGTATC
This sequence comes from Pseudochirops cupreus, assembly GCA_028627135.1. Taxonomy (NCBI): domain Eukaryota; kingdom Metazoa; phylum Chordata; class Mammalia; order Diprotodontia; family Pseudocheiridae; genus Pseudochirops; species Pseudochirops cupreus. The sequence goes on from CM053584.1 coordinate 112,172,066, forward strand.
ACTTCTTCTGACCACCATGTGAACATTTGCCCTGTATGAGTTCTCCATGAAGGTCTTTTTGGCAATCATACATTTTGCATTCAAACAATGTGGCCAGCCCATTGAAGTTGTGCTCTCTGAAACAGAGTTTGAATGCATGGCAGTTTAGCTCGAGTAAGGACCTCAGTGTCTGATACCTTATCCTGAAAGGTGATCTTGAGAATCTTCCTCAGACAATTAAAATGGAAGCAATTCAGTTTCCTGGCATGGCGCTGGTAAACTGTTCAGGTTTCACAGGCATACAACACAATGAGGTCAGTACAATGGTTCTGCAGACCTTCAGGTTGGTATTAGACCTCTTCTCTCCCATACTTTCCTTTAGAGCCTCCCAAACACTGAGCTAGCTCTGGCAATGCATGTGTCAACCTCATTATCAATGTGTACATCCCTGGAAAGTACACTACCAAGGTAAGTGAACTTATCCACAGCATTCCAAACTTCTCTATTTGCTATAACTGATGGTTCCACACATGCATGGTGTGGTGGTGGCTGATGGAGCACCTGTTTTCTTGGTGTTAATTGTTAGGCAAAAATTAGCACAACCAGAAGAGAATTGATCCTTACTTTGGTGCATTTCATCTTTGGAGGCTGCTTTGAGTGCACGATCATCTGCAAACAGAAAGTCATTCACTTTGGTCTTGGCTTGTAACTTTTTTAACTTGAAGAATTTACCATCAATATGGTAGCTGACCTTGCTGTCATGTTCAACCTTATTGAAAGCATTTGACAATATGATTGAAAACATCATCCTAAAATCATGGAAGCAAGCACATAGCCTTGTTTCACTGCATTAGCGACTGGGAAAGCACAAGGGCATTGTCCATTATCTAGAACCCAGGCAAGCATGCATCATTAAATTGATATACAATGCTGATGAACTTCTCTGGGAAACCAAATTTTGACATAATTTTCCATAAGCCCTGAGGACTAACAGTATCAAAAGCCTTGGTCAGATCTACAAACATTGTGTACAGACCTCTGTTCTGCTCCTCACATTTCTCCTGGAGTCGTTAGGCAGCAAAAACCATATCGACCCATTCCTTGGCCCTTTCTGAAGCTACACTGGCTCTCAGGTAGATGACCACCTTCCAGGTGAAGGATGAGTCTATTAAAGAGGACACTGGCAAGGATCTTTCCAGCAATGACTAAAAGAAAGGATACCTCCTCCCACCCCGCCACATACAACCCCTCCCTCCCCCCCACCACGTGATTGTCACAGGACAATCTATTTCCTTTACCTTTATAGAGACAGACAATGGAAGCATCCTTAACTCTTGAGGGATAACCTCCTCTTGCCATTTAATCTGGAAAATTTCAGTCAGTCTTTGTATGAGCAATGGACCCCCTACCTTGTAAATCTCAGCTGGAAGAGAATCAACACCAGGTGTTTTGACACATGAAAGGAGCCTAATGACATACAAAACTTCTTCAGTTGGAGCTTCAACTCGGAAGGGATTGATTTCAACCTGAGGTAAATGGTCAATGACCTCAGCATTGATTGATGAGAACACTATGTTTTCTGTTGAGAACACTATGGAAGTGTTCAGCCCATCTCTCTAGGATCACGTCCTTATTATTAATCAATGTGGCTCCATCAGCACTGAGTAGTTGTGATGCAGCATAGGTCTTTGACCAATAATTCGCCTTCTGGGCATCATAAATAAGCTCAAAGCTCTATATTCAGTCCCGATCACCTCTAAGCTCCAGATCAACACCTATAACTTCTCATAAGATTTCTCCTTTGAAGATAGAAACAAGATAATATTGTCATTTTTTGTCCTACTTTACATCATTATCCCACCACAGTTATTGCTGTTACTTACTATCTATATCAGTGGTTCTCAATCTTCCTAATGCTGTGACCCTTTTTTCCTCATGTTGTGGTGACCCCCAACCATAGAATTATTTTCGTTGCTACTTCATAACTGTAATTTTGCTACTGTTATGAATTATAATGTAAATATCTGATATGCAGGATGTATTTTCATTGTTACAAATTGAACATAACTCACAGATTGAGAACCACTGATCTATATAAACTCACTGTCTCTCTGTTGTCACTTGGGTCATCTGCTACTTCGACCTTCTGAAAATGGTGGTGGTCTACAATTGCTTATAAAATTCTCAGGATTTCTCCTTTGGAGACAGAAACAAGGTAAAACTGTCAACTTTTGTCCTACTTTACATCATTATACCACCCCAGTTATCACTGTTACTATCTATATATACTCATTGTCTCTCTATTGTCACTTGGTTCATCTGCTACTTTGATCTTTTGAAAATGGTGGTCATCTACAACTGCTTATAAAATTCTCTCCAATATTTTGAATTTTACCGGTAAAGTTAGTGACTTTAGTTATTTGCTTTTTCATGACTACTTTTTCATTTCTCATTGGATTTTGTATTTCATGATTTATAGTATCCAGGATTCCATTTGGACCTCATATAAGTTGACATCCACAAGCTAAATCCTGAGAAATGTCAGACAATTGTACAGGAGCTACATGGTAAAAGAAATCAATCATTTCCTTTGGGATAAAGGAAAAGCAAGTGCATTCCTTGCGAACTTGGAAGGACAAACTTTATTCTCTGGTACTACTAAGAGTTGCTTTGCCAATTAGAACCAATCTCAGAAAAGAAGAAAGTAACACAACTCAATTCAGACAGTGGCCAAACCTAGATGTCTGACTGGGATGTGTTGATTTTGAATTTTAGCCCTTCTCAATGAATCTAGTTCTGATTTTCAGTGATAACAATTGATCATAAAGATGCAATGTCCTTAAAGACGTGACTTTTATAAAGGTTACTTTGTTGTTTTTCCATTAATAAGAATCTGTATGCAGAACAACAAATAACTTATGATATTGGCAAATTGGTCAAAACTAAACATCTACCAGTGTACTGTACAAGTATACCTCCAGTAGAAAGAAGGCTAAGTAGAAATTTGCATGGGCAATGGGGAAGCATTGGCTTTTTTTTTATTAGGGTACTGGCAAGCTTCTTTTTTTTTTTTTGGAGGAGAGGCCCATTTCTACATACTTCAGAACCACAAGAACTTTGTTGCTATAAAGTAACTTTGGTATTATCCAGTCCATATACCTCATTTTACAGATGAGTAATGTGAGGCCCAAAGAAGTTTAAGGACTGGCCTAAGGTCAAACAGAGAGTCAGTGAAAGAACCTATATTCACATAGGTCTTATACCACAACAGGCCTTTTACTCTACCCCACTCCCAAATTATTTAATTCCATGCTATGCCCATGGTAGGTTCTTATTGACACACTACCTAAATAAATAAATTTAATCAAAACAACTAGATCAACCAAGCTTTGTCCTGCTCACCCTATGTACCAGAGAATTCACTCTCATCTGAAATCAGGCCAAGAACTTCTCTTATTAAAAAGCTCCACAATTTTATTCTGTGCCTAAGTATTTGCATTTGGATTTTAGTGGCCAGTGGGATCAAAATATTCTTCCATTTTCCAGGGACTACTTTAAAGCCTTATGAGGAATATAATACATCATGTAATGTGGTCCATTATTACTAGATAAATCAAAACGGATAGACCATGCATTTCTATAATAGTTTGCATTTATATAACCCTGTAAGGTTTGCAAAGTGCTTTAGAAATGTTATATTACTTTATACTCACAACAATCCTGGTGTTATTACCCCCCTTTTTACAGATAAAGAAACTGAGGCAGATGTTAAGTGACTTGCCCAGGGTCACACAATTGGTACATATCTGAGGTAGGATCTGAACTCAGGTCAAGCAACCAGTCTACTATCACCTACCTACTTAGCTGACACATTTTGCAACATAGTCTGATCTATGTGTCTAGGTCCTCAATTGCTCATCTATCTTACTATAAGAGTTGGAGAGAGACTTGCAAGGGAGTCCAAGTAGCATGGACTGAAGCATGGGTAGCATGGGTGAAATGAATCTACAATAAATGTTGGACTAGGTTGAACTGCATTGGATGGGATGAAATAGGATTAATTTATCCATGTACAAGTTGTTTCTCTCAGTGGAATGGAAATTCCTTGATGACAGGGGTTATTTTTACCTTTGTCCCCAGTCCCTAGTTCCTTTCATGATGCCTGCCACATAGTAGAGACAAAAAAGTTCTTTTTAAATTCAATTGGGTTTAACTGAAGTGGTCAGAATTCCAGAAGAAAAACATTGTCTTTAATGTAAATATCAGTGGACATATGATTAGAATGGTGATGTGAAAGGTCATAGCCAAACTCTATCACATAGACTCTACCAAAATCTAAAAGGGCACAAAGTCAAATAATAATTAGTACATCCAAAAGAATTTTTAAAAATGCAGCGAATTCCTTCATTCACCCTAGGACTATACAAAAAGACACCTAAAAGCAACAGGAGCTGGAAAAGGGATTTTGATAGGGAAGGCAGTATGAATGCAAGTTAAGATGCCCTAAGCCTGAAGCAAGACTCTTAAGACACAACAAAGGGACTGGAAAACTTCAGCACCTTGACCAGTTACATCCTAGTAGGAGGAAGGGAACCCACAACACCCAGACTGACAACTCTAGGAGACCAGAAGACCATAGTCACTGAGTCTGTCAGTAAGCATTTCTTCAGTTCTTTTTTGTGCTAAACACTGGAGGTAAAAAGTAAGGCAAAAACAAACTTTGCCCTCAAGGAGATTACCATTCTAATGAAAGAGAAGATGTAAGTAATTACATACATGCAAGATATGTATAGAAAGAATAGATGGAAAGAAATCTCAGAAAGGAAGGGACTGGCAGATGGGTGAACTGGAAAAGACTTTCAAAAGGCAGGAATGGAGCTGAATCTCAAGTTTGAAGTTAAGGAAACTAAGAGGTAGAATGAGAAAAAAGAAAATCCTGAGCACAGGGATACATGTACCAGTGCAAATGCATGGAGTTGGGAGATGGAGTGTCACATGTGAGAAAAAGCAAGTAGGTCAAGGTAGCTGGGTGGGTGGTAAAGTGTAAGACAGTAAAGTATAAGAAGACTAGAAAGTTCAGAAGAGGACAAGATGTGAAGAGCTCTAACTGCCAGAGTATCTTATATTTGGTACTGGGGTGACAGAAACCTACTGATGCCTTAAGTAAAATAGTGGCACAGTAAGACCTATGAATTAAGAAATTACTTTGGAAGCTGAGTGTATACTGAATTGGAGTTGGTAGACTTGAGGTAAGTAGACCAATTAGAAGGCTATTATAATGGTCCAGGGGAAAGGTGATACAGGTCTGAACTAGAGTGGTGACTATGAAAGTAGAGAAAAGGGGTAAAATACAAACACACACATACATACATACACATGAATACACATGTTTATATGCATACAAGTGTATACACATATACATTTACTTGATACTGTGAAGGTAGAAATGGCAGGATTTGGCAAAGAACTAGATATATGGGATGAGTAAGAGTAAGGAGTTGAGGATGACAGTGCAGTTGTGAACACAGGTTACTGGTAGGATGATGGTATTCTCAACTTGAATAAAGAAGTTCAGAATGATGGAGAACTGGGGAGTAGGGTTGAAGGTATTATAAAGAGTTCGGCTTTAGACAGATTGAGTTTGTAGTGCCTATAGGAAAACCAATTTCAAGACGTCCAAAAGAAAGGTGGTAATAAACAATTAGTGCTCAAGAAAGAGGCTAGGATATATAGATTGGGGAATCATCTGCATATAGATGATAACTGAACCCAATGCAGCTTATGAGGTCAAGAATTGAGATTGTTCATGGAGAAGAGAGGATCCAGATGGAGCTTTGGGGAATGTGCATGATGAGTGGCTATGACATAAATGAAGATCCAGAAAAGGAAAAGAATATTCAGACAAGTAGAAGAAGAACTAAGAAAGAGACATGTCATGAAAATCTGGATAGGAGACAGTACCTAAAATGAGAAGGCAATCAACAGTGTCAAAGGTTGCAGAGAAATGAAGAAGGATGAAGGCTCAGAAAAGATCATGAGACTTAGCAATTAAGAGATCACTGGTGACTTAGGAGAGAGTTGTTAGTTGAATGATGATGTGAGAAACCAGACAGTAGAGAATTTAGGAGAGATTGAGAGAAATGGAGGTGGAGGTACTTAGTATAATTTGCTTCCTCAAGGAATTTAGCTAGCAGTGGGAGGACAGATATAAGACAATAGCTAATGGAGATGGCAGGACCAAGTGAGTTCTGTTTTGTTTTTTAAGAATGAGGAGACATGATTGTGTTTGTAGGATGCCAATTGACAGGGAGTGACCTGATTCAGTAGCCACATGGTGGGGGGTTGGGGTGGTGGTGGTAGTGGAAACCGCAGAGATCTGATAGGGCCACTTAAGTTTACTAGTGTTTTGTGTATAGGTATGATAGAGGAGGTGAAAGCCAGCAGCAAGAACATTAGAAATCAAGGACAGGAGTAAACAGTGGTTGACTACTATATCCTAAAGTGCAGAAGTAGGAAGCCTAGCCCTGGTACAAAGTCCTCAAAAAAATAGCTAAGACGAGAGAGATATGAGTAAAAATTGTAAAATACCAAAGATGATAAAGAAATATTATTATTCAGGAGCCATTCAAGAAGTAAATGCAGAAAAGGAAAGTAAAGCACAGAGTCTCAGGGGAAAATGGTTTGGTCACAAGGACTACAAGAATAGCTAGAAGAATTAGAGCAACAATAAATAAATATAAGTAAAATGAAATTTCTGGAAAAAAAATAACTGAAAAGATAATAAATAACTTAGAAGAGAAAGTTGAAAACAATGTCCAGGTATTGAACTCCCTGAAAATAAGAATGAAACAAAGAGAATTCAATGATCTATGAAACAACAAGAAATAATGGGGGAAAAAATCAATATTTGAAAAACCAAGAAAATGAAAAGTAATTTCTATCAAAAACAACTAATCTGGAAAACAGGTTGAGACAAAGTAATTGAAGAATTAACAGATTCTTAAAGTAACAGCCAAACAAAAATTCTGGATACCACATTCCAGAAATAATAAAAGAAAAGTTCCCAGGTCTAGTCCAACCAAGAGCAAAGTAAAAATGCAAAGAACACACCAATCACCCAGCTGAAAATACCCAGGAATGTCAAAGCCAAAATCTAGCACTTCAACACCAAAGAAAAAAGTATTACAAAGAGACAGAAAGAAAAAATTCAAGTACCAAGGAACTAGTCAAAATCACACAAAACTTGGAAGCAGCTACAATAAAGAAGAGAAACTCTTGCAATATGAAATTCCAAAAGATAAAGCTTATAACTAACAATATCTTGCTCCATAAGACTGAGCATAATTCTACAAAGGGAAAATGGATCTTTAATAGAATATAGAACTTGCCACATTATATAATAAAAAAAGACCAGAGCTGAGAAGAAAGCTTGCAATACAAACACTGGAACAAAGAAAAACCTAAAAAAAGGAATTGCATATAACCAATTTGCAGAGGTTAAATGATGATGGGGTTGTTTTTGTTCAGTTGTTGTTCAGTCTTAGTCGGTCATATATATGACTTTTTGTGACCCCATTTGGGGTTTTCTTAGCAAAGATACTGGAGTGGTTTGCCATTTCCTTTTCCAGCTCATTTTACAGAGGAGGAAACTGAAGCAAACAGGGTTAAGTGTCTTGTCCAGGGTCACACAGTAAGTGCGTGAGGCCAGATTTGAACTCCAGTCTTCATGACTCTAGGTCTGACACTTTATTCACTGAGTCACCTAGCTACTTTGATGACAGAGTATTTAATTCTAATGGCACAGAAGAGACACATATATCTTCAGAATCCTAATATCTTCAGGGATCACAGAAGGAATTTAGGCAATCACACAACTTAGGTGTAGTTTTGTTCTATGTTGTTGACTTTAGGAAGAAAAAAAGAAATGCATTAGGGAAAAAATAAAGAAGGTTGTAAAGCCAGGCACAAGCAGCTTTCTAGAGGACTGCTGCTGTGAACAGCTTTCAAGATTCTGATTACATAGTATAGCAAACTCTCTATTTATTCAATAACAAATCAGAGCAAAGCATTCACAGAAAACCAAGATACAGCATTCAGAATGTTACAATTTATCACAGAGAATCAAAATACAGTATTCACCATGTCACAACTCGGCAACTTATCACTAAAATGGCTACATAGTTTTCACCAAAGTGGTCACATAGTTTTAAACAAAGTACAATCATTTAGTAACTCAAGGCTTGCCTCCTTAAGAGACACAAAATACAAAAGTCAAAGTCCTCCACCCATGGGGTGCAATTAAGTTACAACTTCAACAGTCACTACTCAGTATCCTCTTAAGTGGAAAGTACAAAAGCCATCCACCCCTAGGTCACAAATAAATTACAATTTCATCAGTCACTACTCAGTAACCTATTTCATCAGTCACTACTCAGACAATTTCATCAGTCACTGCTCAGTACCCACAGAGAGGTCTTTTCATCTTGACTCAGGACAGGCTTTCAGCTTCCATAGTTCCTCTTCCGTGGTCCCAGCTCCTGCCTGAATCTAAGCAACTGCCACCTGAGTTTAAAGGCAGACAGCTCCCAGTTCCTTGTCTAGCTCTCTGTGCAATTCCTGCTCCATACTGAAGCTCACAGTGTCCAGTCTCTGTTCCTGGGAAGACAAGGCTTAACAAAGCCACAATAACATTCATTCACATTAACAAAGTCACAACAACATTTGTACAAAGTACTGGCACCACAAGTTCAAGTTTTGCCATCATAAGTTCCTTTCTCAAAATCAAAATCACTTTATCCAGCCTCCACATAGCTTGCTTCAAGAAATTCTGTCTCAGTTCTCAATCTCAGTTCAGTCTTCAGTCCAGCAGTAGCAGCCCAACCTCCAGATTCTCAAGGAGAGAAATTCTCTCTCTCTTTCTTCAGCAGCAGCTGCTGTGCCTCCACTATGCTTGCCCCAAGGAGTTCTGACTCTCCCAGCTGGGGCTTTTCCTTATATATGGTATTAGCTCCTCCCTGTTCAGCCCCTTCCTGTTACATCAGCAACAGGGGTTCATACCTTCTGTTTCTGTAACACAGGCTTGACATAATTAATTTGAAACTAGATGTTAAATACCTGTTAGCTTGGTAATACAAAGAGATCTTCAAATTTCATTACTACTACAAAGGGAAAATGAGTTTTTCATCTTTCATGAATGGAGTATGTGACAAAAAGTATGTAGAAACACAGAAAAGGAAGTAGAGAGAACAGGTATTTCATAAGTCCCACTCTTAGCTGAACTAGAGAAAGGAGAGTTGAATATACAACATACATACAAGTATACAGAAATTTTGGTGTAAAAATACACTAAATTTCACAGACATACATATTGACACAGGGAAAGGTAAGGAGGTATAAAAGGGAGAGCAAATTTTGGGAAGTAATATCACAAGAAAAACAAACTTCAATTTCAGAGGGTTGGTCTTTAAAGGTCCATTCAAAAGAGAGAAAGTGTAAGAACCATAGATCAGAATCTTGGCTAGATGAAGCTGTGTTATCCCTTGACTGACATGTTCTTTTTTGTTGATATTAAATTCATAACTAAAAAAAAAGAAAATTTGATTGTAAATAATAAAAGAAAAAAGAAATTAGCAAGAGTCAACACTTAAGTAACTCTTAAAATTTGTGTAACCATTCCACCCAGACAAACTCTCCTTATGAAACTAGTAGATGTAGCGGAAAACATACTGGATTTGGATTCAATACTTCTTGTGTGACTCAAGACAATCATTTGACCTTTGTGAGTTTTAGTTTCCTCAACTATAAAACAGGTGAAACAATATTGACATTTCTCATCTTAGATGACTGTGAGAACGAAATCCTTTTATAAACTTTTAGATGCTATATAAACAAGTTATACTTGGTAAATATATACAATTGTCTATATCTCATCAAATGCTGCATGTACTAGTTGAAGCAAGAGAAACAGGTCTTGCATGTTGTCAAATAAATTAGTTCCTGGAATCATTCATTTTGAATACTATCTGCAAAGCAGAAAATCTTGAGGCTGATAAGAGGCAATTTATCAACATTTACATGGTATTTACTGTCCAAAGATAAGGGCTACCTAGTGTGGCTGTCCTTAGGCATGTGTAGATGATAGGGATAAAAGAAGATAATAAAAACCTAGAAAAGATATTACTTAATTTAAAGATATTATTTCCAGCAAAGGGGACATGTTTTTCTTGGGACTTGTATTCTTTCCAAGGCTCCAACCAGGCGAAAGCCCAGAAAGTGATGTCAATATCTTGGTGCCACAGTCTCTGGCTGAATAGGTTAAATGCTGAAAATGTAGTATGTCTGAAAGGAAGTGAACTCTAACAAAAGGCAAGATTCAGTAACATTTGAGAAGAACACCAAAATAAGAGAGGGAAAATGAATATAGAGTCAAGAATCTACTCCCAAATTGCAGGTAATTCCTGTCTCTGCTAATGAAGTTTTCCTCCATTCATACTGGGGAGAAATGGCTAGAGATATACTTCCAACCACATTTCCCATTCTCAGAAACTGTTTGCAAGACTCAAATGATTCCCAGAACTGGTATTTGAGACATAGTGCCTTTTATATTCTGAAACTCCTAGATTCAATTGCTGGGCAAGTTGTTAATAGCCTTTCACCATCTTCTAGGTTGCTGTGACACATGGATAGATAAGCATGGGGAGTGCAGAAAGAGTGGATATGGAGACTCATTTTTCCTCCTTTAGTAGCTTATGGTGCCATGCTGATAAAATAACACAGTAAGTGGAGTCAAGAGGACTCACAAGTTACAGTCCCCAATATTTTGAAAAGTTGTCATTTGAAAAGTGGGTGACATGAATGTCTGATGCTTGGTTTGTATTTCTTATTATATACCTTATATATGTCTCTTTTTATTGAGAGGTCACATGATTAATTCTAGCAGACTGAAGAAAATGAGAGCTTATCAGCAGAGGTTAAATAGACAACATGTCTTCAATGTTCTATTCAACCACTTCTTATGAATCACTCATTTTTCTATGAAACCACTCCCTGACCAACAATAATTAATTACATGACACTATTAAAATTCAAAATGATATTTTTTTTGTAGCAGATTTACCTTCCCAATTATGTTTTGGGTTAATATGTAAATTCCATCCCCTACTACCAATCCCAGCTCTTTCAGTCCTATTTATCTCAATCTTATCCCTCCTTAGTTCCTCTTCTCTGCTGCCCTCTTCTCCCATTGTGGCAGATGCACTGCCCCTACTGTCCCTCTATTCTATTATTAACAAACTTCCCTTCAAAAAGACCTGTTCCACTGGCTCTAGAAATAACTTCTGGGTTACTTTTCTCCCTGTAAACTCTTGACTCTGTGGTTGACCCTGTAACTTAATTCTATAGTTCAACTAACACACTATTTTGTGCCATTAAATCCCTTACCCCTTGTCCTACCCCATACCACTACTCATACCTTCCCAAAAATCAAAGAAAGTTACACAAATGTGTTGTTAATCTAATCTCAATTTGTTATCAAACCTCTAATAGGTCCTCATTGCTGAATGGTAATCCTTTTACTCTTCCCCAATAACTCCTTGTCATATTTCCCTCAAAGTCTATTCCTAAACTCCTTGTCTGTCATCAAGCCTCCTAAGACACCCTTTTCTCCTTCCATCTCAGCAGAGGACCTCACCTTCTACTTTACTAAGAAAATAGAAGTCACCTATTATGAGTTCCCTCTTTCTCTATATCCTATACCTTAAAGCCCATCTACACCATCTCCCATTCTCCTCTCTGTTTCAGTGTCTGACAAAGAGATGGTCCTTCTATTTGCTAAGGATTATCCCTATATTTTTGTCCTGAAAATTCCATTTCCCTTCCCATCTCAATCATTCTCAAGCTATCTATACTCATTGACTCTTCTTTTCATCTCTCATTCATACTTCAGGACTTCATACTTTATACTTTATAAACTTTATACACTGGTTTCTGACCACGTCATTTGACTGAAACTGCTCTTTCTAAGGTTACCAATAATCTCTTGATGCTAAATCTGATAATCTTTTCTCAGTCCTTATTCTGCTTGATTTCCTGCTTCTTTTGATATTGTTGACAACATTCAATTCCTGGATACTCTCTTCTCTCAGTTTTCATGACACTGCTTTCTTCTGGTTGTCCTGCTATCTGTCTGCTCTTTCAATCATATGAACAGAGAAGCAAATACAAAGTAATTTCAAAAGGGAGAGAATACTTGCAACTGGGAGTTCAGGAAACCCATCCTACAGGCAATAACACCTGAGCTGAGCCTTGAAAGAAGAAGCCAGGGAGTCTAAAAATTGGAGGTAAGTAGACAGTACATTTCAGGTATGGGAAATAGCTTGGCTAAAGGCATGGAGGTGGGAGATTGCTTTTCAAGTCTGGGCAACAGCTGGAATATAGACAGAATACATAAAATGGAATAATTAAGTCCCAAAAAGTAACATCATAGAATTACTGTTGAAGTGACCATAAAGATCATCTTCTTCAATACCTTCATTTTACATTTGAGGAAAATGAGGTATAGGGAAGCTAAGTAACATGCCCAAAGTCATGAAAGTGGCACATGACAAGGCTGGTATTCAAAATTTCTAGGTCCAACACTCTTTCCATTGCATTATACTGCCCTCTAGGTAGGTAGGAGGTGGACTGTGGAGAACTTTAAATGCCAGGCTGAAGAGTATGTTTACCAAGTCCTGCCATTCTGTCCCACAGTGGACCTTGTGTGAAAAGGAATCCAGCAGAAGATCAGGATAAAGGATCTAATGATCTTGGTAACTACAACTGCAAGAAACCTTAGAGATCCTCTTATCTAATGCTTTTGGTTTTTGCAGAAGAGAAGACTGCTGAAAGTTATATAAGTAGCATATAGTAGATCTGGAATTTAAACCCAGAACTTTTGGTTAATTCTAATGCTTTTTCTACCACGCCATCAACTGCAGCTAAGGTGTAACACGTATAGGGGTGTGACATTTGGGAAAGGGCTATATATAAATTTGCTGAGTACCCTCTATGTGACCCTCTGGAGCACTGCAATAATTGGTTCATTCATTTACCACCATCCTCAAACCTACAGAAATATCACTTGATAATGCTTTTTTAGCCAAGGAGCTTAATATTTGACACGTCACAAGGTGGCACTCCATTCAAGTCACCAATAAGGGGTCTTGTCAGTCCTTCTAGAACATATGCATGAGCTGCTCCCACTGAGATTGCCTCAAAACAACTGAGTAAGCAAAAATACAGCTGTCTGGGTTCTGAATTTATACAAGAGGATGCTATGGCATATGGCTAGGATTATTAAAAATCGGAAAATCTAATGCTTCATTCTCCACCCCACATCTGTATCTCCTCTCTCAACCTGAATGACCTCTGCTCATATTCACAGAAATCATTAAATTCAATGGCCACATAATTGCACGTAAGCAAAATAAAAGAAAAATTAAGCATCTGCTTCTAGTCAGCTCTGGGAATTCCTCGTTACTATCCTCTCTACTCTTAGATAGAGGCAGCTAGATGGCACAGTGAATAGAGTGCTAGACTTAGACTCAGGAAGATCTTAGCTCAAATCTGGCCTCAAACACTTATTACCTATGTGACCCTGGGCAAGTCACTTAACCTCTGTTTGCTTCAGTTTTCTCAACTGTAAAATGGAAATTATTATAGCAAGTACCTCCCAGGGTTGTTGTGAGGATTAAATGAGATAATATTTATAAAATCATTTAGCACAGTGTCTAGCATGTAATAGGCACTGTATAAATGCACTATATAACCCTGCTTGAGTATGATTGGGGATTTTCTAAAATGTACTTCCCCATGGATGATGCAGAGGATATAAAGGGGAAGGTGTTATGTGTCTGAGTCACTAGCTCTGGACTTAAAAGAAAAACAGAGAAAGCAGAGGTTGCCAAAGAAGAGAGTTCAGTCTTCTTATCCTAGCTCACCATCCACAATGTGGCAAGATGGCTTACAGACTGGATCCCTCATTCTCTCTGATTCCCACTTTTGCAATTCGTCTGGTTACTTATGTAGTACTAGTTATAGTACTGGTTTCAGTACTGTTTCAGCTCTTCTACCTCCATTCCAGTTCACCCCAGATAGAGGTATGGACATCAACTCAGGAATTTTAACCCCAAAATTCACTGATGCTGGTCCACATAGTAGTCAAGGGGCCTCAGTCACATACAATAGTTATCTCTGCCCCAGTACAAAATCACTGGCAGGAAGTCTCTCTCAAGGGCATTGGAAGAGAAAACAAATGAACTCTAGACCTGTTTGCCTACATGCAGAGACTACCAATTTCTGGTGACTCTCAAACCTGTTTTACTATGTTGGGCCCTAGGGACCAATTCAGTTTTATACAGAGGTGAAACAAAAACACCTAGTGCAAGAGGAAATTAGAGATACCCCTAAGACAAAACCATTCAATGTCTTTCTAGTTTGGGGTCTTTTAACAATGTATAAGGACAGAGTTACAAACCATTAAGACCAATTATGAGAGAAGGCCCAGACTTCTTGATTGAATCAACTGAAAATATAAACCAAGTATAAACAAGGCCTAAGACATCTCTATTAAATCAATCAAAGGAATAAACTAGGTACAAACAATCAGTCAAAGGAGGAGTAAAGTGCTTTTGAGGCATTGGGTGAAATTAGATAACACAAAAGAATTATATTAGGATTGGTTGAAAGAATAAGATATATCTCTTGACCTTTTTAAATCAGAGAAGAGCTTTCTAGTTACTTTGGGAATCAAGCTTGGAAGGGCTTTGGGAAGACTCTTTATATATATATATATACACACACACACTTGAGGGAGTAAGGGAATTGAAAATGAACGATGTCACATTCTCCATCACCCCCAATGACCATGTCACTGGAAAGACTGGCCCAACAAACAATGCATCCATTTGGAGGCTGAACCAGTAATAAAATAATCAACAAGCAACACTAAAACAAGCAGCTATTAGGGAACTTCATGAGGACTCTAGAAGGAAAAAAAAAACTTCCAACAGTGAGGAACTGTGAATTTATACTCCTTTACCATGTGAATTCTCTAGGCTTAAAGCCTGCTTTCCTCTGCCAGGAGTGGGGAACCTTTGGGACTTGAGGCTACCTGTGGTCCCTTAGGGGCTGTACTTGAGAACTTTGAGGGCCATATGTGGTTCCCCCCCCCCCCCAGCTATGTAGGACAATATACCCCAGTCTCCCTAGGGGGCTGTCTCTGCAGCAACTGTCCTTATTATCTCTACTTAGTAACTATCCCTTTTTAAAGGCTAATTTTGAAAAGTCTTTCTTGGTGATAATAAATGGGGAGAGCACTAAATGAGAAATAGTGGATAATAGTATTAGAAAAACCCCAGCTCTTCATACCCCTGGAATTCTGAAAGAAGAAGCAGTTAGCCATTCTTTGGGGATCCAAACTGCTAGTTCTAGCAGGAGTTTGGAAAATAGCCCTGGAAGAGTGGCTACAAAGTATAATACCAACACCCCCCCCCCAAAAAAATCCCAAACCAAACATATTAAGTATCTTCTGGGAAAAAACCTAGGCATTAGGGAAATGCAAATTTTGAGTTATTCAAATGTGTTCAAGTAATTTTCCTTGATTCATGTGTAATTCATGATGATACGTGCTTAAAGAAGCACTCTCTCCATTTTTAATATTGTTGAATGACAAATGATTGAGTAGGGAAAAGAACTAATACATGTGTAAACTATTTAATGATGTCCATGAACTCTTCATTTGTTTACTCTTGCCTCTTGCCTCTATTACTTTCACCAAGCAATGAATCAGAGCATGTAAGAAATAGCACTCCTGTTTTCAGATTTATTTTCTATGAAGGACTAAACTGGAAGAAACCAGAATGCTATGAAGGTTTAAAGAATAATATTTTTCAAAAACAAAACAAAACAAAATAGTGAATGAAAAGAAATAAGCTAAAAATCCTTAATTTCTTTGTGCACCCTTATGCTATTGGATTAAAATGGACTCATTTATGCACTGCTTATACATATACATAATTTATTTGTAGCACAACCATTCAGATATGCTATTTCAGTAGTAAATTCAACTTTCTGCATTACTGCCCACTGCCTTGGAAATATTGTTTTTCTACCCTACTGATTTAATCACTCATATGTATAAAAGGATTATGTATTTGGAAAAAGAAAAGTTGCTATGGAAGAGAACAAAGCATTGATGATCAAAGCAATACTGCAGATAGATGCTTACCATCATGTATAGTCATTTATTCTTGGTCAGTGTATGCATTGTGAAGAATGTAAACTTTATCAGTTTTATAATTTGAACTCAGAGGAGAATAGTATATTAATAAGGAATACCAGGGGCTGGTAAAATTTGTGTTACGTATTTTCAAGCCTGGATAAAGAGAGAGAACAAGCAGCAGATAAAAGCACACATTAGATTGTCTTGTTGCATTTTATTCTAAATGTATTACCCAGTGAAGGATCAAATACTGTCAGGGAAATAAGTGCCTTTGCAAATAGTGTCTCTTTTCTCTTTGCCTTCTCTACTCCTCCCCACTGACACACCATTTACAAGCTAAGAACACACTTTGGATCTGAAGTCTTTAGGTCCCTGGGTCATCTCCACGTTAAGGAGGTAGGTCCAGTATAGACAACGCAGATCTAGTGTCTTTACTGAAAATGAAATCTTGGTGTAGCCCTATAACTTCTCATGCCCCCAAGAGTCACCATAGCTTAGACACACGCCCAACCCAGGTAAGATGGAATCAGTCCATTCTTTCCAGAATGGGAACTTTACCTAGGCACTCAGCCTATTGTGTTCACACTAGGGTCTAGTGATAAAGTCATTTTCTAATGTTTTCCTCAGGACTCTTTGGCCATGCTATACTTTTGTCCTCCAAATGAGAAAAGCATAGTTCAAAGGAAGGAAGACATAGCTCAAATTTCACACTCTGGCAAATTACAAGTTTTCATTTTGCAGATATACTCTTCTGACATTTCCCTTAGCAATTATGAAGTAGGAAAATATACACAAGCACATATCCTATCTAGCCAACTGATATATGCTTTTCTTTCAACAGCTAGAGCTTTGCGTAACCTACTATGGGAAACTTCAGATGATATTGTGGTTTCAGAAAAAAAGAAAAAAGATTCTGCCAAACCCACATCACTTTCTGCCAGAAGCTAAAATCCTTCCTCCTGTGTGAATACCAATCCAGTTCATAAGTTATTATGATTCAGTTATTATCCAAGTACAATGAGCTAAGGCTCACTGATGGAAGATTTGCATGCGAGCAAGAAAAAAAATCTGTAGCTATTTTCAATGGAAGGAAATCTTTGGAGAATTCAAATATGGACAGATGTGAAATAGCTGATAGTATAGTTATATGAATTTGAAACTGATTGAATGGCTGGACTCAGAGAGTAGCTATTATAAGTTCACTGTCAACTTGGAAAGAAGTCTCTAGTGGAGAACCCCAAGGATCTGGTGCCAACATTTTTATCACTATTGTAGTTAAAGGCCTAGGTGGCATGATCAAATTTGCAGATGGCACAAAGTTAGCTAACACATTAGATAACACAGGCAAAAACCAAAAAGATCTCAGTGAGAACACTGATACTTCAGCCAGATGGCTAACACCTAATTCCATCAAGTGATAATTAAGAAATTCTTCAAAACTGATAAAAGAATAACAAAATGTTAACCTTTTTTTTTGTACTTAATTTAAGACCTTAATCCTTTGTCTCTGTTACCTATCCCTTACCTCCTAATCTCATCAACTGGACTGAGGATCAGGAAGTTCACCCAATCCTATACTTTTTTATTTATTTATTTTTTAATTTTAATTTTTGTTTTTTTTGGGGAAAAAGGCAAGGCAATTGGGGTTAAATGATTTGCCCTAGGTCACAGGGCTAGTAAGTGTGTCAAGTGTCTGAGGCCACATTTGAACTCGGGTCCTTCTGACTACAGGGCTGTGTTCTATTTACTGTACCACCTAGCCACCCCAACCCAATCCTATACTGATGTGAAAAACAGAACACCTCTCAAATAATTTCTATGCAGGAATCAATTTTAGGGCACAGGAAAGTTGAGTAGTTAAAAATCAAGACTATTAGAAATATGCTTTTTCTGTTTGAGGAAATTTGTTGGGAAAAAAAGCAATTCTCTTGAGATCTAGAGACAGTGTAGGAACATAAAAAATGCTCAGAGAATCAGGACACTTTGCCCTGAATAAAACTGTGAACTAAAAGAACTTGAATATGATAGTTCATTTAACAGAAATACCACAATATTACTCTTTGTACAGAAGAGAAATTTACCTCATTTGTAATTCTCCTAGGTTTCTTTTCAATTTGTATTCATGTAAGAGGCTGTTTCCAGTTTGAATCCCACTTCCACCATTTACAATCAGTGTGGCCTTGGGCAATCACTTTAACAGGGCTTCAGTTTCCTTGTCTGAATGTAATCTGAGCATCTAATGGGGACACTTATATTCCATTTTTGGCAAACTAGTTTCAATCGTGGGTAACTTCTCTCTAATAATATCAGCATGGTTCATGTTTAGTCCTTACTGAGAAGTCATTTTGGGGTACATCTCAATTTGACTTGTTCCTAGCTCTCCCTGAGGGGTATTCAGTACCTACCTATAAGCAAAAAACTCCAAAAAAGTATTTGAACATAAAGAGCATTTATTTCAGAATCTGTAATGAACAAAAATGAGAGCTTCCAGTGAGCCCCAATTAAAAAGAAAAAAAAAACAACAATTCCTCCTTTCCCAGAAAATCAGTCCTCATGCTCACATAAACAGAATCAATGGGAGAAGTTCAGGGAAAATGAGTGGGAGTGAGAATTTAGAGAAAGGTAACATCCACATATCACCAGTGTTTGCTCGCCCAGAGAATTTTGATCACTTCTTTGTTCCAGCATCTATCTGCACTCCTACTCTGTAGTCACAGATACCTTCTGTAGCTTCTTCTGAGCACAGTGAATTTGTCATCATTCCTACAGTAGCTCAAGTAATTTTTGTCACTCAAACAGCAGCTAGAAATTTACCCAATGTTCTCTTCCTAATAGGTGTCATGACTGATACACCCTGTCCACATGGTTATGTACCAAACATTGTGCCAGTCATTGGGGTGGTCTGTGAGTGATTTGATGTCTAATGTTCCTACTGAGTCACACTGACACTGTTTAACCTATACTTGCAGGTTCCTCATACCGCAAACACATTTGTAACTACAAATGCATCTCCCTTCATTCTGAAGGAAGAGTTATGAAGTAAATAAGGAATTCATGCCACCCTGACATATTCATAATATTTAACTCTGAGACAAAAGTAGAGCAGGTATCAAAGTCTTGGCTTGTCTTAATGAACATATTGTTACAGAAAAATTTAGTGAAACGGAGGAATTGTTATGCTAGTCTTGATTCTGAACAAAGTTAGAAGGTTGCTATAATAGAAATGATGAGAACCTCAGAAGAAAATTACCATTCCATCTTAGCCTTCATGATTTAGGAGAGGAAGGCTAAGTATAGTATGATAGGTACTCTAGATCTGAGAAGACTAGATTTTGAAAAGTTGAAAGTCAGCTTAAGTATGATCCCACCTCCTAAAATTGGACAGGAGAAGTTAACCCAAGCAGTAGAGGAAGCTCTTGTGGATATAATTCTAGTGATATAAACATAATGCCAATGTGGGAAAATAGGTGTTGTCTAAAGAGATTGATACGACTACAAAGGGGACTCACTGACCAACTGTGATTTTTAAAAGCCATATAAAGAATATGGAAGCAAAGCCAGGTAACTCTGAGGATAAATATAAAAGAGAGGCCTGATTATATAAAAAGTATCAGGAATACTTAGGGACATGAAGCTAGCAATGAATTTTAAGGACAATGAAAAGGACTTTTTTAAACTGGTGGGTGTGAGAGAAGGCTCAAAAAAGAGGGGATTGTTGCTGACACTGGATATAACATGCCTCATAGGTTGTAAACACTTAATGAATGCTTGTTGATTGACTGATACAACAATCATAAGAGATGGAGAGAAGATAGAACTATTCAATTTTTATTCTGCTTCTGTTTTTGCAAGAATATTATGAAGATACTTAATGGAGAGTCAAAATTCAGTAGGAGTAAGGAGATGATAAAAGCATGTAGTTCATCTCTAGGGCAGCTGAGCAGCATGCTGTTAGTGATCTTTGAAAAATTGTATAGAATAGGAATGATCCCACAAGACAATATAAAGGATGGTGTCTCAATTTTCACGAAAAAGGAGGAGGCTAGACTCTATAAACTATAAGTCAATGATTCCTGGAAAAATTTGAGAATGTGTTATTAAAAGGATGACTTACAAGCAACTAGAAAGGAGGTAGTGATCAGGAAGAACCAAAGTGGCCTCATCAAAGACAGATCATAACAGATTAATCTTCCTTTTTTTTTTAAAGCATCACAGACTTGGAGATAGGGAGAAAGTTTTAGACAAATTATACCTGGATTTTAGCAAAACATTTGACAATTTCTCATGTATATCCTTGTGGACAAGATGGAGAGATGTGGAATAGGTGATAGTATATTTAGGTGAAAATGAAATGGACCAAATCACACGCCCAACGATATGTAATTCATAAACCAATGACAATTTGATGAGAAGTCTTTGGTGGAATGACCCAGGGAATTTTTCTTGGCTCTGTGCTGCTCAACATTTTTGTTAATGACCCTAGATGAAAGCATAGCTTCCATGCTTAAAATGTTTGCAGATGGAAAGCTTCTCGGATTTTTGGTTAAAATACAGCTTTACAGATAAAACACGATCTTGAGATTTTGTGGATCCTAAGCTGAAAACGATTTCGTATTGTCATGAGGCTACCATACCAGTTGAGATCCTCATGATCTCATACCTCTATTGATGTAATAGAAATGCTTGCTAATTGATCTCCCTCATTCCAGATTTCCCCCACTCCTAAACATTGCCATTATTTCACTAATATTTTTTATCTGATCACTAACACATACTTTCCACTCCAATGTCCACCTCATTCCTCATATCTCCCACCTTATTTATGCTGTTCCAATAACTGGTAATGCCCTTCCCATTCTTCTTTGCTATATCAAATCCTACCCATCCTTTCTTTCACTTCCTGCTGGGAAGCCTTCCCAGAAAACATTTGCTTATCTCCAAATAGCTTCACTTTGCAAAACACATTTTGTCTTTTTCTCCTAGAGGCAACTAGGTAGTCGATTAGAGAATAGCATCAGGAGTCAGGAAGAACTGAGTTCAAATATGGCCTCAGACACTAACTAGCTATGTGACCCTGAGCAAGTCAACCTCTGCCTTCCTCAGCTTCCTCAACTGTAAAGTGATGATAATAATAGCACTTTCCTCATGAAGTTGTTGTGAGGATCCAATGAGATAAATCCCGTAAAACTCTAAGCACAGTGTCTGGCACATAAAAGACAAAAAAATGATTGTTTCTTTCCTTTGTCGACACTATAGATGTTGCATTTTATCCAATTTCTCTACTATTTCATACTCAATGATATGGTAAGATCCTTGAGGTCAGGGTGATTATTATATACTTTTTTGGTGCTTAACACAGTAAGCACTCAACAAATACATATGGAATTATGTTTTTGTCAATAAACTTAATTATTTAGACTTTGTACTTTTTCTCATTTTAAATCTTGATATTCATAGATAATGCACCATGGAGTATAATGCCTGAACTTCATTCTATAATCCTGTTTACTCTGACCTGGTTGCTTTCCATTCTGGCAAGTTCTATAAGAAATGGTTAATTTCCCTTCATTCAACTTCATTCTTAATTGTACAGTAAGCAATCAAGTCAGAAAACAAAGGCTTAAAATAAATTTAGAAGCAAAAGGTAATTGAATCCATAACAGTTCTGGGGAGAAAAAATTGGGCTTTTGGCTAAAAAGTATCTGCCACCTTAAAGTATTAGCTGAGCTAAGATTTGGAAAGGTCCCATCGGAAAGGCATTCTACATTGTATATATACATGTAAGTATGTATAAGCACATATAGGCACATATATGATATGTGCATATATATACATGTATAAAGACGTGTATAAACATGCACGTATATGCCATATAAGTCAATGAAAGTGCACT
>CM053584.1:112194695-112251459 GCA_028627135.1 Pseudochirops cupreus
TAGAAGGAAGTCAGAAAAAAGAAAACACAGACAAGCAGGACAGCTTTGAAAATTACCTGTTGAACTTATTATAGACTCAAAAGGAAAAAGCAAGGTGTGCATAATAAATTCACAGTTTCATGTATAATCTTTTTCTGTTCTACATTATTTATGAAATTGCTGATTTAACCAACTGGAACTTGAGATACACAGGCACTGCAGTTGGGAGATCCATCCTGCCCTACCAAAAAGTGACATAGGAGAGAATAGACTGGGGGAGGGGGGACACACTGGGATGGCTGTTTGGGGGCGGTGGGTGGGGGAAAGAGGGGGAGAAAATATGTAACTCAAAATCTTGTGAAAATGAATGATGCAAACTATAATATAATTTAAAAAAAATAAAAAATAAAAAAAAGAAATTGCTGATTTAATTTGGTGTTTTCTAAATTCAGAATAAAAAATAAAGTATACAAGAATTATAGTCATACATATAGGAATCAATTTATAGGAAAACCTTCTCTACCTTTCCTTTCTCCATAAAGAATCATAGATCACAGACTAAGAGCTAGAATGGTCCATAGAAGTCAGCAAGTCCAATCCTTCTTCAATCAAGCAACAGACACCGTGCCAAACAACAGGACACAAAAGAAGGCCAAAGACAATACCTGCCTTCAAGGAGCTTACAATCTAATGTTACTTACAACCATCATACTACTGATGAGGAAACTCAAGCCCAGAAAAGTTAAATACCTTACCCATAGTAACCTAGCTATTATGAGATTTGAACTCATATCCTGATTCCAAGTCCAGCATGTTATATACCATGTTACATAATTGGTTTTTGCCTGTCCCAGATTCCTGCACCTTCTTTCTCCATGGAGAAATCTTCCTTGTTTCATAGAATTAGAAATTTAGAGCTGGAGATGACCTTAAAAGTCCATCTAGTCCAGCAGTTCTCAACCTGTGGGTTATGTTCAATTTGTAACAATGAAAATATATCTTGCCTATCAAATAGATTCATAACAGTAGCAAAATTATAGTTATGAAGTAGCAACAAAAATAATTTTATGGTTAGGGGTCACCACAACATGAGGAACTGCATTAAAGGGTAGCGGCATTAGGAAGGTTGAGAACTATTAATCTAGTCCAACCTCCTTATTCCACAAATAAAAAAAATGGGGACCCAAAAGATTAAGTAACTTACCTAAGGCAACACAAGTAGCTACTAGGCAAACCAACATTTGAACCCAGGTCCTTTGATTCCAAATCAGTACTCTTCTCACTAAGCCTGTTTCATACTCCTAAAGTAAAAAAACAAATTAATACAGCCTTGAAACTCACGTTGTCTGCTGTCTGCTTCTTGTTTTCCTTTCCCTCTCAATGGGGCCTTGGAGGCATTTAGAGTCTTGTTTTTCCATTCCTTTTCTATGAGGCCTTAGAGGCATCTAGAGGATTTACATGAAGACTCTGTGCTAGGGTAACAAATGCTTTAAGAAGTTATTGACAGACAGGGACAGTTTTCCTCCCAACTTTCTATTCTTCAAGTCCTAAATCCTGAAGGGTAAACAGTACAGGCTAACAGAAATCAAAGTGTTTCATTGTGATAGAGCAATCAAAGCAGGTTACACATCATATGAAACACAAGAGACAAAATGTCATATTTTAGGGTTACCTGGAAAAGCCTAAAGTCCTAAGACTAAGACAGCTAACTATTTTTTTTCCCCAAATGCATTGAACAAACATTTGGTCACCTGATTTTTTAATTGTGCCAAAATGAATTTTGATAGTTCCCAATATACTATATTCAACATTTTGTCTCTTGTGTCAAACTGTCCCTGACTTCATTACTCATCCTATGCCTGGATGAGGAAAATGAAGTCATAAAATAACAAAACTTTCTATTAAGAGAAATTTTCATATAATAGCAGTCTGCTTACATGTTCTTTAAGAAGTCTGGCAATACCCACAGGCACAGGAATTCAGATTCATCTGAGCAGACTTTAGGATTCTTAGACTAGGGCTTTGCAACATCAAGAAAGCCAATTCAGTGGAAAGGTCAGTTAAACAATGGCTGTTTGGTGTTACCCAGTCAGAACATCTGGCAGCTTATGTGAAATTTTCATTTCTCAACTGGCTGTTGGGTGGGTTATAAACATAACATGAAAAGGCCAGAGCTATGGAATCTCACATGGTAACCCCTAGGGATTTCAAAAACATCAGGCACAACACAGAGATATGTATTTGTATGTCCAGTGCATAATCACTTTTGCCTTCCTTTCATGCTAATGAAACCTAGAACAAGCAAAAAAAGAAATGCTGAGAGAGGGAATAAAATGCCTCTGTAAAAATTGAAGATGACAAGACAGCTGTGGTTTATCACATTTCAGTGAAGCTACACTCATATTTTAAATAGAAGCTGCTAGTTTTTAGTAAGTTATGGCTTTGCCTTTTTCTGTCCTTCCCACTATTTTCTCAATGTTTTCTTTTTCTCCTTTTCCTTATCCAAATCCCTGCTAACACACACACACACACACACACACACACACACACACACACAAACACACACACACACACACACATACATGCAAAATATCTCATATGTATATGTATTATGTATTAGGTTCTTTACCCAGCTGATGATTTTTAAAGGATATTTGTTTCATAAGCATTTTAAAACTTTGGCAGAGAAACTGTCTTTATGTTTCTGAAGGATTTTATGAGCCTGGTTTACATCTAAAGTATTATCTGTCTCAGCTGCTTTGATAGATCTCCAAGGGAGAGAGAAGGAAAGAGACATTAAAGTATAGGAAATCCTTAATCAAGTAGAAATCAAAGAAGAATTATAAGATTTTAGAGTTGCAAAGACTTAGGGGATCATCTTTTGTAGTTCAATCCTCTTATTTTAATGTTTGAGAAAACCAAGGCCCAGAGAAGAGAGGGGTGAACTGTCTCAGATCACATAGGTAATAAGTAACACCAGGATTCCAACCCAGGAGTCACATATGCTGTAAATCCAGTCTCCCTGTTCTCATCTGGTCCATCCCTCCCTTCCCATGGGAAATCTTTTCCTGAAACAGAGCTGAGAAGAGCTCAGAATACAGTTCAAATATGCTTTAATCTGATCATGCAGCTTTTCATCACAGCTCATGTCTTGAGGGGTTCACTGATGCATTAAAGTGAAGGACCCTGCCCCAATATATAGCCCTCCCCACAGTTACAGATACACTGTGAGGGCGTCAACTCTACAACATGGAAGCTTTGCACCAAAGAAGGTATTTATAAAATTCCTTTTGTTGTTGTTGATTCATTTCAGTTATATCTGACTCTTCACGATCCCCTTTGGGATTTTCTTGATGGAGATACTGGAGTGGTTTGCCATTAATTTCTCCAGCTCATTTTACAGATGATGAAACTGAGGCAAACAGAGTTAAGTGACTTGCCCGGGGTCAAACTGTTAGTGTGGGAGGCTGAATTTAAATTCCTGACTTAAGGCCCAACATTCTACCCACTTGAACCATCTAGCTCCCTCAACAATATAAATATTCCTTTTTCCAAACAGGTTAATTTCATCAGAGCTATCATAACCCTGAACAGTAACAAGTCAGATACATTGAATGTCTCCTTTCCTCTGCTAATTTATGAAATGGATAGCCAGGCTCCTCATATGTGAGAGAAAATAATGAATTTATTTGTTTATCCTATGCTAACTGAACCCTATACATATGTGACAGTATCTGAAGAAATGATTGTAATAAAGATAGATCTTTTTTTAAATGTTGTTAAATACATTTGCAGCTGCTTCACAGCAGACTTAAAGTATGGAATGGTATCAGATTAAAAGCAGATAATGAGATAATTCTAATAATTCTATTGTTTGGATTCTAATAGGAATATAAGAAACATCACAGGCTCTCTCGCTCTGTTGTGTTTAAACTCATTAATATCACTTTCACACAAGTCATTTCCCAACTGCACTCTTTATTTTTTTTATTTTTTCTACATTTCCGTTCACTGGTCCAATATTCTCACCGTAAATGCTAGTTCCCTGTATCATCATTCCCAGGCAATCTCCAACCATTCTCTTGACATGCTAAGGTTATATCTGTATGCTCTTAAGTAAAAGTGGGAATGAATACATGAATGAAGTGTTTGTTAATGTAACGGTAATTAATTTAAATTTGAAGACCCTTTTTTGTTGTGTCAATTAAACAGGTACTTAGCCCTTAGGAACTAATCAATTGTGGCTAAGAGGCAGAGGGTATGAACTCCGTCTCCTGTTGCTTACATAACAGGAAGGGTTTGGCTGAAACAGGAAGCCAATGTGTGTGTATGTGTGTATATAAGAAGAACTCCAGAGAGAGGCAGTCAGAATCAAGAATTTTCCTCCTGGTGGGCTCCTGGTAGAAGAAGCAGAAGTTTCCCAGCATCTGGAAGCTAGGCTGCTACTTGCTGGACTGAGAACTGAGTTGGAGTTTTATATGAGACCAGAATCTGGTGAAGGCTGAAGTTGCTGCCAAGAAGGCTGCCTGGAAGGCTGAGATTTCTTCTGGGTCCTTGGGCCAGCCAAACTGCAGGAGGACTGAAGACGCATGACAGGGACCTTAACACTTTCTTTGTTTGTGGCTTGGTTGATCCTTGAGTTCCTGGCAACAGAAGTTGTGAAGGTTTTGAGATGTGCTGGACCCTGTGAACTTCAGTGTATAGCAAGAACTGCCCGGAGGACTGGACAAGGATCTGTAAACTGTCTGCCTCTGAATGCAGGTGACTGGTGGTTTCAGGTAGGAGTTGGGACCATGGAAGGGGATCCAGGGAATCTGAGAGACCACCCCAAGTCAAGATGAAGAAAAGGCCTTTCCTTGGATATTGAATGCTGTGATGAAATTGAAGTTTACTAGACACCAAGGAGTGGAGGGTTTGTGTAATTTTCTAATGATTGTATTTATCAATTAACAATACTTAGTGACTGATTGCTAGATAAGTGACTAAGTTAACTTATGATTGCCCCATGAGTGGAAGACTGACTTGTATTGTGAAATGATTGAATGATTAAGTAAGGAGGCAAACCTCCTTAGGGATACCAGATGATTATTCTTTTGTTCTTTGTTCTAAATACTGTGACCACTTTGGTAAAAACTATGTGGCCATTTTAATGTTAAGCTGTTGTCAACACTATATTGTGATTTTCTGTGATAAGATGTAATGTTGTGAGTATTATATTGTTGTGAATGTCTGCCTTGATTTGTTTTGGAATAGATGGAGTGTTCACTATACTGTGTAATCAGAACCTTAAAAGTTGTTCACAGTAGCATTCTTTTGGGAAGCTGCTCGTGCATGGCATTACAGTTAAGCATTTAGTTTGTGCAAAGCACTGTGCTAAATGCTGGGGATACGAAGAGAAAAATAAGACAATCTCTGCTTTCAAGAAGCTCACGTTATAATGGGGGAAACAATATATACAACAGATTTAATGTGTAAGTCAAATAAACATTCCCATGGTCCTTAGGGTGCAACAGCAAAGCAAACGTCAATTCTTCTTCTTTGATGTCATTTCCATTAATAATATAACAGTTTATGATGTTGAACCATTTCACAGTGCCAAGGACTCTGGTTCCTCACAAAGTTTCAAAGTGTAAAAATGGACTACCTATGTCCCCTCCATAATCTTCCAGCACCAAGCTTCTTGACCTTTCTTACTTGGTCTCACATCATGTCCTGGTCCTAATACCAGGTATTCTGTATCCAGATCCATTGCCCTGCCCACTATACCACACTAACCAGAACCTTCAACTAAATAGATTTCTGCCCTCATTTTGGCATTACATTTTAGGAAAAAGAAACTAGGTATAAAATGACAAAAAGAAAAGGTGTGAGACAGCTTTCAGAGGATATTTTGCATTCTATCCTAGTATCAAATATACTCATCAAACTCTACTTGCTTAGGCAGAAAGGTATGCAGATGAGCTTTGAAAAGATTTTCAAATATAGGATTTGGAAGAAGAAGTTTCTATTTAATCTTCAATTAACAAAATATTCTGTTAAATACAACACACCAAGCATGTAAGTTTATCTAGGTTTTATTGTATATAGTAAAAACAGTCTTTGTACCATAGAAGATATTTATAAAATTTCTAGATGTGTCTGGACAGGTTAATTTCATCGCAGCTAATAATAATCCTGAACAGTAAGCAGCTAAATATGTTGGATGTCTCCTTTCCTCTGGTAATTTATAAAATGGATAGCCAGGCTCTTCATATGTGACAGAAAATAATGAATTTACATTTTTAATCCTCTGCTAACTGAACCCTATACATATGTGACAATATCTAAAGAAAAAGCTATAATATAGATTTTTTTTTTTAGTATTTTAAGTACATTTGCAGCTGCTTCACAGCAGACTAATAGTGTGGAATGGTATCAGATTAAAAGCAAATGATGAGACAGTTTTTCTAACAATTGTATTGTTTGTATTCTCATAGAAATATTAAAGACCTAAGGAGGGCCAGAAAGATAGCAGTTCATTTGGATTATGTATCAGTTAATGTTCCTTTAGGAAAACAAAAACCAGAACTGAAGTTATAGCTATAAAATAACTTGTAGAGATGAACCCCTGTGGTTTACAAAAGGGGTAACTGAGGCATAGAAATTGCCATAAACTTATCTAAGATTATTATAATGCATAGATCACATATTTAGCTCTGTAAATGACCTTAGAGGAGGTCATCTGGTTCAACCCCCTCTATTAATGATATCATTTTTCTAATCATCCAGGCTACAAACCATAGGGCCATTTTCTATTGCTATTCCTCCTTTTTCACTCTTCATATATATATATATATAATAGAATTTCTGCATGAAAAGGGAGTTACTTTAGGGGCTCAGGTCCAGCCTTTAATGAAATAGGAATTCCTTCTGGAGCATACAGCATAAATGCAATCCTGGCTTTGTTTAAAAATTCCAGTGATGAGAAACTCCCTGCCATTCATGGTGGTCCATTTCATTTGTGGACAGCTCTAGTTGTTAAGATATTTCACATCATAGCGAGCCAAAATCTGCCTCTGCAACTTGCTCCCGTCATTCCCATAGCTCTGCCCTCTGGGACCAGATAAAGCATGAATAATCCTTTTGCATTATAATCCTTCAAATATTAGAAGACAAATACTGTGTGATTCTCTCGGCTTCTCTTCTCCAGGGTATACAACCTGCATTCCTTCAGTTAATCCCTGTGTGACATGTTTTATAATCTTCCCATCCTGGTCACCCTCCTCTGGATAAGACACTTTGTCAATGTTTCTCCTAAAAACGTCCTAAGAACTGGACCTTCATATGTAATATGACCAGATCAGACTACAGTCAGACTATCACCTCTATCATATTGGGCAGGATCCTTCTACTAATGCAGCCTAAGATCTCATTAGCTTTCTTCATTGCCATGTCATGCTATTGAATTTTATTGGCCTTGCAATTCACTAAAAACTTCAGGTCTTTTCTACATGAATTGTTTCCTACCATGTTTTTCTCAATCCTGTATTTGGGCATTTATAGTTTTTTGTACTCAAGTGCAGGACTTTATAATTATTCCTATTAAATTTCATCTTAAAACTGTAACATCTCCAAACTGACCTAATTTTTCAAAAATTTAAAAAGCTCTGGGCACCAAAAAAGGGAAAGTGGGTAAAGAGATAGACTCTGATTATCAGCATCAAGTGAGATATAAAATGGGAAGATCTATGTTCACCATAGGTGTATTCACTACTGCCATGGGAGAGTTCTAGTAGAGAATCCAAATGGAAGAGGGATTTCCTGTAGATTGTGAATTGCTCCAGGTGTACTTATTTGCAGATGATCAAGCCCAGGAACATTTTACATCCTCCTTAATAAGATTCACATCCATTCAAAAGAGTTTAGCCAAATCAACACAGATACAAAGTAGATAAATAATTCCTGTTGTCTAGTTTATTTATGATAAACAGTTGGATGAACAACTTTAAAATTGCTCCCTCATGGGATAACAGATTCAGAGCTGGAAGCAAACTTTGAGGTGACTGAATGCAACCCCCCTCATCTTATAGATGAGAAAAAACAGCAACTGATCCTCGGTCTTCCTGACTCCAAGGCCAGGGCTCTATCCATTGACCCACATTATATGGCAAGATGGACAAAATGCTGAGCCCAGAATAGAAAAAGGAGAGCAGTCTGGCTTGCATTTAAATACATGAAACATTTTGGCCCATGAAACAAACAATTAAAAACCAATGTGTTCATTAAGCATCTTACACGGGTCAGGCACTGTGCTAACATGCCTGAAAAATAGTCATCTATCCTTTGGAGACCTTCATTAAGGGAAAGCTCGCTACCTCTTGGGGCAGCAACTTCCATTTGGATAACTCTAATTATTGGGGAGTTTTATCATTATGATGATGATGATTAATTATCACATATGAAGCCTAAATTTATCTCTTTGCAACTTCTAATAATTTTTCCTAATTTTCCCCTCTAGAATTGGACAGAATGTGATCTTTCTTGCACTCAACAAACCTTCAGAAACTTAAAGACAGCTATTATGTCAGCTCCCCCCTTCCCTCTTCTAAGTACTTTCTTCTGTAGTCTAAATAGCCCCATTTTCTTCAGCCTAAAAAAGGCACAGTCTCCAAACTCTGCATTATTCTGGTCCTTCTTTTCTGGACATTCTCCAGATTATTAATTCCTTTCATAAAATGTGGGACCTAGAGCTGAAGCTAATATCCTCTTTGCAGATTCAATGACGTCATCTTTGTCTTTACCTGTCTTAGAGAAGCAGCTGGTGGCACAGTGAACAGAGCACTGAACCTGGCATTAGGAAGTCCTGAATTCAAATCCTGTCTCAGACACTCATTTGCTAGGAGGGGCAAATTATTTAACCTCTATTTGCCTCAACCTCCCAGGACTGCTGTGAGATTCAGATGAAATAATGTTTGAAAAAGTACTTACCACAGTGCCTGGCATATAGTGAGCACTCTACAATTGCTCATTCCTTCTATCTAAATTGTTGATTAAAAAAAAAGTTAAATAGCATTCTCCTGGAGATCTTCTAAAGAATCATATCGACTTGGAAAGAGGGTCAAGATATTCAACCAGTTCCAAATACATCTAATTATACCATCTTTCCATCTTGTCCATAAGAATTGCATGAAAGACCTTTTCAGATTCCTCATTAGAATCTAAGTAAACCATATCAACAACCTTCCCACAATCTATGAGTTTTGCAAGAACGAAGAGACTGTCTCAGATTTGTGTGTGTATCCTTAGA
This sequence comes from Pseudochirops cupreus, assembly GCA_028627135.1. NCBI lineage: Eukaryota > Metazoa > Chordata > Mammalia > Diprotodontia > Pseudocheiridae > Pseudochirops > Pseudochirops cupreus. Next base: position 112,203,961 of record CM053584.1, read on the forward strand.
ATTTAATTCAGTTTTGGTTACTAAATTAGGTGTTCAATAAATGACGACAGTGAGCATTTATATGGCGCATTAAGGCTTGCAAAGGGGTTTACATATGTAATCTCATTTAATCCTCACAACAGCATTGTGAATAGATGCTATTATTGTTACCATTTGCAGATGAAAGAGGTTAAATGATTTGCCCAAGGTTACATAGCTAAGTGGGGTATTTGGGGTAGTCAGTAGGACTAGCACCTCTTGTGTGGGGGCTTGCTGAGCTCTTTTCAGGGTTGCTTATCTGCCTTAGGTGTCCACCTTCACCCAACTCTTACCTGTGACTCCAAGAAGGTGTAGCATGCACAGCAGCCACACTCTGGTAAACCATTTCAGGAGATGGGCTAAACCAGGTTGAGGGTAACTGAGGGGTCTCAAACCCATTGGTGAGTTGGGGGAGGGGGTATCTACCCCTGCAAATATGTGAAGACTTCTCCTAGCAGAACAGTTGGATGAAAACAACTTGTTCCGATGGTTATGAAGGCAGCTGAAGCAAGTGTTGTAGAGTGCTTAGAGCTTGGTCAGACATTGAAGAAGCCAAGGGCATCCACTACATTTTGGGCCATTGCCAGTTATCTTGACTTTTTTCTTGCCACTAGACTTTGATAAGTCTGGAAGTCTTATTTAAATCCAATTCACTCACAAGTCAAGACATCACCTTTATGTTATTGGTCTTCTTCCAAAAAATGAAAGATGAACAACAACAATGGAGCTAAGTGTCTGAGGCAGGATTTGAATTTGTGTCTTTCTGACTTCATTCTGTGATATATGCCAACTGGCTATTGTCAGTTGGTTGACTTTAATAAAAGAATTCTCTATGAAGTCACGCAGACTTTTTGTGATTGCTGCTTTCTTTTCTAGATATTCATTCCTCATTACTTTAATAACATATATTAGAATGAAATTTAAACTCAATGGCCTAGATTTTGTAGAATCTGCTACCTTCCTTAAAAAAAAATGCAGACATTTGCCATTCCTCCATCCTTCAGTCCTCTCTTGTCCATGATATATTCAAAGATAGCAACTTAGCAATCTCATCTGCCAGTTCTTTCAGTATCCCCAGAAGTAGTGACAAGCTTATGAAGAGCATCTACTTAATCTCTTGCTATCTCTCTACCCTAACTCCCTCTTAGCCATTTTTTCTTGTTCTGTACTTTCCAATTCAAAGATCATTCTTCTGGCAGAAAGAAAATAGAAATGAGATAAGAAATGAGCAGTTTTTTCCTTTTCTGCACTGTTCTATATCATCATCCTAGCTACCCACAAGTGGGAATCATCTCTTTTTATTTCTCTCTTGGTATGTCAGGTCCTTCCAGCTGGATTGTAAGTGCCAGGAAAGGACTATAATAAGAAAAGCTGACATTTACCTAGCACGTGCATAATGAGTCCAGAATTGAACAGGAGAAAAGAATGGTCTCCAATGCTTTTGGAGAATTGCAAAGTTCTTTGAATGATCTCAAACTTCTTTCTCATATGAGAGCCCATAATTTTAATATCAACAGTTTTCCAATGTTGTTATATGACTATAGGTCATGGAATACTATAGTCTCCAAAGAACTGAAAATAAGTATCACCTAGAGGGCAATGGAGAGATGAATGGTAGGTGTGAACAGACTGCAACTTTCTTCAAATAGTAAATTATTTTTTAAAAAATAGAGGAAAAGATTTAATGGATGGTGTATAAATTAAAAAGAAGGTGTGACCATATGGTGAGAAATAAGGACTGACCATAATGGTGAGCAATGTGCAAGCAGTGTGTTCCATTAATATCCTCATAATGTTGGAAGGAGGGAGGGAGGGAAGGAAGGGAGTAAAGGAAAAAGGAATGAAGGGAGGGAAGGAAGAAAGGAGGAAGGAAGAGAGAGGAAAGGAGGGAGGAAAAAGGGAGGAAGGGAAGAAGGAAAAGAGGGAAAGAAAGAAGGAAGGGAAGGAGGGAGGTAAGAAGGGAGGGAGGGCAGAAGGAAAGAAAGGAGGGAAAGAGAAAGGAAGGAAGGAAAGTGTGAACGAAAGAAGAGGAAGGAAGAAGAAAAGAAGGAAAGTAAGAAAGAAGGAAGGGAGAAGGGAGGGGGAAAGAGAAGAAAAGGAGGGGAAAAGCACATTTTGTACCTCCCCTGTGACTATTTTATAGGAGAACATGGATGGGAGTTGTAATGAGTTGTGATCTGCATCTTTGGAGGGAAAACTAAAATCAATAAAATGACAGATCCAATTAGGAATGTTTTAGGATCTAGCATTTAAAGGTTTACAAAACAGTTTATGTACCTTATTCGATTCACACAACAAACCCATAAGCTGGATGATCAAATATTGACATCTTCATTATATAGGTAAGAAAACAGAGAAAACTGATATGACACATATAAAGTCATACAGCTAGTAAATGATACAGCTGAACTCCAAGTAGGAGAACCAAGAGAGAGCAATGCCATACATCTCCAGAGAGGAAAGGATGGTCAGCAGTGTCAAATGCTGAAGAAAAGCCAAGTAAAGGAATTGTGAATTTGGAGTCAGGAAGACCTGAGTTCAAATCCAGCCTCAGACATTTATTAGCTGTATGACCCTAGGCACAGGGTTACACAGCTGTGTACGTCAGTTTCCTCATCTATAAAGTGTTAATAATAGCACCTCCTTCCTAGATTCATAGTGAGGATAAAAATAATGTTTGTAAAACATTTTGCAAATCTTAAAGCACTATGTAAATACTAGCTATAATTTTTATTATCACTAGATGATGAATATATATTGGGATATAACTATCCCAGATCTTTTTCTTGAGTTCTAGTCCTGCATCCCAAATTGTTTATTAGACATTTCAAATTGGTTATCCCCCCAAGCATCTCAAACTCAACTTGTCCAGAACAGACCTAATTTTCTTTCCCCCAAAATCTACCCCTTTTCCAGACTTCCCCATTACTGTTGAGGATTCTACTATACTTATCACCCATTTTTGTGACTTTGGTATCACCCTCAACACTTCATTTTCCCTCACTCCAAATAATGGCCTAATCTTTTTTTCCCATTTTCTCCATACCTTTTCTTCCTACCACCCAACTAATACCCTAGATCCAGCCCTCATCATCTTTAACTTGGAATACTGTAATAGTCTTTTTAATTTAATTTTTTCAACTAACAAACATTTATTCTCTTTCCTTCCCATTCATTGAGAAAAAAAAGAAAAGAATAGCAAAACCCTTGTAATGAATATGCATAGTGGAGAAGAACAAATTCCTGCCTTGCCCATGTATGAAAATGTACATTTCAATCTACAACTTGGATCCATCACCTCTGTCAGGAGGCGGGTAGCATTCTTTGCAACAGCCTCCTAATTTCTCTCCCCATTTTGATCTCTCCCCCTTCCGATCCATTCTCCACACCACTGTCAAAAAGGATTTTCCTAAAAGTTCAGATTTGACCAAGTGCTGTCCCTCCGCCCTCCCTTCCCTGGCCCCCTTGCTCTTATAAACTCTAGCAGTTCACTATTACCTCAAGGATCAAACACAAACTCTCATTTGGCTTTTACGGCTCTTTTCGAACTTGCCTCTTTGTACTTTTCCAGCATAATCAATCCCGTCTGTGTTATGTGTGGTCCAGACATATTAACACTAACCTGATCAAGGGTGCTGCCTTTCTCGTCTCCATACCTTTGCACTGGCTGTCCCCACTCACCCCACTTCCCAACCCATCTCCACAGCTCTGTCTCCTGGAATCCCTGAATTTCTTCAACAATTCAGTTCCATCACCACCTTCATCAGGAAGCATTGGCTGGGGCCCCAGCTGCTAGCACCATTCCCTCTAAGTTTGCCTTTGAATTTGATTTATATATCCCTGTATATGTACACTGTCTCTCCCTTCAGAATAAATGCTCCTTGAGAGTGAAGGATGTTCAGATTTTATCTTTACATCTCCAGTAGTTAGCATAAGTGATTGGTGCATGTTGTTGTGTTTCAGTTGTATCAGACTCCTCGTAACCCATTTGGGATTTCCTTCACAAAGATACTGGAATGGTGTGCCATTTCCTTCTCCTGCTCATTTTGCAGATGAGGAAAACTAAAGTGAACAGGGTTAAGTGACTTGCCCAGGGTCACACAGCTAGTGCCTGTCTGAGACTGGATTTAAACTCAGAACTTCCTGACTCCAGACCTAACACTTTATCTACTTTCTGCCCTGACTGGTGCATAGTAAATACTTCATAAACACTTCATGATTAATGGATAACCATCCTATCTTTTAGACATGAGGCTCTGTCTTTATAGTTTATATATTTAGTGCAGTGGCCTAAAATATATTCTGTGTTTATTGTTGATGTTGTCATTCTGGGTGTCTGTTAAATGCACATGTGAATGAGTGCATGCCACATAGTCCTAGTATTTTGATGTTGAAACATTATTATATTAAAAAAGATTTTAACTTCTCTGCTTTTATGACTTAAGTGAAGCTAATTACTTGACTCTGCATTATAATAGATGTCAGCCTAATCTGATTAAAGTGGTTTCTCATGATTTGAGGAAATTGACCCATTTGATCACTGAAGTAAGTAAATCTGCAGAACATCCACACACTATTAATAGGGTGGCATCCTGACAAGTTTTCTAGAGATCAGGAAAAACAAACAAACACCAAACACTAACTCTTCAAAGTCTACTGAGGATTTTAAATATTGATGATGTCAAAAAAAGTCTATAAAATTACGAGTCAATCAATCAATGAACTTTGTTTTCAGCACAACTATATGCCAGACACTGTGGTACTACAGGCAAAAAACAAACAACAACAAACAAACCCAGTACCTGCCCTCAAGGTGTTTACAATCTAATGAGGGAGACAACAAGCAAACAAATGTATACGAAGCAACTTAGATGCAGGACAAATAGAAGTAAGTAAAGAGATAAGGCACAAGAAATAAAAGGAACTGGAGAGGAATTCCAAGAACAGAACAGATTTTAGTTGGGAATTAAAGGCAACTAGGGAAGTCGGTAGGGTGAGTGGAGGAGATTGGAGACATGAGGGACAGCCAGAGAAAGTGCCTGATGTCCGGAGTCGTGGTTAGGCTCAGCCTGAAATATAGCTAATTGCACAATAGGAAAGATCATAGAATCATTTCATTTAGGGAACCTGAGGTCATCTAGGCCAGTGTGTCAATGCATTTGGAATCAGAAACCCAGGGATCAGATCCTCCTGTGCGATTGCTCTGTTTCCTAATCTATAAAATGAAGGGAATTGATTTACTACCTCTAAGCTTACTTCTAGCTAGACATCTATGATTCTATGATCTTGTGCTTCCCTCCTTCTCCTCTTTTGGAGATAAAGAAGACTTATCCGTGATCACAGAATGAATTAGTTAATTCATGTCTATTATCTCCTAACTTTTAACCTACTCCTCTGCATTTGGAGGTATTCCTTGAATCTTGAAAGAAGTAGTATAGTAGAGGGGAGATTAAAAATAAATATTTATACACATGTGCAATAAACACGGGGACATTGTTAACTAAGGCCAAAGTAAAAAATATAAAAGTGACCTCCCAAATTCAATAACTTCACCCCACCCCTCCACTCCAAATTGCTAGTGTCTTTCCCCACAATTATTTTGTATCTATAGTCTGTGTATATGTTAGATCCCATCATCTCCTCCCAGAATAAAAGCTTCTTGAGGGCGGGAACTTTTTTTTTGCCTTTGCCTTTGCACCCTCAGCATCTAGCATGGTGCCTGGTCCATCATAGGGCCTTAATAAATGCTTGTTGTTTGTAGAGGATAGACCCATAAAGGGCTTTTGCAGGGAAGTATCTGGCATTACAGGAATGATCAAGGCATTATGCTCTCCCACAAACTGTTTGTTTCTGCTGCCATGAAAAAGAGAATCCTGCTGGGGAGACCCTGAGGGTGACGCAGTATGGCAGTTCCTATAGCTGTTCTCCATCAGCTCTGTCCAGGGCACAAACAGCTCCTGCAGAGCATTGTCACAACCTATATTTGTCGCCTACTCTTTTTTTTTTTTTCAAAATTGCTTCTGGGGGGAAAAAAGACAGACAGTGACAATATGTGTCCTAAATAAAGTATGTAACTACAGTAGACCTGGCAGATTTAGGTTGTAGGCCCTTGGCACATAGACCAAAAACATTCATCTTATTCTTGTGCTGCATTATAGCCCAATGATTGGAGATGGCAACTGTGAATTTAAAGCATTTCAGAAGGAAGGATTTTCATTTGGGATTCAATCAGATGCTGAACCTTCATCAAGTATGCTTTTTTCTGAGGGAGGGGACATAGGAGCATAGAATGTCTAAGCTAGGAGGGCCCTTAGGGGATTGATCATCTAACATATTTTGTTTTAACATCTGAGTAAACTGAAATGAATAAGCCCTCACCTTCTTAGTGATGGCATCAGAGATGGCCACAATGGTCCTATAACAACATGCTTTTTTCTTCCTTATTCTCCCTATTTGTAAATGGTGAATTGGGATCACTACTTGTCCCGCTGTTAATCTGTTTGAATAATGGTGGATTGGATACAGGAAGAAAACTGGTCACTTAAACAGCAGCCTGTAAAAGTTCAGGTGAGTCTCATTAAAAGCATAAGCACATAAGATAGATGAGAGACTTAGAGATAGCTAATTGCTAAAAGACATATAGATAATAGACATTAAGAAAGAAAGATTTGATAGATGACAGGGGAGAGAGAGAGAGAGAGAGAGAGAGAGAGAGAGAGAGAGAGAGAGAGAGAGAGAGAATTGATTAAACTCTTACTGTCAGGCACACAGTAGGATGTTTCATTATATCCTCGGGAAGGAAGAGCAACTGTATAAGGGGGATATGCCTGCCACGTTTTTGAAATAACAGTTTTCTCTTTCCTCCTTTTATCCCCTCTTCGCGCGCAAATGCGCAGCACACACACACACACACACACACACGCACACGCACATGGCTAGGAGTTGAGGTGGGGGAAGGGAAGGCTGGCTTGAGCCAAATCGGGGGAGAGTGGGTTGCCTGTCTCTTCTCCCACTCTCATTGGCGCCTCCCGTGGGAGCGGCCCCGGCGGTGGCTGCTACTGCTCTTACTCGCGATGGCCCCAGTGCGCTCGGGAGCCGGAGCCGGAGCCGGAGCTCGAGCCAGAGCTGGAGCCGCAGCCGCGCCCAGGGTGCTGGCAGCAGCTGGAAGCACGGAGCGCTGAGCACTTGTTCCCAGGGCAGCCTGCTTCCTAGCCATGTACTCAGGCAACAGTAGCGACGACGGCGGTGGCAGCTACTGGGGCAGTGACAAAACAGGCGGAGGCGGCGGCACTGGGGTTGCAGGAGAGCCCGGGCCGGAGGGAAGCCCTCGTCCAGCGCCCCTTTTCAGTCCTGGGACTTACGAGCTGCTAGCGCTGCTGATCGCCACCATCGGGCTGCTGGGTTTGTGCAACAACTTGCTGGTGCTCGTCCTTTACTGTAAGTTCCAGCGGCTCCGCACCCCGACCCACCTCCTCTTGGTGAATATCAGTTTCAGTGACCTGCTTGTGTCCCTCTTTGGAGTCACCTTTACCTTCGTGTCCTGCCTCAGGAGCGGCTGGGTCTGGGATACGGTGGGCTGCGCGTGGGACGGGTTTAGCAATAGTCTCTTTGGTAAGTTGAGATGGAAGGAGAAAACGCTCCTTTTTTTCCTATTACAAACTTCCCTTTCCCTTCCTTTGGACCATCTCCTTGTCTCTACCTGTCAAACGATTCGCTTGTCCCCCCTCACCTGCTTAGCCACACATCACTCCAATTCTCACCGCCCTCACAGAGTCACCCATCCTGTCGTTTTCCTTCCCATCCTACCTCGGGCCCCATGACTACAAACAGCTTGCCCTCATTTCACCCAGTCTCTTCATTTCCCACCCTTCAGCTGACCATGACCTCGTTCATATTTCTCCCTGCCATGGCCCTAATCCTCAGCAGCAATATTTCATTCATTCCCAACTCCCAGACTCTCTAGCTCTTATCTGTAAACTTCTCTTAACAGTCCCTGAAGACTCATCAATTCATTTCTTTGCCCTCTCAGCCCTGTGCCTTCTCCAATATATTTAACAGATACAGTTTTCCATCTTTTTTAAAAAAGGGAAGGATGTAAATATGTAAGAGATTTTTTTAAATGTGATTTTTGCCTACAAAAGATGGGGTGAGGACATGAACCCAAATGGTACTTTCCCTAGAATTAGAGGTGAAATACTGAAATAGATAATGGATCAATATTGCTTTTTTTAAAAAAAATTATAAAACCTCCAATTTGATCTTTTGGAGTCAGATACATATTCAGATCTTTTGTTGCCTGCTGCTGTAGGCTACTCTTGCTCCATTTTTTTCCATGTCAGTTTCACATTATTAAAATCTAAAGTGAAATTATAAAGTAATTAGGTGAATAGATCAGAGGATCCCAATGCAGATGTACAGGTAACTGGTCCTGTGCAAACAGTGAACTTCTTTGAAGGAGAACTTGAATGTCAATGGAACATTTCCTTATATACCTAAACATTAAAGAAAAAACATCCCATTGAGATTTTACATTTTGAATGAATGAAGGCATCATTTCACTAAGACTGGAAAGGGAATTGCATTTTGTGTGATAAGAGAAATGTAAATATGTATTTCCAGGTTTTATAGCCCCTTTTCTACCTTGTAGGACAAGTGTTAATATTCTGATTGATAACTCGCTGCTGTTATTATTGCAGGATGTAAAGTACCAATGAATGTAACAATAATGGAAAGCTACTATTTTCTTATATACTAGCATCCAGTCCTCAGGCATATACAGTAATTTTAGTACTTAGCCACCATTGGTTATACTTTTATTTTTAAAGCTAAAAAAATGTCTTGGCATTCATAACTTTAATCATGAATGACTTCAATTATATGATTGTAGCATCATTGATAACTGTTTTATTTTTTAATAAATACTAAATTTAATTTATACAAATAATTGAAACTTAAGAGATGGGTAGTATATAGACAGATTCCCACATGGTAGTCAATCTTTCTTCTTTAGACTAATTCAAAATAACTGTCTGGCTGTTTTTAGACTTTTTAGGGAGCAGTGATATAGCTTCACACTCAGGGCACCAAGAGTGAAGGCTGTCAAAATGGATGCCTCTCTACCACCATTTTAACTGCCATGGAAGCTTCACAACCATTTCTATACCATTTCTGGTTGGTTTCTAGCCCCTGCTCTGTGACTGTAATTGAGCAAAGAGCTATTGGAGGCCTTCATCAATCACCACTACCTGCCCATTCTTCTTAAGGCAGCTAAGGGGCAACCTGGGGCTAGAGTCAAGAAGACCTGTGTTCAAATGTGACCTCAGAGGTTTACAAGTTGTGTGATGCTGGGCAAGGCACTTAACCTGTTTGCCTTAGTTTCCTCATCTGTAAAATGGGGATGATAACAGCACATAATTCCAAGGGTTATTGTGAAGATCAAATGAGATAATTGTAAAATACTTAGTACAATGCCTAATACATAGTAAGTCTTATATAAATGTTAGCTGTCAGTACAATCGATACTATTATTAGTATCTCCTAGCACTCCCACACTTCTTCCTCCAACCATCTCCCAGCTGACCACCCCAGGGTTAGAATCAGACATCAGGAGTAGTGAAAACACAGGGCATAGGTTTACCTTTAGTCTACCCTGTTTTTAAGAGCACTTGGGTCAAGCTTTTGATGGCTACCTTAGCCCCAGTTTAAATGGGGCAAGGATGAGGAAGAAGAAGGAGACTGAGACAGGGAACTGAAAGACTTACCTAAGGCTTTGCAGACAAGTCACTGGTGGTGGTGGAACTAAAAGTATTCTTAGCAGTAGCTAGGGATTTCTGTCTTTAGGATAAAATCCAAGAACAGTGTCCCTTGTTTGGAGATTAGGGTGGGTAAGGAACGGATGGGAACATGGTATGTCTACAGTTTTGACAGTTTTGTACTACAGTACAACTGTACCATCAGTGTTTGAGGCAATGCTTAAACCTAGAAGTGGAATTTACAACAACAGCATTTACAAAGTGCTTTAATGTTTACATGAAGCATTTTACAAGTATGATCTTATTTTGCCCTCACAACAACCCAAGGCGGTAGATGTCATTATGGCAGTCATTTTACAGATGAGGAAACTGAGACAAATTGAAGTTAAGGGACTTGCTCAGGGTCACGTAGCTAGTGTCAGACTGTATTTGAATTTGGATCTTCTTGACTCCAGCACCAATATTCTGGCCACTGCAGCATGGTGTAGCAGAAAAGGCACTGACATGAAAGTCAGGGCAAGTCTGGAGATTCTTCATCTGTAAAGTAAGGGAGTTGGACTAGGTGATCCCTACAGTATCTTCCAGCTTTAAATCTGTAGTCCTTAGTACAATGTTATTATTATTCAAGCCTTAGGATAGACAGTCAATACATGAATGAATAAATAACTAAGTATACAAATACTGAGCCCAGGCTGCTTCATCCTAATCTAAAAGAGCTAAGACATACACACACATACCATACAATATATATTTATTTATATACATCTGGTCATAACCTTAAATTAGAGGACACATACACACAACGTATAATATATATTATTTATATACATATACATGTGAGATACACAGAAATATGTATATATATGCATATATACATATACATACATACATATATATATATATATATATATATATATATATATATATATACACACACACATATACTGTATGTGTGTGTCCTTTAATTTAAGGTTATGACCAGGATTGAGATATTTTGCTTAGGAATCCAGAAGCTAGTCTTAGCTCTCCTGGATTAGAATGAAGCAGTCTGGGCTCAGAATTTGATTACATATTTATTCATTCATTCATGTATTGACTGTCCATCCTGCAGCTTGAATAATAATAATACACATATATACTGTAAACATGTATATATATACATATACATACACACACACACTTTCAGGGCTGTTGTGAGTAATATATTCCCAGTGCTTCATAAATGGGATTTATTATCATTGTTTTAGGTGAGATGATTAAATCGACCATTTTAACTAAATTGACTAATCAATTTTTTTTTTCAAGAGCCAATCAGTTTGGTATAAACATCAGTTGAAATGATTGACTGAATTGGCCAACACTTGTCTGAGTACGTGTAGAATTGCCTTGCTTTCTCCTACTCCTATTATTGACTAAAAGGGAGACTCAGATAGCTACTCTCTGATATCATACTTTTATTGTGAAATAGTGGACAGAAAAGGGAACTTCTGTCTATGCCTAGTGTGCTTAGGGCAAGGCCCATGAACAGATGTGGGAAGCAATTGTTAGAGCAATCATCAAAGCTAGGCAGGAAGGTAGCAGCTGTTGCCAGTAGCCCTGATGAGAGCGCTTGACTCTCTCTTCCTCTCTGAAGCCGCCTTTAGCCAGTTTCTAAATGTAGAGCTAGTCAAATTTCTGGGCCACTGCTCCTAAATTGCCCCATACGTGGCACAGCTGACTTTGTTGCCAGGAGGTAGAGTATGAGTGCCAGGAGTCTTGTGTTTGAAAGAGCAGTGTGGCCCTAGGAAGTCCTTTCACTTGTGTGTCCGTGTTTATGTTCACTGTTTTGGGTGATCTTGGTTAGAGTCGGGAGCACTGGGCTATACTACAAGCTTCTGAAAGCCTTAAGGCACAGGGGATGCCAAAGAGCTGTGAAGTGATGACCCTGAGTCACAATGTCAGTGATGGTTATATCCTTGACACTGCTTTCTGAGGTCTTCTTCCTTATTATCTTGAATTTACCTATGTTAAAGGTCAAAGAATAATGACTACTGGAATGTATGCCCTGTGAATTCTACATGAGCATGGTCTTCAGCCCAACTGGTATCTCACTTTTTGCTTCTGCAAATTTACACCTTTTTGCTGCAAGATATTTGCAAATACTGGTTGTTAAAATAAGGAAACTTTGTGGTATCTTTTTTGTTCTGAATGAAATGACCAGTCAAGTCAAAATTGTTTAAATGAAATGACACATCCGTGGTTCTCATAAAGCTGGAAAAGATCATGAGAGGTATTTTGGTCAATTATCCTGCTTTGAGACAAGATCAGACACAAAGCATACCAGTATAAGAGCCTTCTTTTAAAATATTCAATATTTAGAAGTGATACTATGCCTTCTTTCCATAAAGCAAGACAGGTGTTATGTGTGCATGTATGTGTGTGTGTGTGTGTGTGTGTGTATTTCTATGGCTATATATATAAATGTACATTAAAGAACTATAACTATAACTTTCCACTAATACAGATTGCAACCTTTCTGTGACTTAGTCTTCATGTGATAATATGGAAGAAAAATTCATTATCTTGCAAATAATTTCTCCAAAGCTAGGTAGCATGGTTTTTGGAAAACAGAAATGTAGTCTATTACCTGGCCTCAATACCTTCTCAGATTTTTTTTTCATCAGGCACTGGGTTTTTTTAGTTCTAGTACTTATATACAAAGAAAGAAAAAGTTGTACTGCCACGTGGGGTATAAAAATATCTCTAAAGTGTTGTTTGTTTCATTTAAGTCTGCTTTATGCATTGGAACACTAATATTATTTTTTAAATATAAGGTTTATGACTTTTTTGTTGTCTTCTAATATAATTTATAAGTCTTCCCTTTATCAGCCAATTTTTAGTCATGTCTGACTCTTTGTGACTGGGGTTTTCTTGGCAAAGATACTAGAATGCTTTGTCATTTCCTTCTCCAGCTCATTTTACAGATGAACAAATGGAGTTGTGTGACTTACCCAGGGTCATACAGCCAGTACGTGTCTGAGGCTAGATTTGAAGTCAGGAAATTGAGCCCTCCTGATTCTAAGCCCAGTGCTCTATCCACTACAACACCTACTCTTCTCTTATTTCCAAGCAATTAGGAGAAATGTGAAAAAGAGTCATAATGATTGATTTTAGCAAAGTTCTGCAACTAACAATCAAGTCATGTCCCAACAAACTACAAACTGCTGTTTCATGAAATTACTTTTCTCTTACATTTATAATTGTTTGCAGTTGTATTCACTCTCGAATTTTTTCCAGAGAAGTGTTCCAGTCACAAATGCATGGATAATACATTATTATATTTGCTACTATGATGAAACACAGAAATGAAAAACAGTCTAGTTTTTGTATTTTCTAATGTGATTATGTTTTGTGCTACTGACCCACAAGAATGAAATCATATTACAAAAGGGTAATGATTGGTAAGCTAGACACCATGGCTCAGATAATGCTAGGATCAGATTTAATATCATAAGAGTGAGTTTTATTACAATAGGGTTCCACCGCAACCAAGTCCTAGGTATAAAGGTGCATACGTAATATTTCCATAGTGATGGCCATACCATGCTTCCTGACACTGAGAAGGAAAAGGTTAAAGTACACATCAGGAGAAACTTCATTGATTCATATACCAAAATACCAGCATCTTGAGTTCTATTTTGAACTCTGGGGTGAATGATCTATTGTTATTGTTCAGTTATATCTGATTCTTTGTGACCCCATTTGGAACTTTCTTGGCTTGGCAAAGACACCAAACTGGTTTGCCATTTCCTTCTCCAACTCATTTTACAGATCAGGAGACTGAGGCAAACAGGGGACTTGCCCAGGATCACACAGCTTCTAAGTGTCTGAGGCCAGCTTTGAACTCACAAAGATGAGTTTTCCTAACTCCAGGCCTGGCACTCCAACTGCCGTGCCCCCTAGCTGCCCTTATATTCTAACATGAGGAAATAATACATGTAGAGGATTAATAGCCAGAAAAGGGAGTTTGAACTCATGTCCTGCTTGCTTCAGGGCCAATACTCTATCCACTGTGCCACCTAGCCATCATGAGATATGGCATGCCACACTAATCTACCTGCTGCTGTACTGACTCTCTAATCTCATTATGCACATACAACTATGGACTTGCCCATAATGCCTCTTCCTTACTGCTCACCACTATTTTTTATATCCCCCCTTTTCCTCCCTATTCCCATTCCAACCTAGTTTGCCTATCACTAAGCCTACTCTCTTATTCTATTTGGAACCTTTGCTTTATTGTTAACAAACTCCTGTACATCTTTGAACTTTTCAACAAATATTTTTTATACGTCTTTGCTTTGATGGCTCTCCCATTTGATCACCCTGATTACATGCAACTGTCTCTAGTTGTGGCCATCCCTTCTATTCTGGCTGATTCCAAAGACTATGAAGAGCATTGAGCACACTTGTCTCCTGTCTTGTTTCTAGATTTCTTTTCTACCATTCTCTTGTTCAATGACCTCTTCTCTCTTAGGGTCCATCCATTTGTTGCTGCTACTTTCCTCCCCGTCTTTGTGACTGTCATCTACCGACCTCCAGGTCATCCTCTTAATTTTTATGATGCCTGGTTTACACTCTTCTTCTCTATTCTATCCCATGCCATCATCCTTAGCAATTTCAAATCATATTGACAGCCCCCTGACGAACTGATGACATAATTCCTCAACCTTTTTAATTTCAAAGACCTCCATCTCACTACCATATTTCAGCCACATACTGAAATAGTCATAACTTAGAGTTGACTAGCTCTCAGAATTGTGTTACCTCCAAGATCTAGATCTTTGGAATTCTAATTTCCACCTACAATCTCTGCCTCTCACTTCTCATATTCATACTAAAGTTATTTTTTAACTTCGTTGTGATTTTTGGTCCATTGCCCTATTTCTATCTTCCTAGTCTTATCTTCCTGACCTCCACTGGCTTCACTTATATACATACTTAGCTTGAATGCCATGAAACTTCAATGCTTCACTAGCTTCTACCCTAGAATATTCTGTTTTCAACTTGTAAATTCTATTCCCTGGGTAACTCCCACCATCTAATTTCTTCACTCTAGCTCTAGGGCTGCTGAGTCTTACCAGAGAAAGTCATGAGATTAAATTTATTTCACTCACCATAGGTCAATGATAAATAAGCTCATTTGGGCCCATGTTCCTTCCTTGAGTCTTTCTACAGTGCCTGTAGCTATTCCCTATCACATTCCCCAAAGCAACTATACCAAACAAATCAAGAGCATTCATTGTGAATTCCCCTTAGTTCCTCTTTCTTCCTCAAACCTTTCAGCATCATTGCCCTTCCTTTCCTCCAGGTATGAAGAAGAGATATACCTACTTACTCCTTAAGGCTAATTCCTTTAACTACTCCTTCCTCCCATTCCTTTCTCCAGAATCTTTTTCCATTCATCTCATGCATGCATCTTCAATGTTTCCCTTGCCAATGACACCTTCCTAGCTGCCTGCAAACTTGTTCTTGTCTCCTCAGTTTTAAAACAAGCCTTCTCTTGTCTTTTCTTTTCTATCTACTATCCCTTTACTAACACTGCTGCCTATACTTAGGCTGACCTCCATCCTCTTTTTTTACCCATTAAATCTCTACCAAGGCTCCAAAGCCAAATGCAAATGTTGCCTCTTCCAGGGAGCCCTCAATTATGTCTCCAGTTGAAGATGACTTTCTCCACTCAGACCTCATATTCCACTTTACTTTCTAACTTCCCAATGTGCTTATGTCACATTGTAGATGATGGCTTTCTGGCTTGGTGTTTTGTCCACCAAAATCATAATGTAGTGCCTCAGGGTGGCGTAGAAGTCTCCCAAAGTTTAAAGAACTATGTCAGCAAAACTAAGGCCTTGACAGATATTTCCAACCTGGAGAGGTTTCAAATAAGGGTCTAGTCATAGACTGTAGGACCAACCACACTAAATACAAAAAGGCTTATCATCAATCTGCTACAGTGATACATTTTTTTGGTCACAGACCCTCTCAAAGATTATTTACCAAGGTGGAGAGGAATTGTAATCTGCATTGGTGACAGGAGTATCCACAAGGATGAGATCACAGATCCTTTAAATATTGAGGAAGCTAGCTGGGTTGATGTTTTCTCATTCCTAGGCTGTCAATTATTTAAGGACTGGAACGATTTCTTGTTTAAACTTTGAATCTCTCTCCGGTACCCAGAACAGTGCTTGCTTTGTGTGATAGTGTGGTCTTGTATTCTTCATGCATCACCTTCTGATCTCATAGAGGCACCTACATGTCATGGTAGATAGAGCACTGGGCCTGGAGTCAGGAAGACTTGAGTTCAAATGTGACCTCTGACATTTACTAGCTGTGTAACCCTGGGAAAATTACTTAACCTCTGTCTGCCTCAGTTTCCTCACCTGTAAAATAGAGATAATGATAGCATTTCACTGCCAGGGTTATTGTGAGGATCAAATGACATAATATTTGTAAAGTGCTTAGCACAGTGCTTGGCACATAGTGGGCATTTAATAAATGTTTCCTTCCTTTCCTCTGTGATGAATGAAAAGTCTGAGAGACAGAGTTTCTGGGTAATTCATCTCAACTTATCCATTATAGCTAGCAAATAATAAAATGATGGTCCTTGGTTTCTGTCATAAGCCAAAGATGAATTTTGGGGGCCCACTGAAAGTTTAAATACCCTTGGAAGAGTTCCTGACAGGCAGAATCAACTCTGATTGGTTAACAATTAATGAGAGAATGAATATTATAATGAGAGGTGGGCTTATTCTAATGAGGAAGTGACTTTGATTAATTCACTCTTACTCATATCTACCCAAACCACCCCGACGGGGCAGTCCTCTTCTACCCAAGCCACTTAGGTCCCAGTTGGGTGGGGCCTAAGAGATCAGCCTTGTCCTTCAGAGGCTGCTTTGACCTAGTAGAGAACTAGGGAATAGAAAGGGAAAAACCTCTGGGTCCCTAGATATTAACTGGCTATTAATAGAAGAGAAAAATAATCATTTCTCTCACCTCCTTCCTACTTTCCTACCCCAATGACAGTGGTGCTACTCTCAACTTTTTTCCTTTTTCTTTCACTACCCTTTGACATTTTTGAACTAGATATCTCATAGGAATCTCAGACTCAACCTGTCCAAAACAGAACTCATTATCTCTCCCTCCAAACTCTGCCACCTTCTGAGCTCCCCCATTTCTATGTCATCCAGGTTTGTAACCTCCGACCCCTCACTCTCACTCATACCTGTCAGTTGCCAAATCTTTCTTTTTCTACCTATACAATATCTCTCACATCAGTCCCCTTCTGTCCCCTCATATAACCACCATCTCACTACTGTCCTTGCACACCTCTTTCTTGGACTATTGCAGTAGTAAGATAATTGTTTTTCTTGCCTTGGGTATCACCCCAGTTCAGTTCATCTACAATTCATAGCTACCAAAGTGATATTCCTAAAAACATAGATCTTATGATGTCATTCCCCTACTCAAAAAAATCTAGTGGCTTCTTAGGACTTCAAAGATTAAATAAAAACTATTCTGGCATTTAAAACTTCTCACGACCTGGTAACAACCTACTTTTTCAGCTTTATTTTACATTAGCCCACTTCACAATAAAATCCAGCCAAACTGGCCTTCTCACTGTTCCTCATACACAACACTACAATCTCTGTCTCCATTGATTTATGCTTAATACAGTGGCTAGTACATAGTGGGAGTTTAAAAAATATTGATTGATTGATAGAAATATTTGTGGATTACCAGTCCTCCACACCTTGAATGTACTCCTTCCTCAGCTCTGCCTTTTAGAATCTCCAATTTTCTTCCAGGCTCAGTTTAAAAGCCAGTCTCTAAAAAAAGCTCCTCTCTATCCTTGCCCCTGCACCTCAACTGCACCCAAACTTCAGATTTTTTTCATCAATTTTGTATCCACCAGTTTATATACATTATCTTCCCCAGTTGGATTATAAATTCTTTAAGTACAAAGATTATTTTACTTTTGTCTCTGTGTCCCTAGCCTAGCATAGTGCTTGGCACATCATAGATGTTTAATAAATCCTTCTTCCAAAGCCAGACCTGATTAGTGCTTCCTTTTTCTCAGTTTCTCACTGGAGAAGCCAGGAAGGCCCTTTCCTTTATTGGCTATAGATTAAAGCTTCACAATCTCAGTTCAAAACCGTACTCCTGTCAATTGATGTCCCCAAGACTCAGTTAATAAAAATCCTGAGTATTCCCTTTCTTTGGCTCTGAGCACTTAACTCCTATGTGCACAGTCTCTCTTCACCTTGATTTTATTATTTCCTTCTATCTTCACTCAGCTTATCCCAGGTCCTTTTTCCTTTATGAAAGCATACCATGTCCTTTACAACTCTACCCCAGGTATCATCAATCACTAAGTTATATAGTGACACATAGAACCTATTGCACCATTTAGAGTCATAATAATATCAAACATAAGCTTTCGGGCATATTAAAGAAGCTTCATTTCATTGACATGCCTTGTACTATCAACATTAAATAATGGCATCCTGATTATCCTTCAATTTCACTTTATTGATTTTCTTAATTTATTGTTGATTGCCTGATTCATCCCACCTACCTCCTCCCATCTTAAGATCATTGCACAATCTGCAGTTACTTTTAGGAACTGTTGGCTTGTTTTTGACATTACAAAAGTGCTCTAAAAAGAGAAGAAAAACATTTTGTAATCATTAAAAACTCGTTACATATTTAGTTAGAGATGAGTGAGAAGCTTTTATTATTCTTTTTAGGATGTCTGTTTGCTGCCTTTGTTGTTATGTTATTGATAACTGTCACACAATCTGTTATAAAAAATAACATTAAACGTGACCCATTTTTCTTAATTCTGTGAATTCAATTTCATTGTTGCATATTTTTAATTATTCTTTACTAAAGAAGCTTAAGTAGCCTTCCAATGCCTCTGGAATCAAATACATAGTCTTCTGCTTGGCATTTAATGTCCTTCATAATCTTGTTCCAACCTATCTTTCTAGCCTGTTTTCACATTACCATCCGCCTTCCCCCATGCCACTGCTGTTCTAGCTAAACTGACCTACTTTTCTCTTTCCCATATATAACATTCCATCTCCTCCCTCCCTATCTTTGCACAGCTGTACGTACCCCATGCTTGGAATGTTCTCCTTTACCTCTTCTCTCTTTTAGAATTCCAAGCACCCTTCTAAGTTCAGTTCAAACGTCATCACCGACACAAGACCCTTCCTGATTCCCTCTCCTAATTTGTTAGCACTCTCTCTCTGCCCCAAAATTACCTTGCATTGATGTTGTCTGCATTTTTGTATTTTTAAAAATCTGTGTCTGTTGACGCAATAGAACGTAAGTTTCTAGAGGTTAGCGAATCTTTGTGTCTGTGGTTCCTAACATGGTATCTAGCACATAGTAGTATCTTAATAACTGCTTGTTGATTGAAATAAAATTGAATGAGGGCCCCATAATTAGGAGCTCAGCTCACAGGAAGGTAAGGTTTCATGCATTTAGTATTGATCTTGCTCAGAGACCATTAAGAGCTTGATAAAATCTAAGATTATTTTTCCAGATCTTTATCATTATGGCTAGCACTAATGCCTTCTTGGATTTTCTGGGTTCTTTGAGATTGGATCTATATGAACCACCCTCCTCCCCCCAAAAATTGATGGAAAAGTGGATTAAAAAGTAGAAGAGGGAAAGAAATCAGTAAGTCACCTGGTTTTGTTTTACAATATAACTAATTTACAATGACTTTCTCATTGAACTGACTACATTGACAACTGACTACATCTTTGGATTCATGTGGATACAGTGAAGTCTGAGTAAGTGAAAAAATTTATTTATAAAAATAAGAAATCTAATTGTTAAAATAAGAAATAAATAAAATCTAAATAGTCAAAAATAGGAAATATAAAAAATAAAATAAATTTTATCGTTAAAATGGTTGATTTCTTATGTATATATCTTGTTTTGTTTCATATTATGCCTGAAAATTTCCAAAGCTAACTTGCAAAATTATTCACCAGCTTGAGAGGTAGGAGTTAATTGAAATGAAGTGAGCTTGTTAAGAGTGGCTTCTATTATAAAAAGAGTCAGTTAACAAGTTAAGCAGCTCAGAAAATAAGAGCTAAATTAGAGATTCATTTGAATGGAAAACTCAGAAAGGAGGTTGGTACCTAGAAATTTATTGCAGAAACTTGCTCTATAGAAAAGTTCAGAGGAGAAGGAGGAAGAGGAGGAGAAGGAGAACAAGGAGGATGCGTGCCACAGAGTTAAGAACTATAACAGGGAATCAAAATAAAGATTTCTCTTTAAGAAGAGAATTATTTCAGATTGGCCGTTCCATAAACTTAGAGGAGAAGGTGGACCCTCCTAACCTTGTAGAATGGGATTCTATAGGAGATTCTTCATCACTGAATATCTTCAAACTGAGATCAGATAAACAGTTGTTTGGGATATTTTAAAAAGGATTCCTATTCAAATACTGGTTAGATCAGGTGGCAATTAGATCCCTTCCAACTCTGAGGGTCAATGATCTCCATTTTGCAGATGAAAAAACCAAAACCCAGAGTAGTTAAATGAATTGCACAGCATTACATAGATGGTTAATGACTTGGCTGAAAATGAACTCACTTCTTCTCACTCCAAATTTAATGTTCTTCCTACTATGCTAACATAAAGGATACATTCTAAGGATATCATCATTGGAAATTAACAATGTTAGGAATACTATAAGAGGAATAGAAATGTTTCAAGATGTCAGGTGAGGAGAGGCTATCATAGAAAATTATCATTAACTACTAACTAAAATTATATCAGAAAATAAATAATTTGAATGTGAAAGTCATGAGGTAAAAGAAAGGGGACAGAGTGGCATAGTTTTAGGGAAAATTGGCCTAGCAACCCAGCTGGTGATGAAGCAGGACCAAAGAGGAAAAGGAAGGCTAAGAGGGAGGGGGCTTACCAGGGGACCCGTACTCAGACTGGATCTGAGGTGTGTGGAAGCTAAAAGGCAATGTAAGTGACATCTTGCCTCTGCCTCCATCATCCTAAAAAAAAAATACCAAGACATTTCAGAATGGAAACATCCTAAAAGTACTAAATCAGTTATGTCTGCCATAGTGTATTTATTACTTTGGTTTGAGTTTAAATGGTCAAAGTTTGTTTTATATATTTATATTTTTAGCAACTGAGCTCTGGAATGTACATGTCATTCATTAAATATGTATTTGACTATCTGTCAATTAAATATCTTTCTTTTGCTGGCATTTGGATCACTCTTAAATGTTCACAAAGTTCTTTATATGGACTATCTGATCTCATCCTCACTATAGATCTAGGAAGCATGTTGTTATGATACCCATTTTAAAGATGGGAAATTGAGATTCAGAGAATCACACAATTTGCTTAACAAATCACATAGTTAGCAAGTTCTGAGGTGCAATTCAAACCCATGGTGTTCCTGATTCCAAGTCTATCCTAATTTATCTACTATGCCAGGTTGCCTCTTGGCTTGCTGGTAACTGAAATTCTTTGAACTGGAGTTGATACCTTTCATTCCATAATTAGAGATGAGACTTAAATTGCAAAAATTCAAGAAGAGTTGAAATGGACTTTAGAAGTAATCTAGTCTCTTACGGGAAGCACATATTAATTGTATAGCATCTCCAAAAAAGGATTCTACCATTGGAATCCAGTTTCTGTTTTGACTTTCAGAGACACCTAATTGTTGGAAGTTTATTACATTAAATCAAAATCTGTTTCTGTGCAACTTTGCTATTAGTCTTAGTTTCCATCTTTGGGCTTAAGTAGAATAAGTCTAATCCTTCTTCCTTTGAGTCGTTCTTCAAATATTTAATGATACATATAGGAAAGGGAGGGCATACAGACAGTCTTCTCCAAGCTAAATATTACCAATTCCTTCTAGTGGGAAATATTGGTTAAATTTACCCAAGGACAGATATTTGATATTCATTCACACTAAAATGTTATCAGTAAATCAATGAACAAATGGAAATTAAATCAAATCCTGCTCTTTTGATAGGGATGGAAGAGCCATGAAAAAGCTGTCGGCACTGAGGACTTGAAGCGGGGGGGAGGAACGGAGTGGGGAAGGAAACAGCAAAGAAAATGTCAGTAAACTTTGAAGATAAGCTTCAGAGTTTTATAGTTTTGTCCAGGGTCACCACTATTTACCAGAGACAAATAGAAGCTACCTTCCAAAGTGTTTTCTGTCTTGTTAATAAATAAAGCCAGTCACGCTCAAGACTCATAAGTAAATGAAAACAGACAAACCGACTTTTTGTTTGTTTCAATGTTGCTGTTTTATTACAAAATTATGTTTGATAGAGAAAGCTTGTCTATTACACAACAGATTATTTTCCAGATGGTTTGCTAATTGAGGGTATCACTTTATTTTTTAACTTTATCCCTACATATAAGAAATCTCTCTTTTGGGGACTGATTGGTGGCACCTCTATTTACCAGGTTTCCTCCTTGGGCTACCATGAAGCAAGACTATAGCCAATGGGTTTAACCAAAAGCTTCCTTCTATGTACTATGGGCACAAGGTAGTAACCTTACTGAGGTTTAGGCCATATTTCCTGGGATTTATACTGTGTATGAAGACCTCATAACCTATTCTCAAATGGATCCATGACTTTATTAATGTAAATCCAGTGGAATAGATTGAAATCCATCCATGCTTATCCATTCTTAGCAATTTTTGTCCATGACATAGAGAAGGAAACTTATAGATCATTTAATCCAACACCTTCATTTTACAGAAGAGGAAAATGAGATTGAAAGAAGTTAAATGCCTAGCCCAAGGTCACACGGCCAGTAATCAGCAGAACTTGAGCCTCCAACATAGATCCCTCCAGAAGCCTCCATCTTTCTTCTATGTCAGGCTGTCCTCTCACAAATTTCCCACTAGAGAGCATTACACTTAATGTATATCATTATTCACAACAGTGCAAATATTATGCTGATTTTATAGTTAAGGAAAGGTGACATATTAGATTGAGTATTGGACTTGGAGTCTAGAAGAACTGAGTTAGAATCCTGCCTCTGATATTTACTAGGGGTGTTACTCTGAGCAAGTCCCTTAGTCTCTCCTGGTGTCTGTGGATAATAGCACCTATCTATATATAGCACTTATAAAACTTAAAGTGACTCCAAATCCAGTGTTCTTTCACCACTCTATTACAAGTACCCGGTGATAGGAACACTTAAGGAGTCTTGTCTTCTGAAACAATGGAACACAAGAAAATAACCAAAAAAAGTTGATTATGTAAATAAAATCTTGAAAAGTATGTATGGTATGTCAAAAGTGCAAATGCTAAAGGGAGGAGTTATTACATGGGAATATTTTCAATGAGTGATCTCTTATTTATGCCATTTCTGCATCTGAAGAGAAACATTTCTATCACCTATATGTGTAAAATATATACATATATATGCATGCTATATGTGTGTATGTGTGTGTGTGTGTGTGTATGTACATCTCCCATAGCTCAGTTCCTTTAAAAAAAAAAAAAGACTGGTTAGTCATTCCTCTTATTAGTCCCCCCACTGGCTGTGATTTAGCTTTCCATGGTCATGGACGTCTGGCATTTTTCAGACACTAAATATATATTTAATAATCAAGCACACGGAATACCTGGTAGCAAGCATTTAAAATAAGCATATGTCAAAGGAAGAAAGAGGTAGACTGTGGGGCTAGGTCTCTTTGATGCAAAATTATTTAGAACTGCAGGATGCTGATATACACTTGGTTTTTTTGTATGAATAAAGAGGTTAAATTTCTAGGTGTTATTTGGAAAGAAATATGAACACAGAGGAAACAGTGATAGAGATTTTGTTAGATACTTTAAAAAACAGACAATTATCCTCAGGGGTTAAATTCCTGTTTCTGTTTGACTTTTTATTTTTTGGTCCCTTGAGTATGTCTCTCCTATTTAGCATTATTCATTTTTTATCTAATCTAATGTGAAGAAAATGGGTTATAATACCGGAATCAAAGAAAAATGCAAAAGAAACTTTACTCCTTTGTAATACTGCCCCCTCCTCCTTTTTCCACATCTGGATTGATTGTGTCAAAATGGCAGGAAAGGGGACAGAGGGTACTAAGAACCAGTTTTTAGACTTATTCACTTAGCTGATGGTACTGTATGTGAGATTCTTGTCTAATAACCAACAAATAGTCACCTGACTGGAGGACCTAAATCACAACATTCTCTCTATAAACAAGACCAGAAGACAAAAGGGAGTTGCAGCTAAGCGGGAGAATGACTCATAGATTCTCTTTGGAGAAGCAGACATTAGAATGGGCAGGGTTGGCTTTATTGTGCACCCAAAAGCAACAAGAAAATCATTTTGGGAGATTTTTATTCATCTCATATTAGAGAGCTCTTGAAAAATGTTTGGAAGAAGACTACCGTGAAAATAATTATAGCTCACACACCAGTTACACACACACACACACACACACACACACACACACACACACACACACAGAGGAAAGGAGAGGAGAAAAGAGAGAATAATAGAAAGAACGCTGGCTTTGAAGACAGAGCCCTAGGTATATATACTGCCTCTGTTCTTTACCAGATGTGGGGCCTTGGGTAATTCGATACAATGATATAAAGTTGTTATTGTTGTTATCGAGAGACAGAGAATCAGAGACACAGAGAGAGAGATCCTGTGAAGCTAAGACTCTTCAAATTAAATTGACAGATGCTTTGATACTCAATGCCTTCAATGCAAAACTGGAACTAAGTGAGGATGTGGGAAAACACTGGAAAATATAGTTGAAGAGTAAGGAATGAAAAGGGCTATACAGAAGATTCGTATCTATATACCATTTATATTTTTAAAAAGAAGAATTGGAAGGGGTGATCATCTTAAATAACATCACAAAAAAAAGAAATTGATTAGAGTTTAATAGAGAGCAAAGTTTAATAGAGAGCAAATTCCCATTTGGGAATTTGGGAATAATTCTTGAATCGACTAAATGTCTACAGACAGAACAACAATTTAGAACCAAGATAAAAATTAATACAAAGTTAGGAGAATAAAAATGAGAAAAATATTGCATGTAATTTAAACAACTCTCACTTGACATATTTGAATGTTATAGAAGAAAGGAAAGCAATACTACTTATAATAATTTCATGTAGAATTTTTATTGATGTGAATAAATTACCATAATAAGGGCACCAAGATATCCTAAAAACCATATTAGTCAGCAAACATTTGACTTAGTTGTCAAGTGGAAAGATTTGGAAGCCAAGGACAAGACAGGTTTAAACTCATTTGTAAAATCTTATGGAGAGAGTAGCATCACCTTATTAAATAGTGAAAAGTAGAAAGAATTTAAAAAAAAAACCCAGTCTCAAGAAAGTTTTGCATGAGATCTCACTAAACAAGGTAGCCCAGGGCATTTAAGAGGAAAACTGGAAGAAAGACAAATAGATGACTTAAAAAGATTTTTATAACGAATTTTTTACCGCTGAGAACAATGGAACCATCATACACCACTTATGGATGAGGTGGAAATGGTATCATTGAGAATTAACATGGTAAAAGCAGCTGGATGAAACAAGTATACACAGGGGAGGTCTTTGCTAGAAGTGACATTGAAGGGGGAGTGTTGAAGGCCACCTAACCCAACTCTCTCATTTTGCAGATGAGGAAACTGAGAATCAGAGAAATTAAGTGCTTTACCTAAAGTCATACAAATAGTGAATGTCAAGGGTATGATCTGAACCTAGAATTCATATTCCAGAGCTGGTGCTATTGATTTCTTAGAGAAAAAAAATTACTTAGTTGAAGTTTTTTCTGTTTTACTTTTCTCTCCTTTGCTCTTTTGTCTACTACTAGAGTTTGAGATAATATTATATGTATGTATATATTTATGTGTGTGTGTGTATATATTTTTTATACATATATGCATATATGTATATATATATGTATGTATGTATGTATACACACACATATATTTTTTAAATTAGAAGGATGGGTTAAACTATATAGCTTCGATATTAGAAGAAGACTTTAATTTGTCAGATGTCCAAATTTAATATACTTAGTAATTTATTTCCTGCCTATAATTCTTCGAAAGAGTGGTTCCCCCATGTCGGGAATGCATCCCCTTCTCATTTCTGCCACATAAATCCATTGCCTCCTTCAAAGCACAGGTCAGTTTCCACTTCCTGCATTAGGTCTTTCTCAAATCCAACTAATCATTAGTAGTCTCTCTCTTGAATTTATTTTGTGTTTATTTATGACAGTTCATGCTGTTTTTCCCCAGCCCTGTTCTAGTTACTTAAGAGTAGGACTCTTACATTGCTTTTTGTATCCCTACCACCTGACATATCAGGGTTTATAAATGTTTGTGAAATTTGAATTTGTCCATGGTTTAATACAATTCTGGGAACTAAACTTGCTTGGCTGGAGCTGAGAGCCAAGAGACTTGGTTTCTATTCGTGGCTCTGTTACCACTTTTGCTGTGTGATCTTGTGTGAGGTTCCTTTACTTTCCTAGGCCTCAGTTTCCTCATCTGTAAAATGAATGCATTGGGTTAAACGATCCCTGAAGTCTCTTTTAAACTCTATAATTCTATGAAATTTTTGAATTGAATTCCCTCAAACTCCACAAAAAGATAATTAGATAGATTTTTGTCCTGATCTAATTGTCAGATGTAGATTTATAGTTTTATGGGTTTCTTTTTATAAGCAGCTAGGTGATGCTGTAACTAGGGTCCTGACTGGGAGCCAGGAAGTTTTGTTTGTTTGTTTGTTCAGTTGTTTCAATCGTGTCTGACTCTCCATGACCCCATTTGGGGTTTTCTTGGCAGAGATACTGTAGTGGTTTGCCATTTCCTCCTCCAGCTCATTTTCTAGATGAGGAAACTGAGGCAAACAGGGTTAGGTGACTAGCCCAAGGTCACACAGCTAGTAAGTGTCTGAGGCTGGATTTGAACTCAGGAAAGTGAACCTTCCTGACTTCAGGCCCAATGCTCTATCCACTATACCATCTAGTTGCCTAGAAGACCTGAGTTCAAATCCAGCCTCCAACCTTTACTAGCTATGTAACCCTGGGCAAAATCATTTAATTGCTGACTGCCTTGGTTTCCTTATCTGTAAAAGAGGAACAATAATAGTACCTGTCTTGCAAGGTTGCTATGAAGATAAAATGAGATGATATTTATGTTCTTCGCAAACTTTAAAGTACCACGTAAATGCTAGTTATTGTTATAGTCTTTGTTCACCTTAAGTTCACAAAGCTATGATGAGTCTATGCAATTAGAAGACACTGAGGAAATGCATGCAGTGAAAGTAATTACATCATTGCCAGTGTTGATAAAGCATTTTAATATATTTTCCGAATTATTTACATGGCAGTTCAATCTAATTGCATATAGTCTCAGTGACATCAACAAAATTATACTCCATCTGCCCCTAGAGAAGTCAATACAGGACTTGATAAACCATCCATAATTGGATGGTATCTACAATTACGTTTGTTGGTGCTTCACACATCAGTGAGACAGACCAGCTGCACATTCTGCATGAGATATTGTACAGATGGATGTTAATTGAAGAAAATATCTAATGAAAGTAGACCAAAAAAATGATGTCCTCAGTGTAGTTGAGGGAAATTAATATTATGTTGTTATATTAATAACCCATTATTTATTTGTGATCCATTCTTTTTCCTTCTATTTTTGTCAAGACTCCACTCCTGAAAAGGCCAGGTGGTCTCTGAAGGGCCTGATTGGGTAATGTGAACACTCCTAGTACCTAAGGCATCTGTTCCTTAGCTAATTTGTGCTGGGCCCCAACCAAATGGGACCCTGGCTTCTGTTTCCTCTATAAACAGGACCCAGTTTGAGTTAGACCTTGACCCTTTGTCCTTGCTCCCTTCATTAAATTTTGGGGTGACCAGGTCTACAAAGGGGAGAATGAGCCAGTGAAAACCTGATTGAGATGGTTCATCTTTTTCTGATAAAAGTGCTAGCAACTTGCTTGCCTTAGGAGGAATGAGAGAGGGGCTTAATCAGTTACATCTGAGGCCCAGCCTACTTTTCCCAGCTGTCTTCCCCCACTCCCACAGATCACATAATAGGGAGGAGCTAACTCTTAACCTACCTCCTCATTAAAATGTTCACTAATTGGGATTGCCAAGGCAGGTCCCAATGATAGTACAATCAGGTCAATGAGAAAGAAGACACACATAGATATAAAAGACTCTGTTGGTTCTCACTCTGGGTGTTTGGTACAAATGGAGACATACCGTTGACGTGTCCTTTATTAATAGATCACATGCTTCTATTAATAAATGTTATCATGCTTAGAGAAATGGCCTCATTTTATTTATTGGTTAAATTTGCCCCAGGACATAGTGAAGTACTTCAGATAGACTATGTTGATGGTGTCTACTCTGCAAAATCAACACATGGACTTATTACTAGTAATATGAATTATCGTTAATAACATTACTAATTACACTTTTCTACAGTAATTGAAAGTTTACAAAGCATATCTCTCAGGACAATCCCATAAAGTTTATTGTTAATTTGCAGTTGAAGAAACCAAAGCTTGGAGTGTTATTGTGACTTGCCAATTAATTAAAACACAGCTGGTCAGACCTTGTAGACAAATCCTTATCTCCCAACTTCAAGTTCAATGCACTTTCCAGTATGCTAGCAAAGCTTGAATTATTTAGATAATTCAAGCCTCAGAGGATCTCTTTTTGGGCCTGAATTTTTAGGATTGTTGCTCAAGATGGCCATTAGTTCAAAACATAATTTTGTGTCGACAGCCTTTGGCTACAGCTCACCAAATAGAAACAACAGGCTTTTTGTGTAAAGAGAAAATAACCACTTACATTCCCATAGCACAAAATGTCTCATAAAGATGATCCCACTAGCAAATATTGATCATAAAGTACCAGCTGTGCCAGGCTTACAAGAAATATTACTTGAGGCTATGGCCTCCTCAGCTCAGCTGCATTAGAAGAACAAGGGTGGAAAGAAAAACTCTGTGCTTTATTCAAATGTCTCTTTCCTCTGGTGTTCCTGAAGAATGAATTTGATTTTGTCTCAACCTTTTCTCCTCAGTTTCTTTGTCTGTGAGATGTGGCACATAGAAGGGAGCTTCAAAAAGAAAGAGGGTTTATTCAGTATAGGAGAAAGAGGTTGGGCAGAGATGCAGTGTCCTCTGGGAGCAGAGGCTGGACAACTATTTGAAGGAGAGATCTCAATACAAAGCACAATTTGTTGACAATAGACAGGGTTTCAGAGGATTAGAGAGTCCTTTAAGGTACCTCCCAGTTCAAAACCTTATGAGCTTTCTAAGCTACATACCTGCCAATGTCACCATGTTCCTTCCTGACTTAAAAGCCTTCAGTGACTTCCTATTTCCTCTAGGATAAAATGTAAACTTCTCCACCTAATATTTAAGACCTTCCACAATCTGGTTCCAGTGTATCTTTCCAGTCTTATTTCATATTAATCCCAATTCAAATACTGTGTTCCAGAGAAATCAGATTAGTAGCTGTTCTTCAAACTCATTCTTTATCACTCATACCTATACCTTTGCACAAGCAACCTCCATGCCTCATATTCAGTTTTTCCTAATCCTTCTCTTCCTTCAGGGTTTCACTAAAAATGTGCCACCTCCTTCACTAAAAATGTGCCACCTCACTAAAAATGTGCCAGTCTTTCTTGACTGCCTCAGGTGTCAGTCCTTCCTCCCTCCTCAAATTAAGAATGTGAATTTTTTTAGGTCAGACACTGCTTCATTTTGGTCTGTGTATCCCCAGTAGCACAGTATCTGGCATGTAGACATACTTAATAAATGCTTGCTGTTTGATTAATAATCTAGCAAAGAAAACCAAGAAAGAGTGATAAGACAGGAGATAAACAGGAGAGAGCAGTATCACAAAATCCCAATGAGAAGAGAGTGTCCAGGAGTAAAGTCAATAGAGTCAAAAGATATAGAGAGATTAAGATCAATGATTACTGAGGGAAAACAAAATATTGGTATAATTGGAGAGAACAGTTCAGTTAAATGGTGAGATCAAAAGCCCTGTTTCAGGGGATTGGGAAGTAAGTGAAATGTGAAGAAGTGAAGGCATTGAATGCAGACATCTTTGTCTAGGAATTGGACTGTGAAAGAAGAGAGAGATATAGGATTATAGCTTGAGCGATAGTTAAACTAAGGTTGGTTTTTTGTTTGTTTTGTTTTTAAGGATAGGAAAGATATGAGCGTGTTTGTAGGCTTCAGAGAATTCAGTGAATTAAAAGGGGTTGTGATCCACTCTCTCAAATCTTCAAAAGGAGAAGTTCAAGGAAGAATGAGGAGGAATGGATGAGCTCAGAGGAACAAGGAGAGGGACTATACTTGGCAAGGATATTTCACCTTTTTGTCAGCTGGAGCAAAGGAGAAGAGAATTGGGGATAATGTTGGATTATATGAGGTGTTTAGAGAGAAGAGGGAGCTCACATTGGAGTTGCCTCTATTCTTGCTTGTCTTTGTCAGAGTATTGAGAGAAATGTTTTTAACAACTAATTGAATTAGGATCAACATTTCCCCCCTTTTCTGCTTCCTCATTCAGAGATCAGCCCCCATAGGTTATTCAGGAAAACTTTGAAGTGCAAAGCTGATACTGAGAGGAAGAACTCAGATCTGTTCAAAAGATAGTTAGATGAATTGATAGATTCCAGCTCATTGTGTTTTACTCTGGTTTGGGAAAATGTGGCTTCTCCCTTTTGTCAGAGGGCAAAAGGAAAGAGAAAGGCAATGTGTGATGGGGCCTATGGGGGAGCAGGATTAAAGTAGCTTTAGACAAGGGAGCAGTAGCAGAGGAAGGTAGTCTTTACTTGGGCAGCCTTTCATTCTGAATCACAACGATTCAGAGGAGAAAAGGGTTTGCTAGCCATAGGGTAGTAGGTCATCTTACCATTCCCAATAAGCAATGGTAGCTCTGCCCAAGACCTAGTGGGAATGACAATTTTTCTAATCCTCTCAGGTGGCTGAGGTCCTAGCAGTGGAATATTCTATTCAACATTCAGCATTTTCTCAGATGTTTAGAAGAAGAAATTTGCAAGTCACCCAAAATTGAGAGAGATAGCTAATATGAAAAAAACAACAACCGAATCAAGATTCAAAATGATCTCCTCAGCCCAGTTGCTGGTCTGGAGCCAACAGGTTAGAATTTAGCATGGATAAACTTAAAACTTGCATGGAGGTTTATTTAATATTAATAATAGCGTTTACATAAGGCTTTAAGTTTTATAAAGCACTTTATAGCAGTGTCACAAAAACAGGATGACGGAGACTTGACTTGACATATAAGAAAGATTCAAAGAAAGGGGTTTGATTAACTACAGGTCTTAATATGTGCCAAAAGGGAGAGTGCTAATAAGAAGAAGGCAATCACTGTCTGTATTAGTAGAAGTATAGTATCCAGATCTTATGAAGCAATAATTCCACTTTACTCTTCACAAACTGGACAATTGTGTTCACTTCTGGGTTCCAGAATTGAGAGTTGACAATTCATTGCACACCCAAAAGAGAATGAAAGAAAAATGTTCTTGGAACCCATATTATGATGAGGACCAATTGAAGTACTGGTTATGTTTAGCCTACAGAAGAGAAGACCTACAGGGGACCGCATAACTTTCATTAAATATTGGACATGCTGTAATGTTGAAGGGGCATGTTTTGTATTGCTCCAGAAAATTGATACAGGATAATGAATAGTAATTAGAAAGTAGATCTTGAATAAATATACGAAAGAACTTTATAAAAGCTATACTTATTCATAACTAGAATGGGCTGAAAAGAAATACTGATCTCCTTACCGTTAGCGGTATTCAAGCAGAGGCTGAACATGTCAGGGATATCACATAAAGAACATATAAAGTGGACAGAAGGATAGATTAAATGAATTCTAAGACCCCTTCCAATTTTATGATTCATGATGAAGATACTTAGACCCTATTTTAAGGACCAGTCCTCATCTGTGAACACGGGCTCATGTTCTCTACTCCACTTTTACTTAGCAATTCTTTAAATTATATTTCCCATCATCTCAGAAGAAACTCAACAGAATCTATTTTAAATGTTTCATTTATGCCTTTTGTGTTTATATACATTGAAATTTGTGTTTACATCACAATCATTTCCCAGCCTCCTCTGCAAGACCTTCCCTTCTGACAGAAAAAAAGCTATGAAGCAAAACATCCAATAAAGAAGCCTCTTTTAACCATTAGATTATAAGCTACTTGAGGGCAGCATCGTTTTTTTGCCTCTTCTTGTATCCTTAGCATTTGTCGCAGTGCCTGACGCATAGTAGGCACTTAATAAATGTTTATTGATCTATGGATTATGTCCTAGTGGTCTCCATCCTCTTGGCAGAAGAAGAATCATCTCTCCTCTAGGACTTTCACTGGTTTTTCTAATAGAAAGAGTTTAGTTTTTTTTTTTAAATGATCTTTTCATTTATTTACTTCATTGTTGTCATTATATAAATAGTTCTCTTTATTCTGCTTATTTTTTGTCATATCATACAAACCTTTCCATATTTCTATAAATTCCTCATATTTGCAATTTTTTTACTATACAATAATATTCCATTGTAATCATATGCCATAGTTTTTTCAGTCATCCCCCAAGCAATTTAAACCCCCTTTTATTTCTAGCTTTTAGCTACCAAAAAGAGTGCTGCTATAAATATTTTGGTTTGTGTTGGACCTTTGATTCTATTTTTTGTTTGCCTCAGTTTCCTCATCTGTAAGATGGGGATAATAATAGCACCTACCTTCCAGAGTTGTTGTGAGAATCAAATGAGATAATAATCATAAAGCACTTAGCAGAGCACTTGGCATATAGTGAACACTTTATGTTATTGTTGTTTTTGAGTCGTGCTCAACTCTTTCAGACCCCTGTGGACCATACCACATCAGTACTGTCCAGGGGATTTTCTTGGCAAAGATACTAGAGTGGTTTGCCATTTCCTTCTCCAGTGGATTGAGGCAAACAGAGGTTAAATGTTGGAGGCTGAATTTGAACCCAGGAAGATGAGTCTTCCTGACTCCAAGCCTGGGCATGCTATCTACTGAGCCACCTCCATGAGCTATGAAAATGTTAATTAATGATGATGATGATGATGGTGATCGTTATCAGTACTATATACCATTATTGGGATTACTAGTCCAAAGAATATGAACACTTTAGTCATTTTCTTGCATAATTCCAATTGAAATCCAAAACATCTCTACTGCTTCACAGGTCTACCAACAGTCCATTAGGGTGCCTATCTTTTCACAGCCCCTCCAGCATCAACCATTCCCATCCTTTTTGACCTTTTATGATTTGCACAGAATGAGGTAAAACCTCAGAACTGTTTTAATTTTCATTTCTCTTATTGTTGGTGATTTGGAGCAAAGGTATTGAACACCTGGGCTGCATATGGCCCACATTGCTCCTGAGTGTGGCCCAAACCATATTAAAATATAACAGGGAAATATTTAACACAATAAATAAAAATGTAATAAGGCATAGACAATATTACATTTTAAAACTAAGTCAATACGCAGTTTGCAAGGATCCTTACATACTGTTTAGTGGCTGTTTCTACTTGAGTTTAACATCACTGATCTGGAGCATGTGAAAGATTCAAGAAAATGGCACTTTCTGGTTCATCCTTACTTTCCAACAATCACCAACTCAGGCTTTACTGCTAAGACCTTGGCTGCTTGCCAAGGTACTTGCTCCTTTCTCTCAAACTCTGTCCTTTCTTTTTACTACCCTGTCAGAGAAGTTGCTTACTCTGTCCTCACAGTTTTCCTTCTATGGCTTGGAGCCATTGTAGTTCACTTTCCAGCTGACTAGTTACTTTTAAAGAACTACTTAGCTGAGACTTGTACTCTGCCCTTAGAGAAAACTGACACCAAACCTTCTGGCTGTGTTTTGATATTCTTGGGTTGAGTCAGCAGCACAATAATAGAAAATTATCAAAAATGCAACAAGAAAGTTACCAGCTGCTATGTGATCTAACTTCCAAGGGGCCATTTCTGATGAGTGCTGTAAATATTCAAAGGGTAGACAAGTGCTGTGTTGGGTAAAACAGAGAAAGGTAACCTGAAGCAGAAATACCAACCAAGTGTTTGCTCTAATGATCAAGACAATTTGGAGCCTCTGAACTTGCCTTGGATTTTTAACACATTTAATTAAACAATCATTTGTTCATCAATCAAAAAAGTATTTATTAAGGATCTGCTATATGCCAGGCATTGTGGTAGGCACTGGGGATACAAGATAAAAATAAAATAGTCTCTGCCTCCATGGGGCTTACAGTCTGTTGATTATAGTTCCTGATATTGTGACTACAAAGACAGACAGACACATAGATCCTCAAGGAAATTATGATCTAATGTATGGAGGGGAAAACAGAGAGAGGGAAGAAAGAAAACATGTACACAAATAACCATGATACCAGAAAGAAAGTAATTACAATGGGCAGAAGTTCTAGTAAAACTGCTATAAGAAATTTGGGTGAAGAACACTTTTTGCTTGAAGGACAGGGCTACTAAGGGGTCAAGATAATACTTGAGTTGGGCATAGAAGGAAGGGAGGGATTGCATAATGAAGAGATTCAGGAGGAGCAGGTAGGTGGTACAATGGATAGAATGCCAGTCAGGAAGACTCATCTTCCCAAGTTCATAACTTACTAACTCTTTGACTCTGGGCAAGTCACTTCACCCTGTTTGTCTCAGTTTCCCCATCTGTAAACTGAGCTGGATAAGGAAATGGCAAACCACCCCAGTATCTTTGCAAAGAAAACCCCAAATGGGACCTCAGAGAATCAGACACGACTGAAATGACTGAACTACAGAAGATGGGAAAAAGGCTATTCCAGGCATTTGGAATGGCATGAGCAAAGGCAGGAGAGGTCAAAACAAGAACAAGTTTGTCTGAAACCTACAATATTTCAAAGGAAATAGTGTGAGTTAATCTCATGCCTCTGCTTTTCCTCATACAAGGCAAAAATTTCATAAACCTATGAGGAAAGAAGTGAAAAAACACTTGGAGAATGGAAATACCCTTGTAACAAAAGGGGACTCAACCCATTCCATGGAATAGAGTTAAGGAAGGGTGACTAACTTATCATTGGTTCATAACTTGCCAACTTTGCAAGATTCCTTCAGGGATGGTTCAGTCAGCTTATTATAGATGGAAAGAAATAAATCTAGGAAAAGAATCCCTTTATTTGCTACTTTTTGTAATAGCTCATACAAGGACTCTCTCTTTCTCATTTCCAATACCTAGTAGTTGGCACATAGCAAGAATTTAGTAAATGCTTGTTGACTTACTGATTGATCAAGGACTGTGGAATTCACACAAATTAAGATACAAATTACTAGGGCCAAGAAAATTGATGTATTAATTCCAAAATGAATTGCATACATGCTAGAGTCAGGGCTTTCAAGGTGGGGTATGTGATATCCAGGGTGCCAGCTGAGGCATCATGGCCCATGATGCCATTATATCTGGAAGCATTCCATCCACAGTAATTAAGACAATGGCGGGATCTTGGACTTGCCGTTAGCGAAGAGGTCAGCAGTGGAGTAGTCAAAGCAGAGCGCAGAAGGTGCAGAAGCAAAAGGACTATCTATAGGCCATAATGAAACTGCTGTTGGCAAAGTAGCAAGGGGATCTGAAGACAGTCAGAATCGGAGTCAAGAGCAAAAGCTGTAAATCAGCCAAAGGGGTAATCATGCAAATCTAAGTTGGATCAAACCCTGCAAAGACATTTAGTTAGCTGTGAATGGGCTTTTAATGGTGGATATAAGTGAGGCCAGTTGCATGGGCCCAATTTTTCTAATGACTTGAGCTGTAGGTATGTGTGGCTTTCTTCCTCAGTTTGCTTAACGGGAAGCAGCTTTGTTAACAGCTGAGGCCGACCATTCCCTTCATTTCATAATGTCCACCCTCCTTTGGAAAATAAAGAATACGATATTGTGTCCATAAACTTTCATCATTAATATATATTTATTATGCACATTCCACCTTATATATTATGGAGTCGGGAGGGGCAAGGAAGAAGGGAGAAGAAGGAAGATGAGACACAAAGCAGTTTCAGATATGGTCTCTACCCTCAGGGAGCTTACAATCTAGCGGGGGAAAGGAGACAAATCTCTTTTTTTTTTTTAAATTTACTTTTAGTTTACAACATTTAGTTCCACAATCCCTTGAGTTTCAGATTTTCTCCCCTCCCTCCCCCCCCCCATGATGGTGTGCCATCACGTATAGGATCTGCAAATACTTTCACATTGTACAATAGTCTGGTTGTATAGAAGGGTTGTAACCAATGAGTGATCACTGGGAAAAAAAGAAGCAAAACCAAACATGAAAAAGAATGATAGCATGTATTGCTTCAGGAGGAGACAAATCTCAAAGTGTTATTTGTAGCTGTGGGAACTCTCTCCAGCAACGTAGGTGGCAACTGTCTAGAATTTTGGAAATAAGTTTTAGGGACTTGCCTGACTCTCAGAAAGTGCAGTGATTTGCCCATGGTCATAGTTATTAAAGAATCAGTCATGAAATTTGGATGTTAACTCAACACACTATAATATGCCAAGATACCTCTCAAGCTGTACATATATGAAACAAATATACTTATATTTGTTGTAATAAACAACAAGAACAAGGTCAGAACAATAGGACTGAGGTGGTAATGAGGATTAGTGCTAAAAGATAATGGGAGAAGAGTTTGAATTCCTGAGGTTGGAGACAATTGATAGAAGTATGATAGCCAAGAAGAGGAGGTTGGACCTTCTTTAACAAGGTTTGGGATAACAGACGAGCTACGTAAGCAGGAGAAATACCTGAACGATATTTTAGTAGGAAAATTAATTTAATGAGAAGCAATATGTCACAGCACATAGAGTTGGCCTTTAAACTAGGAAGGCCTGGGTTCAAGTTCCCTCCAAGACATATTAGCTGTGTGACCCTGGACAAATCACTTAACTTTCTCAGAGCTTTAGGCAGTTCTCTAATATTATAAGTTGCAAAGAAAATGCTAACATGCATTAGTACAGGAGTTTCCTCACCCAGGAATTTCCAATACTAATGAAATCACAGGTCTAGTCCCTATCTCCTCTTTCTAATTAATTTCACACCACTATACAGGATGGTTTCTATTAGGAAGAGACTAGAGGGAGATTGGTTAGAACATTATTATCGTAAGCCAAAGAAGAGTCAAAGAGAGCCTCGCCCAGAGGGATGATAATAATAACAGTTTCTATTTAGAGAGCACTCTAATGTTTAAAAAGCATTTTGCTCACATTTTTGTAAGGTAGGTAGTACAAGCATCATTATTCCCATTTTATAAATGAGGAGACTTAGTTTAAATGACTTGTCTTCAGGGACACAGCTAGTAAGAATTGGATCGGGGACATTAGACAGCCTAGGTCTTCTTATTTCAAATCCAGGGCTCTGGCCATTATGGCACTCTGACCCTAGAAAAAGAATGAATATGGAGACAGTTCAAAGAAAAATCCTTTCCCTAGTTTTAAAGCAAATTAGAGCTCCATGGATTTTTAGAGATCATCCAATCTACACTAATTTACCTTTCAAGGAGAAATAAGCAAATAAAGATGTATTTAATGTAGATATTGGTTATAGGCTGCTAGGACAGCATTACTATGCTGATATGAATGACTATGGGAATACTACCATGGAACAGGAAAAGTATGACTAATTTTCAAAAGTTGAGAAGACAATGGAATTGGCAAATTAAAGACCATTGAGCTTAATTCTATTCCAGGCACAATTCTAGGACATATTATTATAAAGAGACCGTTAAGTTAACATTTGGTAAATGAAATAGTGATAACAAAGAGGTCATATCACATCATCAAGAGCGAGTCATACCTGACTCATTTGCTTTGGGGGGGCAGATTTACTAAACTGCTAGCTCTGGGGAATGTTGTAGGCTTAACCAACAACAAAAATGGGAAAAGATTGTTATGCTCTTCCTGTAAAAATGATTCGAGAGATGTAAATAGTCAACATGGACTCAACTGGTGCTTGGCACAGTGTTACCACTTTTTTCAATAACCAGGACAGAGGCACAGGTGGCATACTTTCCAAATTTGCAAAGTAAGGACAGATAGTGAACATATCGGATAACAAAGTCAGGTTCCAGAAAGATCTCTTCAGGTTAGAAACATTGGGATAAGTTGAATAAGGTGAAGTTTAATAGCTATTAATAACAGCTCCCATTTACATAACAGTTCAAGGTTTACAGTGTGCTTTACATATACCTCATTTGATCCTCGTAACAAACCTGCAAGGTAGATGTTACCATTAACTTCATTTTATAGATAAAAAAGCTATGGCTGGCCAGTTTTGTGTCATGCCCAGGGTCACAAAGCCAGGAAATATCTGAGGTGGGGATCAAGTTCTGGCCCTCTTGATTTCAAGTTCTGCAATGCCACCTCACTGCCTCTAAGAAGGATTAGACTATAGACTTCAGACTAGACTATTGGGATATTTCTTTGGCATGATGCAACCTGGGTTTTAAACCATAGCTCTGATGCTTACTTCCTATGTAAACTTGTTGTTCAGTCATTTTTTTCAGTCATATCTGACTCTCTGTGACCTCATTTGGGTAGAGATAATGCAGTGGTTTGCCATATCTTTCTCCAGCTCATTTTACAAATGAGGAAACTGAGGCAAACAGGGTTAAGTGACTTGCCCAGCTTCATACAACTAGTAAGAGTCTGAAACCAGATTTGAACTCAGGAAGATGAGTCTTACTAACTTTAGGCCTGGCCCTCTATCCATTGTGCCAACTAACCTCTCTAGGTCTTAGCTTCCCCATTTGTAAAATGTGGATAGTACCTAAGGATTCTTCCAGCTTATTACCTTATTATGTGACTTATTACCTTACTGAGCCATTCTGATTTGGCAGTTGATTTTCCCTGATGTGGCAGGAGCTTTCAGCTATTAAAATATAAAGACTATTGTAGAAATATAGTTGGCTGCATTTCCACCTGATTTCCAAAAATAGATCTCTCCCATTAAGCTTCTTACCTGAAAGGACATTTTTGATTCCATGCAAAGAGTTTTAACTTTTGTGCTTTGATGAAATCCCTTTAGTGCTAAATCTTCCTGTGTTAAATATCTGAGAGATTAAAATTATTTCAAGGGGAAATAACTGAAAAAGAAAAGAGGGAAAGAGACATGGGAGAGAAGATCATGAGCTGAAAATATAAGCTATTATTTGAATAAAATTTTGATAAGTCAAATAAATCCAGTGAAAAATGCTATATTGAAAAATATCTTAGTTGGCACTTCCCAATTAGAAGGCTGATTATTTTGTGTAAGAAGGGTTCATTCAGGTGGTATGGGGGGGTGGGGAATCAACTCATAAAATGATCATACCATGAAGAAAAACAACATTTTATAATTTCTTTTTTGTTTTGTTTTGTTTTGGAGGGAGGAAGGCAAGGCAATTGGGGTTAAGTGATCTGCCAGCTAGAAAGTGTTGTGTCCAAGGCAGGATTTGAACTCGGGTTCTCCTTACTCCAGGGCTGATGCTCTATGCATTGTGCCACTTAGCTGCCCCCTTTATAATTTCTTTATGCACAGGAAAACCTTATCAATTTAGCATTCACTACCTTGGAAATTTCTATAATTTATATATAGGCTATGGTAAAATTTACCTTCCTCAATATAATTAGAGTTAAGGAATTTACTAAGCAAAGAAACAGTGTACAAATTTCAAAGAACAATATTTACCTACTAAAATTGTCTTCAAGAACATTAGACGTATCTAATTATATATAAACAATTTAACCACAGCCAGGAAGTTATGCTATCCTTCTAAATTGTATGTTTTAGATGTGATATGATAAGAGTCTGACAATTGCTGCCTAATCCCTGCTTTGTTGTACTATACTATACCAACAACAGCAAGAGGGATAGATTCTGGACCTATAATTTTGTGATTTCATTAATATGGAGGATGGGGGTACTCCCTCTATCAGTACATGCCAGTACCTTCTCACTGTGGGCAGCTAGGTGGTACAGTGGATAGCATCCTGGGCCCGGAGTCAGAAAGACCCATCTTCCTGAGTTCAAATCCAGCCAGACACTTACTAGCTGTTTGCCTTCCTTACTTGTAAAATGAGTTAAAGAAGGAAATGGCAAACCACTCCAGCATCTTTGCCCAGAAAACCTCAAATAGGGCCAGGAAGAGTCAACCATAACTGAAATGATTGAACAATCTTCTCATCAACTTAAAATCTTACCTCAAGTACTGACAGGTGACTTACCCAGTGTCACATTTCCACAGAGGTCTTTCTGGAGCCAAGGCCAGCTCCCTACCCACTATGTCATGCTACCTCTCAATAATACTAATAATAGTTGGCATTGTATAGTTCTTTAAGGTATGTAAATACTTTGCATATATCATCTCATTTTATTCTTAGCCCTGTAATATAGGTCCTATAGATATTATCAATCCCATTTTGAAAATGAGAAAACCAAGATCTGAAGAAGCTAAGTGACTTGCACAGAACCACGTAGTAAATCTGCGTAAGAAGTAAAGTTCAAACCCTGCTCTCTCCTGACTACAAGTCCAATGCTGTCTTCTATGTACCCTACTGAGAGAGTTGGACCTGCAAAGAAGGCCCCCCAAAAATAGGAAGAGCAGAAGAAGGCCAAGAGGAGATCCAACAAAGCAAGGTGCTAGAGGCCAGGCCAGTGTCAAGGAGAGCTTTATGCTCCAGGGCGTACCTAAAGAAGATGGAGGGGAAAAATAAGCTTTAACTTGAATGTGTACTATTGGAATAACAAAGAGATAGGTGTGTATGTCTATTTGTGTATATATGTATATGTATATATATATATGCACATGTATGTGTGTGTATGTATATATGTATGTATATATGTATGTGTATATATACACACATACACGTGTATGTGTGTATGTGTATATATACACACATACACGTGTATTGAGTTTGGGATCTAGAATCAGGAAACATGAGTTTAAACCTTAGCTCAAGCAATTAGTAATAGTATGAACTTGAGCAAGTCAAAACTTCCATAAGCTTCAGTTTCCTTTTTTTGTAAGATAGAAATGATAATATTTATAATAGTTTTCAATTGGGGGGAATGTTCTATACACCTTGGATCTTTATATAAATACAAGTTATTATTATTAATAGAGAATCAATAATACTTGCAGAAGAAGTCTGAAGTGTCTTTTTAGGGCCTATGAAGCCCATGTGACCCCAGGGTCACACAAACAGTAAAGACCGTAAAAATGATGTTTTTATCTCTGTTTTTAAATGAAAGGTGGGGAAGTCTGAAGAGAAAGATAGGGAGAGTAACGAGCTGACTATGGAGACAGTGTCTAAAACAGGATCTGGTTTTCTGAATGATGGCATGGACTGGACTTCTGGTTGGACATGGAATACTTTTCATGAGGACTAGAAAGAACATAAAGGGCAGCTAGGGAGCATGATGGATAGAGTACTGGGGCCTGAAGTCAGGAAGACTCATCTTCATGAGTTCAAATCTGACCTCAGACACTTACTAGCTATGTGACCTTGGACAAGTCACTTAACCCTGTTTGCCTCAGTTTCCTTATCTGTAAAATGCGCTGGAGAAGGAAATGGCAGTATGTTTTCCAAGAAAACCCCAAATGGAGCCGTGAAGGGTCAGACATGGCTGAAACAACTGAACAACAACAAGAAGAAAAAAACATGTTCTGCTGAAGGCTTGTCAGTCTGCTTAGAGCTTCAAACTAGAAATGCATAAGAAAGGGAGACAAGTACACAGAATTTTTTTTAGAATGAAAACATCAGATATGCCAGACAAAGAGGAATTACAATGAAAGAGGTGCCTAATAATTCACAGGAAAAAAATAATTAGAAAGAAGATTGCAAACACTATTTAGGGCCTTGGATGTCATTATAAAATGTATAGCATACGAAATAGAGTGAACCAGACCTTTTAACAAGCAGAGAAAAGCAGCCTCATAGAGAAGAGAAAAACTTCATAGAAATGTGATTCATACTAGAATGGAAAAGGCCTAGTGATTTGCCTGAGGCACTTGGAACTTACGTGACTTACAAAACTAATAGCTAATAAATTTCAGAAGCAGGAATTGAACCCAAGTTTTCAGGTTCTTCTTGATTCGAAGCTCAGCAGGCCATGTTCCCCAACTGTTTTAGAGATAAGGACTGAATCTACAAATTAATTTGATGTAAAGAACTCAAATGAGGAAACTACTGGATCAGCTAGAGATCACAGTGGAAAGAGTCCTTCTGAAGCTCTCAGATCAAATCCTACTTTTAAACGCTTATTTGCTGTGTGACCCTGGGGAAGTCACAACTCCATCTGCCTCAATTTCCTCATCTGTAAAATGGTAGTGATAATAGCACCAGGGTTTCTGTGAGGATAAAATGACATAACAAATATTTGTATAGCATCCTGCAATACTTAAAACACTATATGAATGCTAAAACTATTATTATTAATATCACCAATGAAAGCCACACTTTTTTTCTACAACATATAGTTGTAGAGAGTTACCTAAGGCACGTAATAATTAGCTGATAGCTCAGGGCCACACAAACAGTATTAGTCAGAGGCAGTTGTCTTCCCGACACAGAGATCTGCTCTTTCTCCCTTGTACCATGATGTCTGTAGTACAGAATATATCTGCATATTTTTTTTCTAATGGTGGCCATCTCTAGGGCAGAGTTGGAAGGGAGGGGAAAAAAGGAAAAAGGAAAAAGATTTATATGATTACTTTATCATATATTTAAAAGGAATTGTAAGTTATACATGATAGATTTACAGTTTCATGTGCAATCATCTTTTTATTATACTGTTATAGAAATACTTGTTTTATTCCATAAATTAAAACTAAAATTCATTTTAAAAAAAGAGAGTACATCACATTCAAATGAAATTGTGACTCTGTTGGTCAATCTGACTGTTACTTCTTGATCTCCTCTGCTGATTTTCTATACATGTCATACCTACTTACCCTGAGAATCCCTCAGAATTCTATTCTAGGCCCTCTACTCTTTTTTACTTTACACTCTTTTACTAGGTGACCTCATCGGATCCATTGGGTTCATCTCTCTGCAGATGATTCCCAAGTCTAGATATATTAATGGCCCTAGTTTCTCTCCTGACCTCCAGTCTCAAATCAAAAACTATTTTTTGGACATCTTGGACTGCATGTCCCGTAGGAATCCCA
This sequence comes from Pseudochirops cupreus, assembly GCA_028627135.1. Classification (NCBI taxonomy): domain Eukaryota; kingdom Metazoa; phylum Chordata; class Mammalia; order Diprotodontia; family Pseudocheiridae; genus Pseudochirops; species Pseudochirops cupreus. The sequence continues at coordinate 112,247,052 of CM053584.1, forward strand.
AATGCAACACATCCAAAACAGAAGTCATTCTATTTCTCCCCAAACCTTCTTTTCTCATCTATTTACCATTGCTGTCAAGGGTACCACCATCCTCCCAGTTACCAGGCTTTGTAACTATGGTTTTGTCTTTCTCCTCTTTCTCACTCATCTCACATATCCAATCTGTTGACAGGTCTTGTCATCTATATATTTATGATATCTCTCATATATCTTCTCTTCTCCATATCACCAATGAAAGCCACACTTTTTTTCTACAGCATATAGTTGTAGAGAGTTACCTAAGGCACTTAATAATTAGCTGATAGCTCAGGGCCACACAAACAGTATTAGTCAGAGGCAGTTGTCTTCCCGACACAGAGATCTGCTCTTTCTCCCTTGTACCATGATGTCTGTAGTACAGAATATATCTGCATATATCCACAATCTTAGTTCAAAATCACCTCTCACTGGGACTATTGCAATAACCTTTCTACATCATCTCCCTACCTCAAATTTCTTCCCCATTGAATCCATCCTCTACTTAGCTGCCAAGGTGACTTTTTTCTAAAGTATTGTTCTGTGTCACCACTCAGCTCAATAAACTCCAGTGGCTCCCTATTACCTGCAGGATAAAAAAAATGAACTCCTCTGTTTAACATTTAAGTTCTTCATGACATGATCTACTCTTGCCTTTCAAGTCTTCTTATGCTTTAAAATTCTCCTCCCACTCTATGATCCATTGACACTGGCCTACTTGTAGGTCCTTGAATACTATATTCCATTACCCATTTCCTATTTTCATACCTTTCTCCTGACTGTGCCCCAGGCTGGGAACTTTGCCTGTTAATTTTCCTAGCTTCTTTCAAATTCAGTTTACCCTACCACCTTCAAGAGGCCTTTCCTGGTCTCTCCTCCCCTCTGCCCTCCACCAGCTGCTAATGCCTTCTCTCATAGAGTTACCTTCATCTATTCTCCATATAACTTGCATATCCCTAGTTATTTACATGTTATGTTCCCTGCACTCATTTCTGAGCCCCTTGTAGGCAAGGGCTGTTTTTGCCTCTCTCTCTCTATCCCCAGGGTTTAGCACAGTGCCTGGCACAGAATAAATACTTAATAAATGCTTACTGAGTGACTGAGGACAGTGGAGAGCGTTTGGGTAAGGATAAAATGAGAGAATAACAAAAATGCTATCTGTCAGACCCCGGCTCTGGCAGGCCATTGCCCCTTGGAGAACCTAAGGGCTGAGTAGGAGAAAAGCTTCCTTAACTATTCATCTGCATCTGCCAACTTTGCCTTGTCTCTGACTAAAGCCCTGTTCTTCTATCCGACTTGGACTATTTTGGACACTATTCCTCAAGGCTTAGCTTGTGTTCCAGCCATGGTCTTTACTGCCCTTCTAGTTCCCTTATTTGGTTTCATCTTTTATCCTTTCTCCCAGTGGCCTCAGTACATGATCCCTCTTAGCAGATCAGACTTTCCTATCCTGCTGGTGTTCTCCTCCAGTTAAGCATCTCCACTAGCCCCATCAAGTTGCTAGTATAAACCTCTAGTGGGTGGATAAAACCATCAAGTAGCTAAATAAAAAGCAAAAAAAAAAAGTTGAAAAATAAGCTAACCAATAAATGAACCAAGTCTGATATTATGTAACCTCTAGCACCGCGGTTCTCAACCTGTGGGTTATGTTCAATTTGTAACAATGAAAATACATCCTGCATATTGGATAGATTCATAGCAGTAGCAAAATTACAGTTATGAAGTAGCAACAAAAATAATTTTATGGTTGGGGGTCACCACAACATGAGGAACTGTATTAAAGGGTCGTGGCATTAGGAAGGTTGAGAACCACTGCTCTAATGGTTCCATGAAAATCTTTATTCTCACTGTGAACCCAGCTGGATGTCCTCATTAGTCCTACGAGTCCTAGAGATCTACTTAAGATGCCAACAGTATCGCTGGGCCAGTAAATGCAATGGGATGTCATAGTATAATGAAACCAGTGAAAGCAAACACCAAGAAATAAAAATGGACAGTGAGTTCCTAATGCAGCTAACACAGAGGTAAGGTATAGTGTTAAGGAGGCTTGATTTTTACTTACCTGGATATCTGCTAAAAGTTTTATTTATCTGACATTCCCTTAAAGGCAGAGAATTTCCTAGATTTGTTTTTTGTTTTTTGGAGGGGGGAGGGCAGGGCAATTGGGGTTAAGTGACTTTCCCAAGGTCACACAGCTAGTAAGTGTTAAGTGTCTGAGGCCAGATTTGAACTCAGGTCCTCCTGACTCCAGGGCTGATACTCTATTCACTGCCACCTAGCCACCCCAGTTTCCTAGATTTTTAATTGACTTGCTGATATTTTCCTCTCTCAAAAGTAGAGGAAAGGAAAAGGAGAACTTACTCTAGACCTGTATCAGCAAGCACCCTACCATACCCAGGGTGGCTGCTAGCACAGGTTCTTAGATCTGCTTTTCTAAAGGAAAGCAACTCAAAATGGGTTAACAATCTTACTTTAATCAATCAAAAACATATAATTTATCTAGTTCAGGGGAAAAAGTCAGCACCCTGAACTTCAGAGAATGCAAACAGAATACAAAATGCAAGTTACAAACAGAAGTTACAGGTAGACAAACCGATCAGCAGACAGGCTTCCAGTCATCTGACCATTACATCCATGCCTAGTCAGTTATCAGAGAGGGAAGCATCAACATCTGGGTTTTCAAAGCAGGGGTGGGAGGTGGGGGACTGGGGTCAGTGGGTGTTCTACGGCTGCCCAGAGTCTCATGCCAAATCACACAACTCTTTCCAAAGTGAGCTCCAAAGCAAAACCTCACATCAGGGTATATATAGCCTTCTCCTGGATCAGAGAATGTCACAGCCCTCTTGACCCACTGCCCAATCACAAAGTAATAAGGCATGGGCATTCCTGAAGAACAAGCCTCCCACCACAGACTCCATGTGACCACATTCAGCCTGTTAGGGGGCAGAGTATACTTTCAAATCAGGGAAGGTTCTCAGAGCCACTTAAGCCTATCAAAAAGCCTAGGGGCAGGGAAGATCTTCAGATTTCCATAACAAGACCTAATTCTTATCAGCCAAGAGGAAGTAATAAATGGAAGTACCATGAGACTGAGCCAAGACTATCCATTTTTGAATCTGGTACAGAGTGAGGGGAAGCTCAGGAGATGTTTAGCCTAAGAGGAGTAAACTTCCATCTCATTGAATCCTGCTCTTCCTTCAAGACACAGCTCAAGTATCTATGGAAGCCATTCCTGACCTCCCCAACTGCTCGTGCCATCCCTCCTTAACTGTATTTAACCACCTTAACCTTTATTTTGTACTTATCCTTTCTATATATTTATTTCATATATACTTATATATGTACTTATTGTCCCCCTTGATAGAAAATAAGCTCCATGAGGGGAAGACTTCATGACAAAACAAGAGTTAGAGAGCATTATAAAATGCAAAATGGATAATTTTGATTATATCAAATTTAAAAGCTTCTATACAAACAAAGCCAATGTTACCAAGATTAAAAGGTAAATGGAAAATTGGGAAAGAATTTTTACAACCAGTGTCTCTGATAAACGCCTCATTTCTAAAATATACAAAGAATAGAGTCAAATCTATAAGAATACAAGTCACTCCCCGACTGATAAATGGTCAAAGTATATGAACAGGCAGTTTTCAGAAGATGAAATTAAAGCTATCTATAAGCATATGAAAAAATGTTCCAAATCACTAGTGATTAGAGAAATTAAAATCAAAACAATTCTGAGGTACCACATCTCATTGGCCAGATTGGCTAAGATGATAAAACAGCAAAATGATAAATGCTGGAGACGATGTGGAAAAATTGGAACACTAATGCATTATTGGTGGATCTGCGAACTGATCCAGCCATTCTGGAGAGCAATCTGAAACTATGCCCAAAGGGCTATAAATAAGTGCATACCCTTTGACCCAGCAATACCAGCTCTAGGGTTATATCCCAAAGAGATCAGAGAAGTGGGAAGAGGATCTGCATGCACAAAAATATTTATAGCGGCTCTTTTTGTGGTGGCAAAAAATTTGAAAACAAAGGGATGCCTATCAATTGGGGAATGGCTGAACAAGCCGTGGTATATGAATGTAATGGAATACCACTGTGCTGTAAGAAATGAAGAGCAGACAGACTTCATAATAACTTGGAGAGACATATATAAACTGATTCTGAGCAAGAAGAGCAGAACCAGGAGAAATTTGTACACAATCACAGACATAACATATGTGTGACAACTAACTTCAATAGACTGGGCTCCTCTCAGCAATGTAAGATTATAAGACAACTCCAAAAGACTCATGATTGAAAGAGATATCCACATCCAGAGAAAGAGATGCAGTCTGAATGCAGATTGAAACAAACTACTTGCTCTGTTTTTTTTTCTTGT
>CM053584.1:112251559-112272119 GCA_028627135.1 Pseudochirops cupreus
GGAAGAGAGAAGGGGAGAAAATCTGAAACTCAAGGGACTGTAGAACTGAATGTTGTAAACTAAAAGTAAACAAACCAATTTAATTAAAAAAAAAAAGAAAGTAAGCTCCATGAGAGTTGGAACTGTTTTTTTTTTAATATGTATCTCAAGTCCCTCATATAGTGGCTGTTATATAGTAGGTACTTAATACAAGCTGATGATTGATTAATTGATTGAAAAAGAAGCACACAGAATGGAAAGTCATGGTTACTCTATGAATGATGTCATTGTACCAATGATGGAACCTCCACATGAATGAGTGAGATTACAGGTCCGTTTGAGTATTTAAGAAAGTTTCATGTGACTCATAATAACAGAATCTGAGGATTGGAAGGGATGTCAGTAGCCATCTAGTTGAACGCATATACAAAAGAAATCCCCAGTATAACATACTTAAAAATACCTTTCAAGGCAATATATTCTACTTTTTGATACTTCTAATTGTTAGGAAGTGTTTTTTTATGACATCAAAGATAAATATGCCTCTTTGCAACTTGTACTCATTGCTTCTGGTTACACCCTCTCGGGCCAAGTTGAACAAGTCTAATCTCTCCTCTATTTCACAACCCTTAAAATATTTGAGGACAACTCTCATGCTTCCTCTCCCAACTCTTTCCACCCCAAAGGCTTCTCTTATCCAGGCTAAACATCTCATTGCCTTCAACAAATCTTTTTATAGTATGACTTCAAGGCCCTTCATCATTCTAGTTGGTCTCCTCTGGTGAGTCTCCAGCTTATCAATGACTTTTTTAAAATGTGAGGATCCAGAACTGAATACAATATTCCAAATAAGAAGTGACGAGGGCATATTATGCTGAGGAAATCATCTTATTCCTGGAAGTTATGCTTATCTCAACGTAGGATAAGATTATATTAGCTTAGTAGCCTAATGCTCAGCTCTTTTTTCAAACTGCTACCTAAATTATGGCTTTCTTATCTTGTACCAGTGGAGTTGACTTTTTTTACTCACCTAGAAAACTTTACATTTATCCTGATTGCATTTCATCTTGATAGATTCAGCACAATGCTCTACCCTGTCAAGATCTTTTGGGATCCTGATTCAGTCGTTCAGTTAGTGTTAGCTATCCCACCCAGTTTAGAATCATCTGCAAATTTGATGAGCAAGTCATCTTTCTGTCAGTCACTACTTAAGTGATTGGAAAATATATTCAGGAGCACAGAGCCAAATCCAGATCCTTGGGGTACTTTATTGGAGACCTCTTGTCAAGGTGACACATAAAAAGTTAGCAACTTAAACATCAGCAACTTTGCATTCGGCCACCTAATGAATTCCCATGACACCATCTTTTCCAAAACAATAGTATGAGATTCTTTAACTTTTGTTAGGGTCTAGGTAAAGTATACCTACAGCATTCCCTTCACCTATCAGTTTTGTAATCCTTTTGAAAAAGGAAATATGCCTAGTCCAGCACAATTTATTCTTGATGAAGCCATTCTGGTTCTTTGTAATCACCATTTCCCAGTGGTTTCTAGATCACCAACTACCTTTCTAGATATTCACCTGCCGTCTCTTCAACTATCTGTCATTAGAATTTTCCTAAGAATTGAAGTCAAGCACCCTTGACTTCCATAGTCTGTATATTCTGTTCTTTTCCCTCTTTTGAAAATCAGGGCAGTTTACACATGTTGTGGCACTTCTTGTTTTCCATGCTTAATCGTTCAAATATTCCTGGTAGTGGCTCAGCAATTACTTCAATCAATTCATTCGATACCGGAGGATGCATTTTATTAGGATTGGGTGAGGAATTTAAGAAGGACAACTACTTCTCTCTTAAAATCTCCTTAGTAATTTTAGATATTAGATCCTGTCAACCTTATTGTTGTTTTGGTTTTCTTTTTTTTGTTCTATCACTTTGAATGGAAAGGCCATTCTTCTTAGCAGAGAAAACAAAAGCAAAGTCTGCTCTCTGTTCTTAGGTATCATCATTCCAACCACACTAAGCAAAAATCCCATCCCTTTTCTGATCCCTTTTCACTCAATATGGTTTCTGAATTGTTGCCAGCTTCCCTTAACAACCTCTACTTATACTAAGCATTATTGGACCTGACACTAATTTTCCAGGATCATAACGTGCTTTTGTTATTTGGCATAGATGTTTCCATCTTCTGTATATTTCTTTTCTCTTTTTTTTGTTTTTAAAGTTAAGTTGGTTGGTTAGTTCCCTTTGCATCTGCTTGAGCTTCTTCAAATAAATCCCATTTTCTCATCCTTTTTGGAATTGTTTCCCTTTGTTTCTACAGAATTTGATTCCTGAGCATCTCTCCTGGGCTGACTGCCTATAGAATTTTAATCTGTGGGATCCTCTGTATCCTTCCTTTGAACTTTTTGAAATTCATTTTCTCCAAATCTGGTGTGGGTGTCAGACTATGCCCAAATTTCCCTTTTCTGTATCAGAAACTCTTAAGAAGTAATAGTCACTTCCCTGCAGTATTTTTTCATCATTTCTATTTCTAAAAATTCATTTCCTACCTTTTTTTTAGAATCAGATTTAGACTAGTCAGTCAATAAGAATTTATTGTCTACTAAATGCCAGCCACTGTGCTAGAATTTCCCCTTGTTGATTCCTCCAGATTTTGAGGGATGGAATTATCATTAAGGCAAGTCAAAAAGCTATTATGTGCTCTGCTTTTAGAAGAATGAGTTCCAACAGATGTTTGGATAATTAAAGGCTTCATTATTACTATATTATATCTCTGTGCCATGCTTGTGATATTCTTCCCAAACTCCTCATCTATGTCCTCTTTCTGTCTGAGTGGCCTAAAGTATATTCCAATGGGGGGAGGGGAGGAGAGAGAATGTTTTTTATTTCTCTTGACCATAACCCAGATTTTTGGGAATATGTTTCCCTCTTCTGATTCTTGGATTTCATTTGTGAATATCCCTTCTTAATATACAATACTACCCTAATATATCTTTTACCTCTCCTGTTTCTCTTGAATAAAGTATGGATCTCATCAAGATTAACTCTGAGGTAAAATTTCCCTCCTTGCATTGGGATTTCAAGTCCCTCTTGCTTGTTGTTTATACTTTAGATATTTATGTATAAATACCTGGCATAAAGTAATTTGTTACTGACTCCTTTCTTGGAGTTTATCTCCTGAGAAGTTTGGCATATCATACCTGCTAATCGTTTTTAATTATACTCTCTATGATATCTAGTTTTGGAGATATACATAAACAGTGTTCCCCCTTCCCCATCATTCACTAAAGTTCATTTGATTAGATTTGCAAGATACTTGACAAAAACTTTATTAACTGTCTTTGTGAGGTGCATTCTATTTCTGGCAAGGAGTCTGTCATCCTTATACTTTAGGCTGTGATCTAGAAGTTCAAATCCCATTTTCATACACCATCTTCTTAGCAAGCTAATCACTTCTCACATAAATTTTTTTTCTTCTGCATTCCTTGTCTTTAATGAGTAACAGTGAGAAAAACACAACCTTTGCCTCCAGGACTTTGGTTTCTTGCCCAAGACTTTATAGTCATTGACAAAGCTTTTGAGCTCCCTTCTGGTAGTATCATTTGTGTCCACGTAATTACCAGAAGTAAGTAGTAGTCATCTATTTTAATAAGTCTTAGGAGATTTTATGTTTTTTCTTGAATATATACCCCAGGAAAATAGACATCTCTAATTGTCTTTATCAGGTCAATAATAGCTGTCTCACTATCTTTGAACAGAGCTCTAACCACCAATTACCCTTACTTTTGGATTCTTCCTCTCACCTTTACTGATAGCTTCTGTGACTCTACTATATCATTTTTGGGAGGAAGAAGAGCTGTCTCTAAGCATCCAGCTCTATCACCTTTGGGAAGACCTACAAATCTGTGTTTTTTTAAGTTCTGAGTATATGACTGACTTTTTTCATTTCCTTCCTCCAAACATCCTGACGAGGGTCATATTTCTTCTCCTTTACATCAGATCTCCCCTTTACACCACTGAATCATCACTTCTGTTTCCGTTGGGAATCCTTCATTGTCCTTAACAATCTGAAGTGTGATGAAGCATTCTCTTAGTCCTTTGACTTAGGTCAAGGAGATCACTCTGCATGCATAAAATAGATGATAATCATGCAACTGTGGCAGAAGTATAAACATTTCATACTTGATTCAAGTCATTGGACCATTTCTCCTACTCTCCTTACTGGTTGAGATTTTAGGTGTGTCAACCTCACCCCGACACATCTTGTTATATCCTTTGCAGCTAGTTGTCATCTCTTAATAACTTGGCAAATATACTCAGCTTCCTTTTCTTATTTTCAACAGCACCAAACCCATGCCTTATATCACCTGGCACCTGTTTCCTATGCATTTTGTCAGTTTTCTCCACTCAACAATCCATATAATCAATTTAACTAATCCTCCAATTGTTCAACTTACCTTTTCTCACTTATATTGCCTTGTCTTGCCATCTATTTCCTCCTTTTTCTTCTTGAATCTTGCCCCTCAGGTCTTACTCCCTAATCACCCTTGATCCCCTTTTATCCTGGATATTGTCCTTTCAATCAAATAATAGAATCTGGACCAATATCTGGAACTAGAGATTGTTCTCCTTAAAAATTTCCTCAGCTTCTCCCATTTTTTTTCCTCTCAAATTCAACCACTGTTCTACTGCCCTAGTCAAAACTCTTCCAAATGACCTATACATTTTCTTTTTCCTTCTCATTCAGTCCCAGTTCTTCTCTCTTTTCCCATTCCTTCTCCCAAGGCTCTTTCCTCATCTCAGCCTCCTAGTTTCTGTGGTGTAATGTTAATGGGATTTAAGATCTTTCTAGCCTATTAATAGGCCTCATATGGAGCCCATTAAAGGAAGCTTGCTTAGGGGAGGCTTGCTTGTAGGAAAGCTTTCACATCTTTTGCTAATTTCTAATTAGCCACTGAGTCTTGGGTTGTGATGACTTCTGGCTCTGAGAAGTGTGTGTGTGTATATATATATATATGTATATATATATATATATATATATATATATATATATATATATATATATATATATGCTCTGAATTGGTACTTTGCTTTGGGCACTTGCTTATGAGAAGGATCTTGTGATTCCATGGTCAAGATTCCAAGTGGCCATATGTTCAGAGCTCCCCAACTGCTCAGATGTAAAGGCTCTCTTGATCCAGGCATGTATATAAAGTGTATAGCAATATTGCTTTGATTCAGGCAGTCAGACCCTGGGTCTGTTGGTCTTTATTTCTCTGCTTGTATTTTCTGTTTGTATTTTCTCTGAAGTTCAAGATGGTTACTTTTCTCCTGAACTAATGAATGTAATAAAAAAAAAAGATTGTTGACCCCTTATACAACTATTTTTCCTAGTAAAGCAGATCTAAGAACCTGTGTTAGCAGCTGTCCTAGGTATGCCAGTGTGGTTGCCACTACACATGGTTTTCTTCAAGTTTCAGTAAAGTTGAGCAGAACCAGAAGACTATTGTACATAGTAACAGCTGCAGTGTGCAGTGATTGACTTTGATAGACTCAGCTCCTCTCAGCATTGCAAGGACCTAAAACAATTCCAAAGAACTCATGAAGGAAAATGCCATACACATCCTGAGAAAGAACTGTGGAGCCTGAATGTAGACTGAAACAGACTATTTTGTTTTGTTTTTATTCTTTCTCGTGGTTCTTTTGATTCATTCTAATTCTTCTATACAATATGACTAATGTGAAAATATGTTTAATAGGAATGTATGTGTAAAGCCTATATGAGATTACAAGTCTTCTTGGGGAGGGAAGGGAAGAAAATTTAAAACTTGTAGAAGTAGATATTGAAAACTAAAAATAAATGAACTAATAAAAAAAAATAAAGTCCTAGCTTATAGAAGAAGCCTTTTCCAGTCCTCTTTAATCTTAATGCCTTCCCTCTTGGTTATCTCCAAGTTATCAGATAGATAGCTAGATAGAGATATAATTTGAAGCTAATTGTTTGCATGTTGTCTCCTCTGTTAGACTGTGAGCAGGGACTGCCTTTTGCCTTTCTTTGTATTCCCAGTACTTAGCAGAGTGCCTGGCACAGAGTAGACACTCAATAATTGATAGCTGAATTACTAACCAACTGGTTACTAGGAGCTAGAAGTAGAATGACAAAAAGAGAAAGGATGTTAAAGGAGCTGATCTGATCTTGGGCCGAATTAATAATCCAGAAGTATCCTGAACGTGCGAGGTAACAATGAAAACAACAATAATAATCATAGCTAAAATTTATATAGCGATTTGAGACTTAGAAAAAGCTTTACATATTTTTATCTGATCTTCACAGTAGCTCTATGAAGTAGATACATACATATATATGTTATACACACACACACACACACACACACACACACACACACACACAAAACAAATGAGGAAACTGAGGCTGAGATAGGTAGGTTAGGCAACTTACCTGGGTCCTCATAGCTAGTACCTGTCTGAAAAAGGATCTGAAACAAGTCTTTATACCACCAAGTTCTTGCCTCTTTCCACCACACTATGCATCCTTCCTAACAGATAACAGCCCCACCATACTCAGCACTGATTGGGCCTCACCTGAACTGCTAAGCAACATTTAGTTAACCTAATTCCAGTGATAGTATATACTTAAGAGCAATACAACTACATTTCTTAAAATATGTAAAATATATGAAATGCAGATATGAAAGATTTTTTCAACTCATTAAAAGAGCTTCTCCACCCTTGTCTGAAGAAGTATGTTTTTGCTCCATATCAAGCCAATGGCCATTATTATGGCATGCCATTTATCAGTGCAAAAGCTCAGGCATAGGATCCCCAAATGACAGCTATTCAGAGGTGGAGCAAATTGTAAAATTCATGCTGCTTAATTTCCGATTCATGGTTGCTTTTTAGATTTTTAATTTATGTTTATATTATATTTAATCTTTATATTATGTTTAATTTATAAAAATTTAATTTATAAAATTAATTTATAAAAACTAACAGATCCTTGCTTTGGTGACACCATTACAGGGAGAGATTAAGTATCCAGCCCTTCTAACCAGATATGTAAGTGTTTGCTAAAGGCAAAAGCACTGGGTCATTTGGCAGTTCCTAGAGGTCAGCGTGAATATCCCTCGGTGCTCTGGCATTGGTGGGAAGTCAAGTGGAATCCCTAACCTACCGTCCTAATTCCCATCCAATGGCAACTAACCACACAAACCCAGAAGGTTAAAATGAAATGTTTCTATTGCTCACTGGACAACTCCTTTTCATGTTTCCCAGGATCCTGATCATTCCAGGATTATTAGAAATCTGCCCCACAAACTCTAGTCCAAGATACGTTCTATAGAATCCTGGTATTCTATGCAGTATAATTTGGGGTATCATGAGAGAGTATAAATGACATCTTCATCTTCAGAATATTAAATGGGAAATATTCTATATAATGAAAATATTTATTACATGTCATTTTTGGTATTAAAAAAGAAGACTTAATTTACCTTTGCCCCCTAATTCCTCAACCCTCGCTTTTATCCCTCTGGGTGTTGTATAATCCAACCTCCCCATTACCCCCACCAGGCCAACATTTTTTGATTGCATCTGTGTCCGTTAAACCTATAAATGTTCTGAGGTCAGATTATTTTGGGAATGCTGCTCCTGAGACCATGGTGTCAGTTTATTGAAGGTAAATTATTCAATATTGCCATCTAGTGGGAGAAAAGGGAAATGACTGTTCCTTGAAAAAAGGGCAAAAAAAAAAAGACTAGTTATTTTGGGATGCCTTATTATGAATATCTAAAATCCTACTAACTACCAATTTTTTCTTCAAGCCATGTCTCTACAACCCCAAATCCTAACAAATGCAACTCTGTTCCCAGACCATTGTTGTCCTCGTTATTTACATTCATATAATGCTCTAAATTCTGTTTGTAAAGCGTATCATCTCATTGAATCTTTACAATAGTGCTATGGAGAAAGCATGGTTATCTTCATTTTACAGCTAGCTAGGTAAGGCAATAGATTTAGTGCTAGGACTGGAGTCAGACAAGTTCAAATCTAGCCTCAGATACCTATTAACTGTGTGACCTGGGCACATCATTTAATCTCTATTTGCCTTGCTTCTCCCAACTATAAAATGAGAAAATAATAGGATTTATTTCCCAGGTTTGTTATAAGGATTAAATGAGATACTACTTGTAAAGTGAGTACCTAGCATATAGTAGGTACTTAATAAATAATTATTTCCTTCCTTCTCTTGCTGATGAAGATATCGAGAATCAGAGAGAGTCTTGCCCAAGGACATGTGACTAGTGAATGGTAGAACCAGGATTTGAACCCAGGTTTTCTAACTCCCTGGGAGTATAGGGATCTTTTTAACTACACTATGTTTCCTCTCACCCAACAACCTCTTAACTCCCCTGGTATGAGTGATACAATGGAAAGAACACTGGCTCTGGAGTCAGAGGATCTTGGTGCAAATCTTGCCTCTTTGACAGCTACTAATGGTACAAGTAAAATAGCTTCTCTGAGCCTCAGTTTCCTTTAGCTGTTGAATAAAGCGATCAGACTAGATGGCCTCTAAGGTCCTTTCAAGTTCCAAATCTGTGATTCATACATTCCATAAGGACACATAATGGCATATTGGAATAGTACTTTGTCCACAGTTATCAGCAAGTTACATCTAAGGCACATACAGCTCTTATGTTCAAGTAAAGATATGCATTTGAATTTATTGTCTTTCTAGATGAAATGTCCAGTGGAAAATATGTAGGGTAATTCTTATGACCCTTCTCTGTGCAACTGGTAAAATGAGTGTGTAATTCTAATTAAGGTGATTGCTGTGTGCATTCCTGATTTTTTTTCTATATTGCACTAAAAATGGTCTAAAATTATTAGACTGTTATAATCTTAATTTTCAGTGCTAAGTGCTTCACAGTAAAAGTGAGAATTGCAGAGTTCTTAACTTTGAATATATTCCAAGTGATAATTTATGTGCAAATTAACTTTATAAACCAGTAAGTATCTAACAGTCCCAGGATTGTAAAATACTTGGTCACAGAATGTCATCATTCCAGAGGAAGACAACCAGAATAAAGGGATTCTGACATCATAGGAGCATAGATTTAGAGCTGAAAGGAACCTTAGAGGTTATGCACTCCATCAACTGAAGCTCAGAAAGATTAAATGATTAAGACTTGCCAGTGGTGAGCACAGCTAGTAAGTCTCTGAGGAGTATTCTTGATTCTGTAACCAGTGGTCCATATCCTATGAAGATGACTTTATGAAATGAAGATATTTAGCCTGGAGAATAGAGGTGGAGATGATGATGTGGGGCGCAAAGTAGCTTATATTCAAATGTTTGGAAGACAGTCACATGGAAGAGGGATTTAATTTGTTCCATTTGGCCCTAGAGGACAGAACCGTGCACAATCGACAAAAGTTGCAAAGAGACAAAGTTAGGCTTAGCATGAGGAAGAACTTCCTAAAAATTTTAGATGTTCAAAAGTGGAATGGAACACTCAAGGGGTAATGTTTTCCCCCTTTTAGAGGTCTTCCAACAGGGGTCGAGTGGTCCCATGTTGGATGTGTTATTCTAGGGATTCTTTTCTACTACGTGTTGGATTGAATGGACATTCTGGTCCATTCCAGTTCTCAAATTTTGTGATTGTTCAACCCATACCAAAACAAGAATCACTTCAACAGATCTCATATCAGTTATTCATTGGCCTATTCTGTCAAAGACTATAGCAAGAGGGAAAGCTAGATGGTGCAGTGAATAGAGCACTGGCCCTGGAGTCAGGAGGACATGAGTTCAAATCCAGCTGCAGACACTTAACACAAAACTAGCCATGTGATCTTGGGCAAGTCATTTAACCCCAATTGCCCTACCTTCCCCCGTCCAAAAAGCAAAGCAAAGAAAAGACTCTAGCAAGAAGAACAGTTGATCTAATGAGGAGTAGGAGCAGGGAATAGACCTGACAGTTCATTAGTATTAGGAAATCTCTGTACTAATATAGGTCTTCTTTAGGTTCACATTGATGTACATACAGTGTTTAATGTAGCTGACCTGATAAATCTTTTTAAAAAGATGGAAGATAAAAATCAAGAAATTTGTATCCACAGAATCCTGTGCATGGAATCTCAGTGTTGGAAGGAAACTCATGGACCATCTAGCCCAACTTATACCTGACAGAGATGTCCATCTACAATATTGCTGACAAATGGTCATTGGACTTCTACTTGAAAATTTCCAGTACTAGATATCCCACTACCTCCCCAAGTGGTCCATAGCACTTTTTGCCGGCTTTGCTTCAAAGGTTTTCCACCCAGGGAACTGATATCTTTCTTGCTCCAACTTTCACCTATTCTTGCTTGAGTTTTTCACTATTGGGCCAAGCAGAAGAAGTCTAGTCCCTTTTCCATGTGACCAATCTTCAGCTAACTAAACATTTATAGTTTTTTTCAACTGATCCTTATATGGCATCATCTTCAGTCCCTTCATCATAATAGTCATCCTCCTCTGGAATGTTCTCTAGCTTGTTAGTATCTTCCCAAAATGGGGTACCCAGAACTAAAAAAAAATTCCAGATGTGATATGAGTAGGACAGAGTACCATACAATTATTATCTCTTTCAACATGGGTACTATCCTTCTCCATCATCCAGATTCACTCTGTTCATAGTCTATTCAATTTGGGAGTCCTTCAACTGTCCTCAGTTTTAGAGAACAAGAATGTTACTACTTTCCAGAGCCAGTGACACTGTACAAAGCTATAGGCTAGCCCTAGGTTTCAAGTTCTGCTCTTTAGCTTTTGCTTTCTTGCCACCCAAGCTTTGCATGCCCTCACTTTTCCTTTCTGCCCATCAAAATCCTAGACAGCCTCCAAAGTTCAGTTCAGGTTCCCCCTCCTCCAGGAAGGATCCTCCAAAGTATATTCCCACTTATAGAGCACCTCACCCAACACAGTGTTATCATATTTTTTTCAAATATTACTGTCTAATTGTTTATATGTATTAGCCTTGTCTACCTGAGTGTAAGCTCCCTTAAAAGTGAAGGCCATGCCCTGTGGCACTTGTATCTCCCATAATACATAGTACCTAGTACAGAGCAGAGATCTGGGCATTTAGACACTCAAACTACTATACTGTTGATGGACTGATAATAAATATTGTAGGAAATGCTACAAACATCATCTCATCCCTAAAAAAGGATTTAAGAATATGGAAAGACATCTTTGAAGCCCGTGGGAACAGTAGAGAGATATAACTCACTAGTATAAACTAAATTTCACAGATTTATTGAAGCAATATTGGTCCACACCCTGAAGAATTAGGTTCATTATTAGTTCAAATGTTTGTTTAAAATAATATAAAAATATGCAATTGCATCATTCCTAAAATCATAGGATCATAGCATTAGAGCTGGAAATAACCTATCTTATCGAACCCCGTCATTTTAGAGATGAGGACACTGAGATCAGCATGATAGAATGATTTACCCAATGTTATGCAGGTAGTTCTGGAAATTGAATGATGGAAAGGAAGAGAGAAACAGAGGAAGAAAGGAAGGAAAGAAGGAAGGAAGGGAAAGAGGAAGGGAAGGAGGAAGGAAGGAAGAAAAAAAGGAAGGAAGGAAGGAAGGAAGAAGGAAAGAAAGGAAGGTAGGGATGGAAGGAAAAGAAAAAGAGGAAGGAAAGAAGGAAATAACTTATGGGTGTCATATATATCATATTGTATCTTAAAAGTAAAATTATCTCATGTTATATAGATCTAGAGAATATTTTAGTGTGGCTGACATATATTTTGGCTATAGTGATACAGAACAAATCCATCTATGTGGGTATGAGGTCTGTTCAAAAGAGTTTATCTGTCATGGGATAAGGAACGGGGAATAGATTCATCTTCGTAGATTCATGGTAACCATCCATAGTGAATGAGTTATTCAGCATTTTCTATATTGGTTGTACTTTGATACCTTTCTGTCCAAAATTCTCTTTTTTAATTAAAAAAGACAAATAAGCAAGAATAAAACACTGGAGCTGAAACTGTATTTTCCCTCTTTGCTCTAATCTTAAGAGCACATGAAAAGTAAGTGCTTATTTGTAAGGCAATGTGTTCACTCACACTAATGTTTTGTTCTTGGGTAGAAAACTTAATGCTGATAAATGTAAATGAACTGAAATTAATGAGATACAGGCCATGTTCTAACAAATTTTATTGTAATTATGCCATTGAATACCTAGCCACACTCAATAAGGAGGTCACTCTGGGTTAAAATCCCATCCCTGACATTTACTAACTGTATGACCCTAGGTACTTATTTACTAAGTCATAAAAGGTGTATAATCTGCATATTTGGGTATTGATGGGGGTAATGAAGATAGGCCCCTTTTCCACAATGACTTCCTCTCAATGATGACAGAGAGGGGCATGTTGGAAGCAGGTCCAGCGGATGCAGATGGGGTGGGGAGGTAGGGGAGCACTCTGTTTCCAAGGCTCTTGGGTCAGGGTCCTGAGCTGTCTATATTAGGGTATGAAGACAGATGGTAGTCAAGGTGGTGGTGGCAGTTTTATTCTCCTGAAAAACGCTGCCTCTGGTCTCTCTCTCAGGTAGCTGCGCTGCCTCAGTAAACTATCTGGCCATTCTTGAGGGTGGCAGCTGATTGGCAGGTGGTGGACATAGTTATCCCTTTGTCCACAGGGACTGCCACATTGCATGATGGCTGTGAAGGCTGGATTTGAAGCAGGACCGATTCCTCCACTGATTCATTCATTGAAAAATCTTTTAGAAGTTTATATGGTATACATAGTAAGGAGTTATCTCCCAGCCTCTTCTCCCTTTAAGTTTGCATTACTTGTTGTCTCTAACTTTCTCTGTGGAAATGACCCTTCTTACCTGAGCCCTTAACCTTTCTCACTATTGGCAATATCAAGTTGCATACAATTGAGACACTGTAACTCCTTGGCTTTTGAGCTTCTGCCAGGAGATCATTTCCAAGGAGATTTCAAACTACAGAAATGGCCAAAAAGGCTAGGTCCTAGAGGTCATCTGTTTGGTGATGGTGATTTCTTTTTGAATTGGGCATTGCAATTTATGGGAAAGGGAAGTTGGAAGAGATTCTGTCTTACTTGCCATTAGAGAAGGAGGAAAAAGGAAGGAAGACGGACAAGCAGGTGCATCTGACCTTTGAGTGCTGGCTCCCCAGTTTCTGTCCTTCATTCAGGACTCTAGTGTGCTAAAAGTGTGGAACACTTGCCACCAGCCCCTCTTTCAGTGAGAGTTGAGGCACAGTGGAGGAATATCCTATTCAAATGTTCCACAGAAAAGAGAAATGTCCTATAATTATATCCTCCAGACAAATACAAGTTTCCTATATGCCTCTTGACCTAACATAAATAAGCCTTCAAGTTAAATGAGAACCCGAGCAGGATAAGTCTCAGTAGGACAGCATCCTGAGCCTTCAGGTGGGAAATAGTGAGAAATCTTGGACCCTTTCTGTGAGTCCTTCTACTACATCACTCCCACAATTATCCCACATATACCCATGTTGTGGTTTCATGATGTGTTGTGGTGGAAATGTCTCAAAGAATTCAGAGTCAGACCACCTCTAACCCAAGTATGGGCATTTATTGAGAGTGACACCTCTCATGAAGCAGGCTAAGTTCCAAGAGGAACCAGCAACTTCAGAGAAAGCAAAATAGATTTTTATAGGGTAAAGATGTAATTATATAACAGGAATTAAGAATATTAAAAAGGTAGGAGGGGTTTGTTAAGGAAGTAGGTAATAGGAGAGGGGTCCCAGCCTCAGTGGAACTGCACATGTGACTACCCACAATGCATACAGAAACAGAAAAAAAAGCATTAGTATGTATGTATGATAATGATATTATAATAAGCCTCTCTACATCACAAGTTCACCTAAAGGACAACTTTTGCTATAACTGCAGATGTGCCTAATTAGGGAAAGTCCTTTCCATTGTTTTGGGGTCCACATCCTGCTTAAGCATCCTGGCGCTGCTGCCTTCTGATTGGCTGAGTATTGTGGTCCTGTCTGAGACTAGATGGATGTGGTTGGAGTTGAGTGCATGGATATACCTGCTGTCTCTGTAGGAAATATGAAGAATGGGTCTGGGGACAGTGGCTAGCTAGAGGCAATGGCTGGGATCCCATCACATGGACATGACTGCTGTTTCTGTGAGAAATATGAGTTCGTGCTGATCCAACCATTTTGGAGAACAATTTGGAACTATGCCCAAAGGGCTGTAAAAACGTGCATACCTTTTGACCCAGCAATCCCACTTCTAGGGCTATATCCCAAAGAGATCATACAAATGGGTAAAAGGACCCACATGTACAAAAATATTAATAGCAGCTTTTTTGTGGTGGTAAAGAACTGAAAATTGAGGGGATGCCCATCAATTGGGAAATAGCTGAACAAATTGTGGTATATGAATGGAAATGGAATACTATTGTGCTATAAGAAATGAGGAGCAGGAAGATTTCAGAAAAACTTTGAAAGACTTATATGAACTGATGCTGAATGAAGGGAGCAGAACCAGGAGAACATTGTACACAGTTATAGCCACATTGTGCACTAACTTTGACAGACTTGGTTCTTCTCAGCAATGCAAGGTGCTAAGACAATTCCAAAAGTCTCCAAAATACTCAAATGAGTATTTTCTCATGGAAAATACTGTCCACATTCAGAGAAAGAATTACAGAGTCTGAATGCAGATAGAAGCATACTATTTGCTCTTTTTTGTTTTGTCTCTTCTTTCACGTGGTTCATTCCATTGGTTATAATTCTTCTTTGCAACATGACTAATGAGAAAATATGTTTAAAGTGAATGTATATGTAGAGCATATATCAGATTGCATGCCATCTTGGGGAGGATGAAGGGAGGGGGAGAAAATTTGGAACTCAAAAGCTTGTGGAACTGAATGTTGTAAACTATGAATAAATAAATGATTACATGAATGAATGAATGAATGACTAAACAGAAATATGAGTTCATGGACATACCTGTTGTTCTAGTGAGCAGTGAGGCAAATATAAAGAATCTAGGATATTGAGGGGGGGCGGGGGTGGTGAGTGGTTAGGTAGGTGCAGTGGGCCTGCTGTTCAGTGGGGCCTATAAGGAAGTTAGAATATTGGTGCTGCGGGCAACTTTATTTGGATTCCATCACCTACATAATTATTATAAGTACTGATGTCTTTTAGAAGTGTTTTTCCCTATTAAGTCAATTTAGCTTGCCAATCATAATCTTGATAATAGTTACATTACTTGAATCTAATTAGTGAGTCCATATTATGAAGTATTTTTCCAGCCAAGTAGTCAAAAGGACCCAAGGAAACTCTGTCTCCATTGTCTGAATTCAGATTTAGCCAAAGTGGGGCATAAAAATAGGTAACCTTAGTAAATAGTGTCTCCTTTTGTAATTCCTACGTCAGAGTTTCCATTTGGCAATAGAATGATAAATGGTTTCTCATTCTTTTCACCTTGTTTCACACCTGGTAGTTACTATTATTGCCAGCTTTTCTGTAAGTCTAAGCAGAGATCTCTTTGGAAGCTAAGTTACTTCAAACTTAGGGGAGTCAAATGTTGATTACTATTCTGTTTATTCTGTCCACTCTAAGGATTTCTCTATGCAAAAGATTACGTTATTTCTATCATTTACTTGGGCCTCTTCGTGTTCTCCCATTTCTTCTTCTTTTTTTTTCCCCAGGAATTGTTTCCATCATGACCCTCACCGTCCTTGCCTATGAACGCTACAATCGAATTGTTCATGCCAAAGTGATTAATTTTTCCTGGGCCTGGAGGGCTATAACCTACATCTGGCTTTACTCATTGGTATGGACAGGAGCTCCTCTCCTAGGCTGGAACAGATACACTCTGGAGACCCATGGACTAGGCTGCTCAGTGGACTGGAAATCCAAAGACCCCAATGATTCCTCCTTTGTGCTTTTCTTATTCCTTGGCTGTTTGTTGTTGCCTATTGGTGTCATGGCCTATTGCTATGGCCACATTCTGTATGCCATCCGAATGGTGAGTTGCAACCTCTAAACTCCCAAACCCATCATTACCAAATTTTCTGTGAAACAGTATCCATTGTAATGGTACATAATTACTAGTTGCAAAATCATATAATTATGAATAGAGGAATCTAGGGAATTTTCTACTAAAAGGAATCTTATTCCAAAGTCACATACTATTGAGTTTTTCAAAATGTGGCTCACTTATGGGCCTAGATTGTGTGTGTGTGTGTGTGTGTGTGTGTGTGTGTGTGTGTGTGTGTGTGTGTGTGAAAGAGAGAGAGAGAGAGAGAGAGAGAGAGAGAGAGAGAGAAAGAGAGAGAGATCCTGACAAAACTTTAATGGTACGAAGCATAATGTAAAATCTTATATTTTCTTGATTTAGCAAATCTTTTTTTTTTTTGCAGGGGAGAGGGCAGGGCAATTGGGGTTAAGTGACTTACCCAAGGTCACACAGCTAATAAGTGTTAAGTGTCTGAGGACACATTTGAACTCAGGTCCTCCTGACTCCAGAGCCGGTGCTCTATTCATTGTGCCACCTAACTGCCCCTAATTTAACAAATCTTAATTGGTACTCTCAAATGTCTGTTAAGGGATCCTAAGATTATTAATAGGCCTTATATTTGTATCATGGGTGTTTTAAACATATAACTTGACAGTACAATAGGTGCAGGAGTTAGAAGACCTAACTTTAGATGCTGTCTCAAAGTTACTTAATAAGTTATTTGAAGGCATCTTTTGTTTCTGAAACTCAAAGTGAATGGAATATTTGGATGGGTGGAAAGATTTGGGGTATTAACCTGCCAGTGAATTACATGACCAACCAGAATTAGACCTGAATAGAAGGCAAACTCCTCGAAGGCAGGGACCATTTTGTTTTGTTATTGCTTACCCATTGCCTTACATGGTGCCTTATTCACAACTGACAACTAATACATGTTTCTTGAGTTGAATTGTTGAATCAGAGAAATAAATCACCAGAAGGCTGGCCACAAGTTAATGGATTTTTTCAGCTTTAGCAGCTCATGACATTGGGTATTGTGTTTTTACATAGGACAAAATACATGCCCCAATCAATGAAACAACATACTCTATATGGTTCTGGCAGCACGGTGTCATGGCATACCAGACATAGAGTCAGGAGATCTGGGTTTAAATCCTACATCAGATACTTAGTAATTGTGTGATCCTGGGCAAGTCCTTTAACTCTTAGAATCCCAATATCCTTTGCTTATTTCACAAAGCTATAGTAAGTAAAGTATTTTGCAAGCCTCCCAGTGCTATGTAAATGTAAATTTTTGTTTTTACAAAAGTAAAATAATTATAGTAATAATAATGGGAAGGGCCCCTGAAACACATTTTGTCTGAAAATCTTGGAATTATAGATATAGATCAGGAAGAGACCTCAGAGGCCATCCAATCCAAACCCCTGATTTCACAGATGAAGAAACTAAAGTCCAGGGAAGTGGGTACTTAGTTCAGAACATTCTAGGGAACTTCTGTCACATCCTCAGCATCTTTGAGGTGGAGAAATTAAAGGAATAGTAAAGTTACTGATTATTTAATCACCTACAAACTTTCTGAGAGTCAAGGGAACAGTTGGAGAATATAAAAAGGATTTCCAGCTTCTTTTCTCCAGACCATTCTTTTAGATGTCACTCTGGGATAAAACCAACCACAAATTGTCATGCAGTCATTAGCACTGAATTGTAAAGTTCAGTTGTTTTGAGATTAAGGTCTCAAAGTCCATATGTAGGATTTATGCATGCAGAACATCTGTCGTCAACAGAAATTTGTTATGTGTTTTGAGAGCTGGAGGATTATATTCTGGGAGAGATTGTTCTGAGATTCTTGTATTCTTTTTTTTTTTTTAACTCTACTGGTTTACCAGTTCAGTTCAGTTTAGTTGTTTTTAAGTCGTAACCAACTCTTTGTTTTTTGGCAAAGATATTAGATTTGCCATATCCTTCTTCAGCTCATTTTACAGATGAGAAAATTAAAGCAAACAGGGTTAAGTGACTTGCCCAGGGTCACAGAGCAAGTAAATGTCTGAGGCCAGATGTGAACTCAGGAATATGATTTTTCCTCACTCTAGGCCTGGCACCCTACCTAGCTGCCTGGTTTACCAGTGGAGTTTACCAGCAGAGTAAACCTTTAAGATCTAAGAGATTTACCTTTTAGCTAACCCAAGAAATTGGAAAGTAGAAAAATTCCCTTATGGGAAAACAAGATGCATTCCTGCCTCTTCAAATCTGTAATCTCTCTGATATAGGAAAGAACTACCTCAGTTGCCCCCTATTTGATCAGTACAAAGAACAAATAAGTTTTTAAAATACCAGTCTTAAGTCTAAGAGACTTGGAGTTCCAGGTTTCTTGCTTACTCTAACTGTATCACAATGGGCAAATTGTTTAATTTCTGTGCAAATTGTTGATCATAATACCTGCCTTATAATAATAATAGCTAACATTAGGTAGCATTTTAAGGTCTGTAAAGTGCTTTACAAATATTATTTCATTTGATCCTCACAACAACCCTGGCAGTAGGTACTGTTATTATTTGTATTTTACCGTTGAGGAAACTAAGACTGATAGAGGTTAAGCAACTTGCCCAGGATCACACAGCAAGTTAGTGTCTGAGGCTGGATTTGAACTCAGACCTTTCTTACTCTAGGTTGTCCAGTTTCTCACATCCAGATACTCTATCCATTGCAATACCTGGTTAGATCTTTTTTTTAATACCTTTTTATGACTGTTACAAGGAAGAAATCAGATAATGGATGTGCTTGAGGCTTTGTAAGACGTAAAATACTATACCAATGAAAGTTATTTTCTTTAAATCATCTTTGACTTTGTTTCCAACTTTTCCTCTTTTGCCTTTCTGCAGCTTCGCTGTGTTGAAGAGTTTCAAACTGTCCAAGTGATCAAAATCCTGAGATATGAAAAGAAAGTGGCCAAAATGTGTTTTTTAATGATAGCAACATTCCTGTTCTGTTGGATGCCTTATGCGGTGATCTGTCTCTTGGTAGCAAACGGCTATGGCAGCCTGGTCACACCAACTGTGGCTATCATACCATCTCTCTTTGCCAAATCCAGTACTGCATACAATCCAATTATCTACATCTTCATGAGCAGAAAGGTATGCTTTACAACAAACAGAATGCTTTTATTCATCATAGATTGGGAGCAATTCAGGTCAGCTTTAGGAATAATTCTCTAAATCAGGGATTAGCTGGAGGAAGAAAAAGACCTTGAAATAAATTGAGTATTGTATAAATTTCCTGTGAAACTTTAAACTTTACCGACTTTAGATATAGACTCAATAGGCCCATTTAAAAGTTGTTAATTTAGTCAGCCAAATTGCATGCTTGCCACATGTAAGGGCCAACGACTACAGAGATACAACAAACCACAATTTCTGCCCTTATAGTCTAGTTAAGGCAATGCAACATATACAGATGAAAAGATAATTAACAATGCAAGGCCATCAGATGCATTGAAGGACTGTAAGAGTTCTTATAAGACCATAAGAGGAAAAAAAATGTGAGCTAGTTTTTAGAGAGAGGAAATAAGTGGCCCTAGTTTGAGTGCAGCTCAAAGGAAATATAGGATTAAGATGAGCAGAGATGATTAGAGAGTATGTATCCCAGAAGGGAAATAGTAGGTAATGTGTGTTTTAGGAACAGTAAGGCCAGCTTGGCTAAAGGCAAAGAACAGCAGGAGATAAGGCTGGAGTGGTAAATTGGATAAGATTGAAAAAGCTTCTGAATGCAGGCTTAAGATTTCACATCTTATCTCATAGAAAATAGGGAGCCATTGAAGGGGAAATGTCATTTGAGCAGGGGAAATGATGAGAATTGTGATGATTAAAAAGGTTCTGAGAGACATAGTTTCTGGGTAATTTAATCATTTTATTAATAAGGCCAGCACGTTATTAATGAAAGGATGGTCCTTTAGCTGTCTCAGACTAAAGATAATCATGGCGGTAGGCTTACAGTTTATATGTTCTTTTGGAAGAGGAGTGGTGATCAAATCTGATTGGTTAACACAATAGGAGGTGAGCTATATTAAAAAGAGGGTCTGAGAGTGATATCACGTCACCTTGGACATAGAAACTATCTTTGTACTCAGACCATCCCTATTCTTGGGCTCTCTGGACAAAAGGATCTGTCTCCACCCAAATATCATGATCAGCAATATCCTTCAAGAAGCAGAATTTTTAAAATCAAGACTTTAGAAAAGGGGGGAAACTCTCTATTAATAATAATTTCTTTCAGAGGTATTTTGCTTACCAGAATCACATTCTTTGAGGATCAGGATGATAACTATGACTCCAATGTATTAGGCTATTCAACAGCAAGTTGGAAATGCCAGTTGAAAAATACATGATGTTACAACCAACGTCTCTGATAAAGGCCTTATTTCCAAAATTTACAGGGAATTAAGTCAAATTTACAAGAATACAAGTCATTCCCCAATTGATAAATGGTCAAAGGATATGAACAGGCAATTTTCTGAGGCAGAAATTAAAGATATC
>CM053584.1:112272619-112293838 GCA_028627135.1 Pseudochirops cupreus
ATAAAATATATGTATATGTATAAAATATATGTATATGTATATGTATATGTATATGTATATGTATAAAATAGACCAGTAAGTTTTATTCATTTTGTATTTTGTGCCAAACTGTGCTAGGTATAATGAGGAATACAAAAAGATATAAGACATGGTCCCTGCCCTGAAGTAACTTATAATTTAGTTGGGGAGATAACACAAACATGAAAAAAGGCAGAATACTATATAATAAGGGCTAAATGGTTCAGTGCAGACATTCCTGGAATTCAGAGGCAGAAAAGACTAATGTGGATATTTGTTCAATCTTTTTAAAAATAGAGATTATATTCCCTATTTTGAATTTGAAAACTAATAAAACATATTTTATTTCGTTCCAAGTACAGGAAATTGCTTTTTATGTAAGTGTGAATCCCCTCTACAGGGGATTCCTATTTGGACACTGAGACCACTATTCATTCTAAGATTGTGTGGCCTCAAATACATTTTTCCCCTAGTGGTTCAATGACTTTCAATGGGGATAGAAAAAGTTTCCCCACCCAAAATGTAAGAGAACATTGCATCAGAATCACTAAAATAATATCTAGATGCCCTTATAATACACACACACATACATATGTATGTGTGTATACATATATATATATACATATATATATGTATGTATGTATGTATGTATAAATGGGTCTAATTGTAAGACAGAATCATGTGGTTTGGAATTACATGATTATTTATATTCTTTGAGCATGTTTGAAGCAACCCAATAATCTTCCTTCATAGAAGAGAACTTCATTTCAAATGTTTTTTTTCTTGATTTGATTCATCCATGATTTCTAAGATTTAAATATTATACATTAAAACAAAAGAGTATGTTATTAATCTGACCTTTATTATCATTTTAACTCAGATGTATTCCAAAACACAAGCTTTCCAATTTAGTTTTTTTATCTGTAACATGGAGAAGAGTTGAAGTGAGGATACAAGTAGAGAAAGGGAATGTTGTATTTGCCTCTGACCATATCTTTAATGAGGATAATTCAGTAACTAACAAGTTGCTGATTATAATACATAGGATAATTTCATGCAACTTGATCGCATAAACATTTATTTTCACCACTTAATATCTATGAGACACTGTGCTAAGGCACTGGGGATTCAGAGGCGACCTCAATAAGCTTGCATTCTCTTGAGAGGAAAATCACTTAAAGAACATGAGAGGTAAAGAGAAAACCTGTCCTTTGAAGACTAGCTAGAGATAAGGACTTAATCTAGGATTTCATTACTGTAAGGAATTTCCACAGGAGCAAACTCTACTGAGGCAGGTCAGAACCGCAGCCATCTGTAGTCTTTGGCATTTGCCTGGAACACAGAGAGGTTAAAATGACTTTGCCCAGGGTCACACAGTCAGTATGGGTCAAAGTCAAACTCATCATCATAAATATACTTTCCTTTGAAACATGAATATGATCCCAGGGACCCATTAACAGAGAGGCTGTTGAGTTTTTGTTAGAGTGGTTACTACTGATGAACAACGCATCACTCATATCTTTTAAACCAGCCTTCTTTATGATGATTGTTAATTTTTTTTTGCTTTCTGGAGGGCGGGGGGGTGGTAGGGCAATTGGGGTTAAGTGACTTGCCCAAGGTCACATGGCTAATGATTATTTATTATGTAACTGGCTGGGTGTAAGTCTCTGGCCTTTTGCCCCACTGTAAAGTTAATGGGCTCTGTAAGGGACTGAACATGTAATTCTTGCTGCAACACAATGTTTTGTGTTGTGAGTTATTTTAGATAGAAGACAAAAGGCCCAGGGTAACTAAAAATATTCATCCTTAGGGAATTTATTTCCCCTTTCCTCAAGAAATGCCCAATTATCAGAATAATCTTCATATAGTTTTCTCGAATGGCATTTAAGATGGAAGACCTTTAACCTGACATTATGCTGTCATCATTCTTTTTTCTGTGCAGTTTCGAAGATGCCTTTTACAGCTCCTGTGCTTTAGGCAGCTAAAATTCCAGCAGCCCAAGAAAGAAAGACCTGTCATCAGGACTGAAAAGCAGATCAGACCTATAGTGATGTCCCAGAAAGTTGGAGACCGACCAAAGAAGAAAGTAACATTTAGCTCCTCCTCCATCATCTTCATCATCACCAGTGATGAGACACAGACGATTGATGACAATGACAAAAACAGTGGGACAAAGGTGAATGTGATTCAAGTTCGACCTCTCTAGGCATGGAGGGGGACATTAAAAGACAGGATTCTGTCTTTTAGACACAGTAGACACAGCTTCTGATCTTTAATTTTGAAGACTGTGATGGAATTCCCCAGAGGACTTTTGTTCCACTGTGATATGATAAAAACAAGTTGACACAGTTGAACCCCAGTTATGTTCACTGGCCTCAGAAAATAACCTGAGCAATGGTTTTGGTTAATGGGTGCTCCATGTACTAAAATATGACTTCACAACAGAAGATCAGAGGATTATTTTGAGCTGGAAGAGATATTAAAGACCATTTGGTCCAATTTCCTTTTACAGGTGATAAAACTGAGGCCCAGTTACACTGAAAGGCCATACCACTTGTTAGAGAGTCAGGAGTCATCACTTTACAAACATATGAATATTTTCATTCCAAATGTTTCTAAATGCTGTACTTTCTTGTGCTTGTGATGCTTTCTCTCTCTGTTTTGAATATGGCTTTCAGAATATCTGCATCTTACATATATGCATAAAATGGGTAGGAAAACTCACCACTTGTAGCTAAAGAGTACTGTCTTTTATGCTATTATGTCCAACTGTCTTCTTTACTAATGTGATATTATGACTAGCCAACTCTAAAATGAAAATAGATATATTCCCCATTTGCAATAAATGGAAACAATGCTCTCAGAAGACCTTAAAACTATGTGTGCCAATGATAACCAAATAGCAGATTAAGACAGATGTGCTGCTGAGCACAACTCTAAAATATGTGAGTGCTCGAGAAAAGACATCATCTTGAAAAAAAATTAATCTTGTGTTCTAAGACGATACTAATAAATACTTTTCTGGTATTAATATGTAGAATTCTGCATCACCAGAAAATCTATCTGGGGAAGATGACATTAACCCAGGGAGAGTCATCACCTACATGTGGTGAAAGTATGATAAGAGGTTTGTTAACCGCTTTGATTAATTTTCCATATATATATCTGCCAAGCATATAGTACTAGCTGAATACACATGAATTGGGTTAGTGTTAGTCAAGCACCAGTAGTGTATTAGAACATGGTCAGGATTTGGAGAAGAGACTATTCTTTTCAGGTAAATGTACAACTGAAAAAAGATTGATCTGAAATCATGAACTTACATGGCTTCCAGAGTGTCATACAGAATTATAGAATGTTAGAGCTAGAAGAAACTTTAGAGTTCATCTACTCTATGCTTTTATTTAATACATGCTCAGAGAGGTTAAGTAATTTTTTCCAAAGTCATGTAATAAATATTAAAGCCAGAACTTAAACCCTAGTCTTATGAGTCAAAGATCACTAGTCTTTCTATTACACCAGCTTCTTCCCTGGACTTAGAAGAAAAATATTTGCTCTACTTGTCATTATTTCATTTTTATTATTGGGACAACTGTTTGCCCTGGGATAGAATTTTGTATGTTTCATGAACTTGGGTATCTTGGTATATTGAAGAAAGAAGAACCAAAGAAAAAGTTTTCACAAAAAGTGCTTTTGAAAGTCACTCTTATTAGCCTAACCATAGCTTAAAGCTAAGAATCAAGTTGGTTAAATTGCCATTGAAGGTCTAAAATGAAATAAAACATTGTTTCATATGTCTAATAAAACATCTCGGCTTACGTTTTAAAATATTTAACATTTTTCTATTTTTGTACAGAAATTCAGGTGTTTAAAATGTTTAAATAAAATTATTAACTGAGCCATGTCATAGCCTTCCTGAGGCTAAAAAAGTCCTATTGACTAATTACTGTATATAATTTTTCTTTCCCGCAGAAGAATATGGACAAACAATTATGAACTGTGCATAAAACACTCCCAGGAGCACATTTTCTAAAACTGGGACAAAGAGCATTTTTATTCTCTACATCTTTAGAGCTCTTGGTGGTTACTTGAGACTCAGATTGATAGTGCTGGAAGCTATTTCAGAAACTTAGTCCAACACCCTCATTTGTATAAGAGGAGCTAAAATCACTCACCCAAGATCTTATGGTTAAGTTAGTGGAAGAATCTGAACTAGAAGTTGTCTACTCATTCTCTGCCCAATGCTTTTTCCATTAAATCAAGTTGCTTCTCTCCATGACTGGGCTCTAGCCTTAGAGAAAACCTATGAGGGTATCAGAAAGCTCTATTGACTTACTGGACAAAATATGAATTTATCCCTCAACTGACTTCATGTGTGACCACACAGATGACCTTTTAAAAATTATTGTACTGGCACAACATGATATTAATTTTTCATCTTCTTGTTCATGATGTGAACCTAACTAATGGAGTAATATATAAGAAATTCCAATTCATTTTAACAAAGAGGTAGGTACCCATAAAAGCAGCTGAGAAAAGGACTTAGTACATTTCAGGAAGAATTGGGCATCTGCACTATTGCCTTTTTAATTTCCATGATATAAATCCAGAGATAGTGTTAAGAGGGGAAATGCTTTATTTAACATTGGGGCTAACAGAATATATAGTAGACTGTACGTCCCTTCTAGGTTAGTAATGCACCAGAGCCTTGCTATAATGCTTTCATATATTGTCTACTAAAATTCAATCAAAATTTTAAAATGCCCAGAAGGATTTCATTGATAATACTATCACCTAAATGATTTCGGGCCCTCAGGACAATGTTGTCCTGAGAGTCCAAAATCATTCCAGTGCTCTCAATTTTAAAAAGTAGAATCTGTTTTGGTTTTTTTGCTCTTTTTAAAAAAATACACTTTTAAATAGCCCCAAAGAACAATTCAAAACAGCATTGCCATTTGAAGGATGCCTTCTATTAGTGAGTTGGATATGGAGGTCAATATATGTTTGTGAATGCCTGATCTCTTTTCCAAAAAGCCAACCATCTGCCATTAGATAATTTTCTTTCATAACGGCCAATATGACAATCTATAATTTGCTCTTTATTTCCATGGAAGTTTTAAAAAGAGGTTTTCAGTGCTCCTGAAGGAAGTGATCCAGTTCCACAGCATCTTCAGCTGGAACTTTGGTGACAGGTATGTTATAAATAAGCAGGTACCACTTAGGGCTGTTGTTGTCCCAAAGAAAAAGAGTCCCCTCTTTATAACCTGGAAGGAAAGGAGGTGTTGTTATGGTTTCAGTTGATAGGAAATCAAAACCTGATGAGAAGACTATGTTCCTGAGGCTTTTGTTCATGCTTTTCCTTTCAACAATTCAATTCCTCAAAAGTCTGTTAAGCTCTTACTATGTTTGAGGCATTGCAGGCTCAGCTCACGATTTCCCTCATTCTCCCAAGCTTTACTCCTCAGACACATATCTAGTTTTCATTAAAATTTTCTATGCATTTGTCTTATCACCTCCAACCAAAGATCAGAGATCATGTCTTTGACTCATAAAATCATAGACTATTAAAGTTGGAAAGAATGTAGAGACATTTAGTTTGGACTTTCTCCCAGTGCTTACATATAACAGACACATGGTAAATATTTTTCAGTGTAAACTGGCAGATTCTAAGACCTGTTATATAAAGCAAGCAGTTCTCAAATAGATGTTTGCATACATTTTGCATGCAAACGTCTCCATCTATTCATTATAACGTATCCAAGTGAGGAAGTGCTACTTACTCAAAGCAACCACACAGAGTCAAGCAGGCTTGGTTAGGAACCTTTAGTTTTCAACCAACTCAACCACAGGCAGGAACAAGGAAATGGATCTTTAGCTCTGCACTTGAGGCAGAAAGGAGATCAGGCTTATAGCTTTGTAAACTAAAGATATAAGTCTACATTAACTGATCAATAGCTATTGCTGGTTGCAGAAAACTGCAGGACATGAGAGAAAGAACTAGAAGGTCAGGGAATATTCCCAAAACCAGATTTTTACAAATAATCATATTGCTTTATGCTAGTAAAGCAGTGTTCTCAGGGCATGCTTACAAAATTGTAAGGTGTCAATTCAGTGCCTTATGTAGAAAAAAGGACCAATACAACAAGAAAATTGTTCAAACCTGTCATGGGGTGGAGGAAGAAAAGTTATGGGAATAGCCAAGCAACTCACTGAATTTTTCTGGTTCTCAGACAGTTGCATTTTAATCATTTAGACATATGATCTAATCAAATTTCATGTCATATCTTACTTTTGAGTCATTTTTCAGTCATATATATGACTCTCTGTGACCCCATTTGGGGTTTTCTTGGCAGAGATACTAAAATGATTTCTTGTCTCCTACTCCAGTTCATCTTACAGATGAGGAAACTGAGGCAAATAAGGTTAAGTGACTTGCATAGGGTCATACAGCTGGTAAGTGTCTGCTGTCAGATTTGAACTCAGGAAGAGCAGTCTTCCTGACTTCAGGCAGCCCAGGGGTCAGCCACATAGCTTCCCATGTCTCTTACTAAGTGAATGATATCTCACATTAGTAACTATATTAGTAACTTCAGCTTCTGGCCTGAGCTACTAATCACTCAGTAAAATTAAGTCTTGACAATGGTTTGGGAAATTCAGGCAGAATCTGAATTAATGGCCTTTTTCTGAGCTTTAGAACTATGTCTGGGAGATCTAAGGGCCTGGGGTGAAAGGTAAATGGTGAGTTCTGATGAGAAAAATCTCAAGGGAGAAGAGGGGAAGTACAAGGCCAACCCAACAGTTGTGAAACATTATTTGAAGGGTCTCAAAAAATACACTTGATATATTATATTTCTTCCCCTAAATGGATTGCTCTGGTTGTCTGATATTCCCAAAATAGATCCACTCCACATAGGCCTTTTCTACAGACAAAGATTCATAGAGACCACAGAGATCATCCAATTCAGCCCCCTCAATTTAGAGAAGAGAAAATGGAGGCCCAGGGAATGGAATGACTTCTCCAAGGTCATATCACTAATTAGCAGCAGAGCCAGGAGTAGAACCTAGCTCTTGTAGTTGTAAGTCTAGGACTCTTACCATATGTAATATAGCCATGAATTAAGAATGCTGGCTGGAAGAGGAAAAATAAGGCACATAGAGTATTTCACTGCCCTGACTCAGTGGGGTTCTTGAATAATCAGGGACCCTGAACATACAAGATATGGCATGAGGGCCCTGGGAAAGGAAAAGCAGTGAAGCAGAAAATCCATTACAGGAGTCCAAGGAGATCAGTACTTGAGCAAGACACAAGACACAGGGAACACTGGGGACCTGACTTTTGCCCCACTCAGCCTGTTTCCCCAAAACTTCATGATCTTTGCCCTAGGCTTGTGTTCATGTATCAGTAAGGTCAGACTTGGCCTGACATGAACTATACTGATTTAGCTGTGCCCATATGGCTGGGGGTACAGGCTTATATACAATTATATATACTTATTTTGTTGATGTTCAAGACTTGCTTCACTACAAAATCAAATAGAAACTATTTTGTCACCTAAGTAAAAACTGGGGCTTAATTAGTATCAATGCACATATTCAGAGAAAGCTAAATTAACTTGCTTCCTAGGCCTGGAGAGCAGTAAAATATTAGAAGAATATTCTGTGGCTGCTTAAACATTAACTATTCTGAACTTCCAGTTCTGGGTTTAAAATGACAAACTCACTCTCAACAGAGTCAAAGGGCCCTTATCAAAGGTTTTTCTTCATTAAAAAAATAACAACAACAACAAAGCACATTTTTATCTATGTGCTTTCACCAAGCAACAATTCAATATAAAGATATTGAATAGTGAATTTCCTACCTGACCTAAATCTGAATTTCCACTAAGGTATATCTTCAATGCCTCATTTCAGCAATCAGTTGGCCCTGGCTTTAAAGGCTGGCGGGTCCTGACTAACCTCGCACCATCCAGCAATGGGCTTTGCATCTGTCCTCTGAGAATCAGTCCAGGTAACTGCAGGGAGGATGATCAGCAGAAGGTACTCATATCAATGAAATCATAGATCTTTTGAAGTTAAGAATTAAAAAAAAATCTGAAACTTCAAGTGAAGCCTTTCATTTCCTTGATACCATGTGTTTAAAAGCAAAATTAGCAGCTCATGATTGTTCTATCTATCCATTCAAACAAGGTTTTTGAAGGATGAGCATTTTCTAGATGCTGAAAGTAGACTGGAAAGATTCACTTGAATCAGAGCCCTAATATGGTATCAATGTTTAATTTGCATCCCAAACTGGACGGATGACTAAGATTGACTATTCTCATTTGAGTTGTGTGACCTTGGGAAACATAATTTTTCACACTCTATCCCTAAAGGCTCTTTTGTTGAGTGGCTCTGGCACATTGTACTGGTTTGGAAACAGATTAATAGGAAAGAAGGTTTCTGAAATTTTAGACTTGCCTTTCTACTAGATAAATAGAGATATAGTGATAGAGATATTTAGACTTATATGTTGTTGTTTTTCAATCCCATCTGGCTCTTAGTGACCCCATCTGGGATTTTCTTGGCAAAGATCCTGGAATGGTCTGCCATTTCCTTCTCTAGTTCATTTTACAGATGAGGAAACTGAGGCAAAGTCACAGAGCTAATAAGTGTTTGAGGTCAGATTTGAACTCAGGAAGATGAGTCTTCCTGACTGCCGCCCTATATATATATAGACTTATATATCTCTATTTAAATATATGTCTATGTATCTTTAACTATCTATTTATCATCAGGATATGGCTGTAACCCAGGGTTAAGATGATAGAGACTGGTTAGGGATTTTTGTTTGTTTGTTTTAGCACTTTAATACTGATACTTCCAGAATTATTTAATTTAATTCAGAATTTTAAAAAAATGTCAAATTAGAAAAAAACCAATAAATGATGCTTTACTTAGCATATGCCCAGGACCCCTTGATGGCCTCCAAAACTAGATGGGTGAATGGGTGACTATTTAAGCTACTAAAGCTTAAAATTCCACCAAGACTTTTGGCACACCCCATATCTTGAAGGGGGAAAATATTTTCTTTTAATGGCATTACAAAACAATCAGGATATCTTTTAACCATGGAGCATGATGGTTTGAACCATAACTAAGCTCACTAAGCCAATAAAAGGCTTGTATGATGCCAATCACAGGGCTGGCTCAACTTACAAAAATGAAGAGTTACCGTGCAGTGTACTGTTGTCTTTTTTTTTTCATTATTTCTCCCTTCAAACTCTCTCTCTGACCAGCTCTCCTTTCTGACTTGTCCCATTAATCAAAGAGCCTTCATGGCCAAGGCCATTTTAATTTACAAGGCAGACAATTCAATTTGACAATCCTAGGAATCAGAATTTTAATGCTTCTACTTGTTAATTCTTTGGAAAGAGACATTGCTAGAGGCATATGTGAAGCAATAATATACCTTACATGGCAAGACCCTGTGATTTCACTGGTGAAGAGCTCCTTCTCTGTGCATAAAGCAAACCGACTATAGCTATATCCTTAGAAAACTGTGGTAAGTGGCTTGCTCATGGTCACGCCACTCCAAGTTTGTTAGGGGTGGGAATTGAATCCATGTTTTCTTGATTCCCGGTCTAGCATTCCATCATGCCATGTTGACTCTGAAACAACAAAGCTGTGTTGGAACAGTGAAAATTGGAAGCTGTTCTCACCTTTTTCTGCCAATTCCACTGTAAAACTGCTTCATGGTATCGTATTCTGGAAAAAGTGACCTGTAAGCAAATATTAAGAATGTCTTTAGGTATTCTCTCCTTTAAAAAAAAAAAAGGAGAAGAATACAGATAGACTAATGTTCTATAGATCAGCTCTTACCATAGTGTAGAGTGGAATAAAGGTAGATGGCATAATTACATGTAGACATTTTTCGATGTTCTTTTGGAAGATGAACCATCTCGAATTGACATGCGCTCGCATCTGAAACAAATGCGACACATTTCTTGTTACCACCACAACCTGCTCTTTCTTACTCTTGGTTCTAAAGAAATTGTTCCAAGCTGTAATTGTCAAACAACGTGATACTGGACATGTCATACTCACTTAAATTGAAGATATTACTGCCAATATTAGGAGATGTGTCGTTCCAACAATTCAACAAACTTGGATGTAAAGCTAGCTTGAGATTCAAAGTACAATATTGTTGCCAAAGGACACTGGGTTTGGAGGTAAGAGACCTGGGGGCAGCCTGGCTCTGCCATTAACCACCTAGGTGACATTACACCATGTATTTCATCTTTCTGAGTCTCAGTTACCTCTTATCTAAAATGAGGAAATTTTAGTAAATAATATCTGATCTACCTTGCAGCTCTAAATCTTATAATCTGATGAGAAAGTGTTTTGGTTTTTTTTTTAAGAAAAAGATGAGACCCTAAAAAGCAGGTATGGTTTGAGAAACATTTGTGGAAGAGGAGGAACACAAATCAAGATCTTGTCTCTCTACCTCCGACCATGGCTGAAAACTCCATTCCTTTATACATTGGATCCTCCATTCATCAGTTCAAATGTCCTTGCCCTTTGATCATAATAGAAAAGACATTAAGGAATAACCTACATATATCTCAACAAAAGAGACAATAATAATAATTGTAGCTAGCATTTACATATCACTTAAGGTTTGCAAAGTGATGTCCGTATCTTATCTCATTTGATCCTTACAACAGCTACTGGCAGGTAGATGGTTCAGTGGATAAAGAACTGAGCCTGGAGTCAGGAAGAACTGAATTCAAATGCAGCCTCAGACACCTACTAGCTGTGTGATCCTGGGCAAGTTTAACC
This sequence comes from Pseudochirops cupreus, assembly GCA_028627135.1. Classification (NCBI taxonomy): domain Eukaryota; kingdom Metazoa; phylum Chordata; class Mammalia; order Diprotodontia; family Pseudocheiridae; genus Pseudochirops; species Pseudochirops cupreus. The sequence goes on from CM053584.1 coordinate 112,283,456, forward strand.
TCTGTTTGCCTAGTTCACTGGAGAAGGAAATGGCAAACCACTCCATCATCTTTGCCAAGAAAACCCTAATGGACAGCACTGGCATGCTACTGTCAACTCACAAAAAGTTGGACATGACTGACAACTGAACAGATCACCCTCATTTCACAGATGTTGAAACTGAGGTTAAGGCACAGACTAAGCAACTTGCTTAGGCTCGAACAGCTAGTAAGTATCTAATGCAGAATTTGAACTCAGAACTGACTCAAAGGGAAGCACTCTTCCCATTATGCCCTCTGGCACTTCCATTGTCCCCTCTGGTCAGCTGTAAGAGCTGACATTCATATACTGCAGCACTTTAGCTTTATAAAATGTGTTCCTCTGTTGTTGTTGTTGAGTCGTGTTCAGTTGTGTTTGATTCTTCTGGAATCTATTCGAGGTTTTCTTGGCAAAGATACTAGAGTGCTTTGCCATTTCTTTCAGATGAGGAAACTGAGGCAAACAGGATTAAGTGACCTGCCCATGGTCACACAGCTAGTAAGTTACTTAAGTGCTTGAAGCTAGATTTGACCTCAGGAAGAGGAGTCTTCCTGACTACCAATCTCCACTCTATTCACTGTGCCACCTGGGCTGCCCCATCATCCACAATCACCAGATAATATAAGCACTCCATTTTACAGTTGAGAAAACTGAAATTTGAAGGGCAAGTGATTCGCCCAAGGTCACATAGCTAGTTAGCCGGTGTAAAGAGCTGGGACTAGCCTTGTCTCCAAACTTCAAGTCTAGAGTGCTTTCCACTAAACCATGCAAAAATAGTGAATGGACATTTATGGTCCGGTGTTTGGTCCTTTGAAGGGACCCTAAACCTTTTTCAATATAGATGGCCCTTTCATAAAGGGTTTACTGAAGCTGAACTGGTAAGAATCCGTGTGCCAGAAGGTTAGAAGCATTCTTCTTGCTTCCTGCTAGGAAATCAATGCTTTTGGCATCACACAGTTTGTCTGTGGCAACCATTCATCTGAAAAAACTGAAAGGCAGTTCAGAGACTATTCCCAAGTTGTTATGTTTGTTCTGTTTTTGAAAAGAATACAAGGAAAATATTGTGTAACATCCCTCAGTAAAATACTTCAGTGAGTCAGTCAGTCAATTAACAAGTATTTATTAAGAGCCTGTTAGGCTCATAGTCTTCTTTGGATTAGTATAAAGTCTACTGACTAGATCTTCCACAAGTTTATGTTACATAATCTCATCTGAACTCTCACTTGTGGCAAAGCAGTCCTAATCTATTTTCCCATTTAACACAGCCACTTTACTATACCTTTTTCACCCCTCATCAAACCTCTCAAAGCTCTGTATTTGTCCATCCAGACTTCCAATAAGAGTATAAAAACCGTTGAGGGGAGCTATGGGCCAGATTAACCCTGGGGAATTCTTACCTGTTGCTATGAACATCTGACACTAGTGGAGTCTGTAACATAATTCATAGTGCAGGAATTTGAGGCTTGGAGTCAGATATGATGAATGAGATTACTACTACTCCTATGCAAACAGACCAGAGGGCTGCCACTTTCTAACTGAATCTATCCTTCAATAAACATCTCTAGCCTTGGAAGATTCTCATGTGTCTTCTGCAACCTTACAATTCAACACTGCACACCAACTGGCTGGTTGTTTGTTGTTGTTCAGTGGCATCTGACTCTTTGTGACTCTGTAGACCATATTGTCCATTGGCTTTTCTTGGTAAAGATACTGGAGTGGTTTGCCATTACCTTCTTTGGATTAAAGCAGACAGAGATTAAGTGACTTGCCCAGGGTCACACAGCTCATAAGTGTCTGAGACTGGATTTGAACTCAGGTCTTCCTGACTCCAGTTCCAGTGTTCTATTTCACTGAGCCACCTAGCTGCCTCCAATTGGCTGTTACATCAAGCTAATCAACACTCTTCTCCATATATCCAATCAGTAGTTAAATCTTTCTGTTTCTACCTCTACAAAGTCTTTTATATGGGGCCCTTTCTTTCTAGTCACCCAAATATCACCTTACTTCAGGCTCTCATCTCCTTTTGCCTAGAATATTACAAAAGCATCCTGACTGGTCTCTCCTATCTCAGGTCTCTTCCCACCCTAAATCATCTACATGCTGCTGCAGATGTGACTTTCCTGAAGTGCCGATCTAACCATATCATTTCTCTACACAATAAACTCCAGTGGCTCCTTTCTGTTTCTAGTATAAAATGTAAATGTCTTCAATTAAATTTAAATTATTTTAAATATATATTTTTTTAACTGTAAGTTCCTTCATGAGCTAGCTCCAACCCATCTTTGCAGCTTCACTGCACTTTAATCCCTTCCTATACTCTGTGATCAGGCCAAATTAACTTTTCCATTTCTTCAAACCCAACATTTCATCTCCTCTCTCCATCAGACATTCCACATGTCTGCAATGCACTCCTACCATGAGGACCACCTTCTTCATGAAGCCTTTCCTGATCCCCCAGATGCCAGTGCCAAACCATCTTGTAGTTAACTGCTTTGTAGCGGTTGGTATTTCTCTTCTTTTATTCTTTATATACTCCCTGGTTAGAATGTGAGTGCCTAGCAAGGGGGGATTCTTTATCTCTGTGCTTGAATTCCCAGTGACTAATACAGTGTGTGGCACATATGATGCATGCTTCAAAATGCACATTGATTAATTATTTGTGTACTCGATCTACCCCAAAATTAAACTGGAAAATCTCTGAACGCAGGATGTTCATTGTAATCCTTCTTTGTATGTATAACAGCTAGAATGATGCCTTGAACATGAAGCAAGAATTTGGGAAACCCTTGTCCAATTTAGTTATATGTTATTTAAATCTATTCTCTTGCATTTTAAACTCATGTCATCTTTTTCTTTCTCCAGAGGAGATGGGGGGGTGGGGGGGGACAGAAAACTCATCACCACCCTTTTTAAATGAAATTTTGAAGCTTTTCTTCATAGTATCCATTTTCCAATCATTTCATTATTTTCATTCCTCTCATTTCTCAATCTTTGGAGCCTCAAACAAGACCAAGTGCTAAATTATGCTACATACAATGAAAACGTTAGACATGTTTTCTACATGCCATATATCTGTGATGATATCTCAGGGTTATATCTATTTTTTGAAGCAGCATCAATAGAACCCTTCAAATCACTGTGCTGTCAATTCAGATCGTAGATCAGAGTTTACAAAATATCAGTGTAGCTAAAGAAGTTTTGACATGCTTAGCAGAAGCTAGGGAGCATAGTGGATCGAGCGCCTGACTTGGAGTTAGGAAGACCTAAGTCCAAATCTGATCTTGGACAAGTCACTTATTCTGATCTTCACTTCCTCTTCTATAAAAGGAGCATAATAATACCTGTGATACTCTTCTCATGGGGTGGTTGTGAGGCTTAAACAATAGGAAATATGTGAATCCCTTTGAAAATTTTAAATCTATATAAATATCTGTAATATTATTATCATTATCCACTCAGAAATGTTAAGAGGAATGAGGTTTTATTTTTCCCTTTGTCTATACATGCTCTTCTATTGGACGTTTCTTATAGACCTATGGTGCTGAGGCAAAAACAGGAACTGAGAAAAACAGTACCATAAATAAAGGAAGAAGGAAAGAAAACTGAGGGATAGTCATTCTTTAGACGTAAAAATCTCTGGTCTGTCAAGATGGAATCAAACCTCCTCACTTACCTCTATGTAATTGTACATGGACAAATCTGAAATAGCATGATCATCTGGCATTCTAAATCTTGAGAATTCAGGAAGACAAGCACCTAGGAAAACAAATGAAATGATTCGATCAGGTCATCAAAATAAGTCCCTTAAAGTATGCTAGGCTCTGTGTACTGCAAGTACCTAACATAATGAGTTCCACAGCCATTAGCCGCCAATGGTAAATAGTTCACATGAAAGACTATAATTGACATTAGTTTTCAACTGCTAAACCAGAGTTTTCTGGGTTTTTTTCCCCCTTTTCCCTCTTTGGAAGTTATTCTGGATCTATGATTAGCATCAAGATTGACAGTTTCCCCTGACATTATTTACCATTTAATCATCGTCATCTTTCTTGTTCCACAAAGGTTTGGGGTCTTAATCTTCAACAGCTGCAATTATCTTGCCTACAAAAAGTCCATTCCCTTCTTTGGTATGTCACTGGATAAGTAAATTAATTTAGATAGAATTAATTGTCACTTATATATTATATTGGCTCAGCCTACACATGAACTTTAAATGTTTCTCTTTCTTCCTTCATTGCCTTTAGCCCTGTCGCTTAGTATCCATTTCCAGAGACTCCTTTATCTCTCTCAATGAAATCTGAATGAAATTGAGTGCGAAGTGTGTGTGCCTAAATCGCAAATCAATTTCATTCAGAGACTGTGAGCTCTTTGAGAGGAGGGACTGTGTTTTTTGCTTTCTTTGCCTCCCAACCCTTGGTTAGCATAGGCTCTGACACATAGTAGGCACTTAACAATTGCCCAGACCCTGTGCTAAGACATTGGAGAAGAAAGTCAAAAAGGAAACAGTACCTGCCCTCATGGAGTTTACATTCTATGAAAGGAGACAGCATGTACCTAAATAGGTATATACAAAATATAGGGGATGATGACTAGGCCGGTGATTTCCCTGGTTTAGGGAATTCCCATGTAGGGAAGCTCATTGACCAAATTCAGACCAGTGCCTTCTCTGAAAGAAATCTTAGGGAGTCTTTGAGTGTTTCAGTCTTAGAGAGTTGCCCATAATGCTGGGAGGTTAAGTAAAGTGCCCAGGGTCACAAAGCCGGTTGTGTCAGAGATAGGTCTTCAACCCTGGTCTTCCTAACTCAGGGATTAGCATACAAAATAAATACAAGTTATTGTGGGGGTTGGGGGGGAAGTGGTACCAGCAGCTGTGGGTATCAAAAAAAGCTTCATGTAGAAGATGTCACTCACGGAGAGCTTTAAAAGAAACAAAAGTGTCTAAGAAGCAGAGATAGAGTGGGAAGACATTCCAGTGACAGGGGAAAGAGAATGTAAAACTGCAGAGGTAGAAAGTCATTTGTGAGGAGCAACAAGGTCAATCTGGCTGAATTGTAGAGTACAAGATATGGAGTAATGAATGAGCTTAGAGAGGTAGGAGCTAGGATGTGAAGGCATTTAAAAGCTAAACAGAGGAGCTTATATTTAATAAGAGGCAACAGAAGAATAATAAGAATTGTACTTTTTTGGGGACCAGTGCTGGGCAAGTGTTTTGGGTACTAGAGATGGGGACACCCAAATCAGAGATGGTATCACAGGGGAAAGGAATAAAGCAGTGAAAATGGGCTCTGGATCCCTAGCATCAAGGTGTTTTAGAACAGAAGGACTGTAGAGAAGGGGTGAGGGAGCAGTTCTCAAATGTGAAGTCAAAACTATGGTTATAATAATACAGATAATTTTTATAATAATACTGGAGGGTCTCATTTGGGAAGGCTTGGGGTCCTTTTGGATAGGTCAGGCCTCCTTGGCCTTCAGAATACCCACCACATGGTGTCACTCTCTGTTTTTATATATCATATACAACACTGAATAGTAATATATACTAATACTCTTTCTGCAAAGTACATATAGTTGAATTCATATATGTTAAATATATATGATGCAAATCTACTGTAATCTACAATATTGAATTCTAGCAAGGGGGATACTGTGGGTGTACTGGGGCCTCTTAATAGAACCCTTAAAATCACATTCATCACTTTTTTCCTCATATTGAGCCAAAATTTGCCTCCCTCTTCGCTCCTTTGGAGATATGCCTGGTTATACAGAGAAAAGTTTCCAGAGATTTCAGGTGTTAAACCAGTCAATTCAGGGATTTAGTGTTCTAGCATGGTCAACCCCTAGATTTCTCATTTAGTCACCCTTACAGAATTCTGTAAACCAATCTTTTTGCTCATTTAATTTCTGGCCCACTATCTGGTTATGTAGTAAGAGGCAGGTTATCCATTTTTATATCCATGATACAAACAGATTATTTTCACCTCATGTTTTTTCATAGAATCATAGAATCCCATGGTTTGAAGGAAACTTGAAGCCTCCACTAACCAAAACCCCTTAACACCCTTGTCAGTCATCCATTTTCTGCTTGAACACATCTGGTAATGAGGAATCCATTCTTATCGGCCAGACCATTCCATTAAAAAACAAAACGAACTCTTTAATTGTTAGAAAGTTCTTGTTCATAGTGAACCATAATATGACTCCTTGAAATTTCTCAATAATTCTGGTTCTATTCACTGGTGCTACACAGAAAAAAATCTAATTTCTTGCTCATTTCTCTGTGGGATAGTGTTTTACCATTTTTAGGGACAGAAACAGTAGTGGACTGCACTAATCAGTTTTTTTTTATTATTATTATTACTTTTTTATAAAAGTATGGTGGTAGAGAAAGAGAAAACCGGTAGCTAAATGAGGTTTGGAGGTCAGCCATGGATTTTACTTATCCATAATTTCCTTATATACTTTTAGTAGGTATCACTGGATAAAAATGGTCAAATTTTTTTTATTTTTGTACAAAATCTACATTGTAGGATTTAACCCTATCAATCTACTAGAAAAAGAAAGTAGAAGTGATATGTTTAGCAGACCTAAGAAACTTACCATCTCTAAAATTTGCCAACCAAGAATATTCACATAGTGGTACAAAAAGTCAGAATTTGAGGGAGCTAATAAAGCAAAAGACAGAACTATGGGTTCTGCTGACTTTTCTCCTACAAATTGTAGCTACGCAGAGGTTTTAATGCTCTGTTAACTGAGTAGTTAATGGGCTTTCTTGGGAAATAGATGCTATGAGAGGAAGCTAGGCACACCAAAGCTATCAGTATTGTTTCAGATTTTAAGTACCCTTTTGCTCACCAGTCCAAAAGGGATTTACTTACTTAAGTCGTTATGGAATTTATCCATTAATTCATCAAACACCAAACAGTCTTCAAAGCCCTGAAAAGAGATAAATCTAAGATAGTAAACTGGCAATAATAAAAGTCCACTAGGTTCTTAAGTAAGCATACCCTCTTTAACAAATTAATTTAAATTACATAAAACTTTCCTCAGTCAAGGAAGAATAATTGAGCCCTGGTCATCTTGCTCTGCTGTTGTCATTATTTAATGCAGACTATTCAAGTATTAAATAAGAGATAGGTATAGTCAGTAAGACCCTGCACTTGGAAAAAAGGCGACCAATTTTTGCCTCAGACATTTAATTGCCAGTTTATTGTTCAGTCATGTTCGACTCTTTGTGACCCCATTTTTGGTTTTCTTGGCAAAGATACTGTTGGTCATTTCCTTTTCCAGCCCATTTTCAGAGGAGGAAACTGAGGCAAACAGAGTTAAGTTACTTGTCTGATTGTGGCAGGCCATAAACAGCAAGCAACTATTATGTGTCTGGGGCATACACCTAGCTGAGGTGTTCTGGTAAATGCTTAACAACCAGCTCTCCAAAGAAAAAAAATTAAATTAAAGTTTGATCCCCCTTATTAGCATTTTCTCCATTATTTTACCAAGCCCTTATTTGTAGCCTTATATCTGATGTGTAAATGCTTGCATTGAAAACTTAAGAATTGGCTCTCATGAGGTGGTTAATGTTGGCTCCAGCACACCCCTGTTTAATAGTTATGTAATCCTTAAGGTGAGTGTTCCCCTAAGTTATGCCTTTGGTCATCTTCTTCTTTTTATGCTCTTTCTTGGCAATTTCATTCAGTCTTGTATTTTAACTGTGACCTATCTAAAGATAATTTTCACTTTATATTTCTAGTTCCATGACTGCATCTTTAATGGATCACTTGATATTTCCACTGGGAGGTCCTGTGGCTACTATAAAGTCAATAAGACCCAAACAAGCTTATTATGTTTCTCCCTAAAGCTGCTCTTCCTTCTCACACCATTATACTTATTATTGGTATCACTGTTTACTTCATCCCCATCTTCCAAGCCTTAGTGTTATATTTGAGTTTTGCCTCTTCCTTACCTTTGAGATCCAATCAGTTAGCAAGTACTACTAATTTTATCCAAGACATCTGTCATGTCCATTCCCTCCTCTCAAATCCCACCACCACCACCAAAATACAAGACCTCATTATTACCCACTTAGACTACTACCATAGCTCACTACAATTATTCCCACCTCCACTCTCTTCTCCCCAGTGATCCTTACTTCCTCCATACCAATGCCTGACTAATTTTTCTTATGCATGTATAACTTGTCTGTTCAAAAATATTTAGTGGCTCCCTATATTCCCTATTGAATCAAATTAAAGCTACTTTGCTTGGTATTTACAGCCTGCCACAATCTGGCACCCCTTTCCCCTTCCAGTCTTATCTCATATTATTCCCCTTTATGCCTCTATCTTCTAGCCAAACTGGACAAATCTCTTCCTAGAGAATACATCACATTCTTTTTTTTTTTCTCAGTGCCTTTGCTCACTCTGGCCTTATGCCTGAAATATACTCCCTCTCCTTTCTTGCCTACTGAACGGCTTTAAAACCCAGTTTAAATCCCACTTTCCTCATGAAGTCTTCCATTAATCCCTTTCAACTTTCCCCTACTGCCTCATATAGAATTTTATATTGAAACTCTCTAGAGAATTTATCAGGTAAAATTATATATTATAGTTAGCTGTTTCTGTGTTATCTCCCTAAAAGACTTTTAAGTTCTATGCTAGCCAGGACTGTCTTATGTAAACTTTGTGTGAAAAGCAAAAGGTACATTTGGAGCACAGTGAGTAACAGTGAGTAAACCAATTTGACCTAGTTTACTGACCAGAGTAATAGGGATGTTTATGTTAATCTTTCCATTTAAAAAATAAATCCTTATAAAAGAGAATTATAAAAAGAAGTGCTTATGCTCACCAACTATTTAGACTTTTGAAAACTAAATTATGTCTCCACCACTAAACACTAGTGGGCTGGCTAACCTTTTTTTGAAAATTTTAAACTTAAATAAAAAATGAGAAAAGAAAAAAAATTGCCATGTACACAGCAGACAATATTCAGAGGATTCTCTGAATCCTCACAGCAGAGGAATCAATATAAAACAACAAATGTCCATTTAAAAAAACCTATATAATAAATACTATATATTGTTTTCAAAGTTACCCAGCTTTGCTTTCTTGTTAATTTCCTTTTGTTCTCTGCTGTGCACTTTTTATTTTATTTCTTCCCTCTCCCTCCCCCCCACCCTAAAGTAGGCTACTATTCTTGCTTTTTTTTTACATACTAAATTCTACTCCTGTCCTTTATTTTGTCTTTGGTGGATCTCTCGTTTTTATAAAGTTTATTGAAAGCAACATATCGTTGAATTCAAATTTTTGATCTGCTATCCGTTTCCGTTTTATGGGCAAATTCATCCTATTCACATTCTAAGCTACAATTACTTATGTATTTTCCTGTTTCAAATTTTTCTTCCTATCCTTCTCAGCTTATTCACCCTATCCCTTTTCACTCTTCTGCTTTACTTGTACATGCTACCTTGCCTTCCTATTCCTTAACCGATCCACTCTTATAAAAGTCCTGCCTTATCCTCTTTCCCCACCCTATCCTCTTGCCCCCTTATTTCTTTCTAAATTTAGAAAACTTTTACACCTTTCTAGATATATATGTTGTTCCCTCTTTTACCCATTTTCAATGAGAATAGGTTTCAGCACTATCCACCCTTCCCCTCACTACTTCTTCTGTATCAACTTTTCCTCATGCTTCAATTGTATGGGATAATTACTCCTTTTTATCTTCCCCTAGTTTTATTTTTTTAGAATCACTATACTCAGCTCAACCCATGCCTTTCTTTCAAACTACCCAAATAATAACTACTGCTAATATTTTCACGTATGTGAAGTAAACAATTTGACCTTATTGAGTCCTTTATAACTAGTCTTTAATGTTCTATTTCTCTTGGATGTTATATGTTGAATTTTCTCTTAATTTCTCATGTTTTTGCTACAAAAAAAAACCTAAAAGTCTTTGAGTTCATTAATTTTTTATTTTTTTTTTTCCATTCAGGATTATACTGAACTTTGCTGGGTAAGTTACCCTTGGTCATAACCCTAGCTCTTTTGCTCTACAGAATATAGTATTCCAAGACCTATGGTCCTTCAACATGGTAGTTACTAGGTCTTGTGTAATCTGTATTGTAGCTCCATGATATTTAATTTTTTTCCCTATTGCTTTTTTTTCCCTATTGCTTCCAATATTTTGCTACAGCTGTCCTTTCTGCCTGGGAAATGAAACCAGGGACTTGTAACGCCATGCACCAGCAGATTCCCAAAGGAATGCTACTGTGAACAGCTTTTAGAGTTCAGATTACAAAATAGAGTGAACACTCTGTTTATTCCATTACAAATCAAGACAAACATTCAAAACATTCTAATATTCACAACA
>CM053584.1:112294338-112319116 GCA_028627135.1 Pseudochirops cupreus
GTATTTTGGGGTGGCTATGTGAGAGCTGCAATGTGTTGCTGCTGCTACCCAGGCTTATAGTTTTTAAGCATTTTATCTTTGCCTGTTTGAAATCTCTCTTGGTGAATTCATGATTTAGGTTCGAACCATTTTCTCTCCCTTTCTCGGTTTTTCTAAAGAAGCTATTTTTGGGAAATCATCATGATTTCATCTGTGTGTATTATTTATGTTTTATTCATTCATTGGCCATCTTGAAGATATTCAATACTTCCCTTCCAGAAAACCATTTCCAACAAGAATGTTGAATTTTCATAGGAGGCATAATTTATTCAAGTTTTAACGGAGTTTAATACATTTAACACTAACAAACAGAGAGTCACTTCTTTCCTTAAGTTTGCCATACAGGACATGGATCCTATAAAAATATATGTAAATGCACATATACGTATAGATGTTTGTGAATATATGTAATGAATGTATTATATCTATGTGAGTATCTTTGTATGTATGCATATATACATATGTGGCCCTGAGATGCTAAAAAGATCTATTTTAAAATTTTAATACATGCATTCATTTTTATGATTGAACCAAAAACTGTACTGTGATTCCCCCCACCCTCTTAGCCACATCTGCTAGGGTCTATCAATTAAACTGTTTTCACTTAGTTGACCTGATCTGCCAAATGGCTGCTTTGAGTGGTACTTTTACTAATTAACTGGTTCTTGGGGATTATGTAAGCATAGCCTTTGACATCAGGTAATTGGGATATTTTGCTTCAGATGATGACTTCAGTCTCTTGATTAGCAAAGGGAACTCACCGCATTCATGCCTTGTCCAAAAAAGGGCACAATTGCATGCGCTGCATCTCCCATGAGTACACATTGGGAACCAATGTGGAATGTAGAGCATTTGACAGCGATCATAGCCTGGGCTGGCAGCAGAAAGTAATCTCGCTTCAGTGCTTCCCTTCCAGGGGGCAAAAATCATAAGATATATGGATTAGCATGAAGAATCAGATAAGCCTAATGACTTTGTCACATTAATATATACCTAGCTTTGCTGATGAAGAAACAGGAAAGGCAAAGACCTAAAAGTTCTGCACAGCTCTGGTATCATGTTTCTGTGTAGGTCTATGTTTCTAATTACAAAACTACTATTTACACAAAATTAGCATTTACTATGTCTGTTACAATGCAAATATATTCAGGCAGATGTTGAGTAGCTAAATTAAATTCTAGATATTTCCCTCTTATACAATTTTCAAATTCATTAATATGTTTTGGGAAGTTCAATCTAACTATTTCAGTATTTCAATCTAGGCTTTTCCATAAAATAAGAAGAGGAACTCACATTTCTAGAGAGCTTTGAGGTTTACAAATAACTGCTTTATAACAAGTCTGCCAAGGATATAGTGCATGTATTATTATCCACATTTTACCAATGAAGAAGCTGAGGTTCAGAGAGGTTTGGTGATCTCCCTAAAATCACTTAACTCAAATCCAGTCACCTTGATTGCATGTGTGGTGATTTTATCATTACACCCCAATACTTCTCAATGTTTATGATTGTAGTTAAGTTTCAACAATTTCAAATAAAATGCCCCAAACATCAGCAGCAATTTCAGATCCCTCAGGAATTTTACATACATTCTATTCAATCAATAATTATTCACTAAGCACTTACGATGTGCCCAGGATTGAGCTGTACTAAGAGACAATAAGAAACAATTACTTTTCTAAGCCCTCAAAGTCTCAAGAGGTAATCAATTTCTTAAATCTCAATCAAAGATTGCCTCCATCTCAGAGGTAAAACTCCCTTCTCTTTTTTTAGAAAGAGCTTTTTCTTTTTTCTCTCTGCCTCTGCTCTGTCCCTTGTTCTTCATGTCTCACACATACAATATGTGCAAGCATGCACATAGACACAGACAGACACACACACACACAGACACAGACACACACACACACACACCCTACACAGTTTTAAGCACTTGTTCCTTGGCTGCAGGAAAATGAGTTAGCAGTAGAAAGGTCACTAGACCTGGAATCTAAAGTAAACTCTGTCATTAACAAAATGCAGAAAAGCCTTTGTGAAAACCCCTTGACCTTTCTGGAACTAAGGAGTTTCCTCATTTGTAAAATGTGGGGCACTGAATTCCTTCTAGCCCTTCTAAACCTAGGGTACTGTGGCATTGTGGAAGAAGCACTGAATTAAGAGTCAGAGGATCTGGATTCAAATTCTGATTCTGTTACTTGCTACCCATGTGACCCTTCTGAACTGCAGTTTCCTTATTTGCAAAATGAGAAGACTGAACCAGATTACTTCTCTGGATGCATCCAGCTCTAAATTGGTGATCCTAGGATCTCAATATCATCATATTCCACAAAAAAAAAAGCACATGCAAAACCCTTTCCTAGAGAAATTTTTTTGGGGGGAGGTGGGCTTGGGGGAAGAGTCTCAGGATTATGCAGAATTCCTCATCAAAAGAAAAAATCCATTCAGATTTTATGCTGTAATGCAGATTCAGATCCTGGTGATTATATAACTGATCTAAACTAAAAGAGAAAAAGAATTTTAAATCCCTTGCCTAATTTTATACAATTCAAGTTCATGAACCAGAATATATAATTGTGGATAATGAAACTTACTCTCCTATTAGGGGGATGGAATCTGGAAAGTACTTCTGGAAGAAATCCAGCACATCACTACCTGTGGTGAGCTTTTCAAAATCTTCAAAGGGCATGAACAAAGTACAGGTAAATGATTTGTTCTGTGTAAAGAAAAAAGGCACCTCACATATCAAAGGAATAAGAGATCTGGAAATACAATCATTGAAGATATAGCACCAAGTCACAGTCCTCTTGGCTAGGTATCTTAGTGTCAGAGAGGCATCCTAGCTATATACTTTGAAGCCTAATACACACACATGCATACATACATACATATATACATATACATATTCATATACATGTACATATACATGTACATATGTGTGTATATATATATATGTATGTGTGTATATATCTATATCTATATCTATCTATCTATCTATCTATATATATATATATATACATACATATAACACTTATGGAAGGAAATCTCACCCCTTTAACCTCACTCTTATACCAAAAGTATACAGGAAATCCCAGGACTAACCCCACAGGCCTGGATTGGGCTAAATATTCTGTCTAAATCAAAACTGTGAAAGCTCAGTAGTTTTTTTTTCCCCCCAGGTATGCACTGGGCTATTCAGAATGTTAAATAACAGTCTTGGGCTGCTAAATTTCTCCTTTCTCTTTTCTCCCTTGTCTTTCCTGTAGATATTAAGAAGAAATACACATACTACGGCAGCTAGGTGGTGCAGTGAATAGAGCACTGGGCCTGGAGTCAGGAGGACCGGAATTCAAATCCAGCCTCTGGCACTTAGCACAAAAAAACTAGCCGTGTGACCCTGGGCAAGTCACTTAACCCCAATTGCCCTGGCTTCCCCCCTCCAAAAAGCAAAAAAAAAAAGAAAGAAATACACATATATATACAGTCGCACATAATGTATGTGTATATTTATATGTGTAACTATATATAACAGACTATATGTGTGTGTATATATATATATATATATATATGTATATGTATGTATGTATATTCAGTCATGTCCAACTCTTTGTGACCCCATAGATCATAAATAGCGCAAGCACACCAGGCCCCTATGTCCTCTATTTCTTGAAGTTTGCACAACTTCATGTTCATTGTTTCCATGAAGCTATTTCTCCATCTCATTGCCATCTCCTTTTATTTTTGCCATCAATCTTCCCCAACATCAGGGTCTTTTCTGATGAGTTTTATCTTCTCATTTATGTTAAGCCAAAGTACTTAAGCTTCACCTTCAGCATTTGACCTTCCGATGCTTTAAGTATTGACTAATTTGATCTTCTTGCTGTTCAAAGGACTCTCAAAAGTCCTCCTATACAACAATTCATAAGTATCAATTCTGCAGTGCACAGCTTTCCTTATAGTCCTTCTCTTATAGCCAGCCATACTTTGCTACTGAAAAACCATAGCTTTGACTATATGGACCTTTATTAGCCAGGTGATGTCTCTACCTTTCAGTATGCTACGCAAATTTGCCATAGCTTTTGTTCCAAGAAGGAAGCGATGGCTGCATTCGCCATCTGCATTAATCTTTGAGCCCAAGAAGATAAAATCTGACACTGTTTCCATTTCTTCTCCCTCTATTTGCCAGGAAGTGATGGCACCAGTTACCAAGTTTTTTTGGTGTTAAGCTTCAAGCAAGCTTTTATACTCTACTCTTTCACCCTCATCAAGAGGCTTCTTAATTCTTTATTTCCTGCCATCAGAATAGTATCATTTGCATATGTGAGATTGTTGCTATTTCTCTGGGCAACTTTAGTTTTGGTTTTTGATTCATCTAGCCTGGTATTTGGTATGATGTATACTGCGTATAAGTTAAATAAATAAAGTGACCACATATAGCCTTATTATATTCCTTTTCTAACCTTAAATCAATCAGTTGTTACATGTTTGGTTCTAACTGTTGCTTCTTGACCTGCATACAGGTTCCTTAGGAGACAAGCAAAATGATCTGGTACTCCCATCTCTTTGAGGACTTGCTGAAATTTTGTTGTGATCCACACAGTTAAAGGCTTCAGTGTAGGCAATGAAGCAGAGGCAGATGTTTTTCTGGAACTCCTTTGCTTTCTCTGGCAATTTGATCTCTAGTTCATCTGCCTCTTTGAAAACCAGCTTGTTCGTCTGATAATTCTCAGTTGCTGAAGCCTAGCCTGCATTTTTAACTTGCTGGAGTGTGAAATAAATGCAATTTTTTTTTTTTTTTGCAATATGAACATTCCTTGGCATTGCCCTTCTTTAGGATTGCGATGTAAAGTGATATTTTCCAATCCAGTAACCATGCTGAGTTTTCCAAATTTGCTGGCATATTGAGAACAGCTCTTTAACAGCATCATCTATCAGGATTTTAAATAGCTCAGCTGGAATTCCATCACCTTCACTAGCCTTATTGCTAGCAAAGTTTCTTAAGGCCCATGACTTTATTTTCTAAGGTGTCTGACTCTAGATCAGTATGGTTATCTGTGATGTCAAGATCTTTCTCTCAGGGTTCTTTTGTGTATTCTTGCCGCCTCTTCGTAATCTCTTCTGCTTCTGTTAAGACTCTATTATTCTTGTCTTTTATCATGCCTATTTTTGCATGAAACATTCCCTTGATATCTCTAATTTACTTGAAGAGATCTCTGATATTTCCCATTCTATGGTTTTCTTCTATCTCTTCGCATTGCTTATTTAAGAAACCTTCTTATTTCTCCTTGCTATTCTCTGGAATTCTACATTCAGTTGGATATATCTTTCTCTTTCTCCTTTTATTGCTTTCTTTCTTTCCTCAGCTATTTGTAAAGTCTCATCAGACAGTCATTTTGCTTTCTTACTCTTCTTTTTTTGGAGGTGGGGGGATGTTTTTTGCTGCTGCCTCCTGTACAATATTGCAAACCTCTGTTTATAGTTCTTCAGGCACTCTATCTATCTATCACCAGATCTAATCCCTTAAATCTATTCATTACCTCCACTTCATATTGATAAGGGATTTTATTTAGGTCATATCTATATAGTCTGATGTTTTTCTGTACTTTCTTCAATTTGAATCTGGTTTTTGCAATAAGCTCATGATCTGAGCCACAGTTAGTTCCAGGTCTTGTTCTAACTGATTGTATAGAGCTTTTGGTTATAAAGTGTATAATCAATTTGATTTCAATATTGACCATCTGGTGATGTCCATGTTTAGAGTCATCTTTTCGGTTTTTGAAAAAGAGTATTTGTTATGATCAGTGAATTATCTTGATAAAACTCTATTAGTCTCTGCCCTGCTTCATTCTGCATTCCAAGGCCAAACTTGCTTGTTATTCCAATTATATTTTTATTTCCTACTTTAGCATTCCAATCTCCTATGATGAATATAACATCTTTTTTTGTGTTATTTCTATAAGATGTTATAGGTCTTCATAGAGCTGATCAACTTTGGCTTCTTCTACATGAGTGATTGGAGCATAGTTTTGTATTACTGTGATAGTGAATGGTTTGCCTTGGATTCAAACAAATTTCGTTGTTTTTGTTTTGTTGCTTTTTTTTTTTTAGATTATACTCTGGTACTTCTTTTCTAACCCTTTTATTGACTATGAAGGCTACTCCATTTCTTCTAAGGGATTCTTGTCCATTGTAGTATATATATAATGATTACCTAAATTAAATTCACTCATTCCTTTCCATTTAAGTTCAAGGACATCCAAGATGTTGATGTTTAATCTTTCCATCTCCTGTGTGATCACATCCAGTTTACTTCGGTTCATAGATCTTACATTCTGGGTTCCTATGCAATATTGATCTTTATAGTATTGGACTTCCCTTTTTTCACCAGATGTATCTACAACTGAGCTTCCTTTCGGTTTTGGCCCAGCCACTTCATTAGTACTAGAGCTACTTGTTGTCCTCTGCTCTTCCCCAGTAGCACATTAGACACCTTCCACCCTGAGAGACTCATCTTCCAGTGTCTCTTTTATCATTTTAGTACTGTCCATGGGGTTTTCTTGGCAGAGACACTGAAGTGGTTTGCCACTTTCTTCTCCAGTGGATAACCTTTTGTCAGAACTCTCCACTATGTCCATCTTGGGTAACTCTGCACTGCATAGCTCATAGTTTCATTGAGCTACATAAGCCCTTCTACTATGATAAGGCAATGGTCCAGGAGGGGATTAACAAGGAATGGAAATGGTCAAATGGCAGAGGAAGTAGTTGGTATAGTGGAAAAGATGGTATATTTGCAATCAGTAGAAACCTATGTTTAAAACTTGTCCCTAATACTACTAGTTGTGCAACTATTTGCAAGTCACCTAATCTTTATGAGCCTCAGTTTCCTCCTCTGTAAAATTTTAATGCTGCTACTAATTCACAGGATAATTGTATAGACTGAATGAAATATAGTTTATAAGACATATGAAAATCAATTATTATGATTTTAAAATTTTTTTCCTATACCTAGCATGGTGCCTTGCACATAGCAAACACTTAAGATATATTTGTCCAGTTGCTGAGTTAAATTACAACAGGTAAAAGAAAGAGGAAAAGTATGAACAAGTGGAAGAAATTCCCCAGCCTTCTTTGGTAATGCCATAAACAACCACTCAAGACGATGTATCAATTCATTTTAATATATTATACAGAGGTTCAATATCCTCATTAAGTATCCAATTAATTTAAAGAAATATTTAATAAGCAAACAGGACAACACATACATGCTGGTAGTCCTTGATGTTTGGAATGTTCTTTCTCCTAATCACCACCTCTTAGGTTCCCCGACCTCCTTTAAAAGACTCCACTCAGAAAAATATTAAAAGAAAATCTTCCATATTAACAAATTCTGATTCTTTCAAGTTTTTCCTCATAGGGATCATTAAAAAAAATTTAATCCTTCATTAAATAAGTAAAAGCTTAAAAAAATAACCGTATATACTAGTAAGTGAAAAAACAAATGAACAATACATATACAAATATGATTGATTAATTGTGCAATATACTCTACCTGGTTAGGAAGAGCAATCATCATGAAAGTGTTTCTTGGCCAAATGTGTAGATAATTAGGTTCCATGGCATACTGTTAGGGGAAAACCCACAGATATTTACTGAAACATTAATGAAACACCTCTGTTAAACTCATTCTCCATATGGTATAAACGTTTCCCCGATAATGTAAATATAATAGTGTCATTTCTCAAACAGAATGACTTGACTGTCTGTCCACTGGGCCCATCAGAGAGCTTCTTACAGTCTCCAACAGGACTCAAAGTACATTGTCCTTATGGTACTGGAATGATATGTTGCCTTGGCATATTTGTTTCTTATGTACAATCTTCACTCCAATTGTACCCTGAATTTATATGAACTCTTCTCACTGACGTTGTGTTTGTGTGTGCCCCAGGCTTATAAGGAGGAGCGTTTCAAAGCTACTGTTCTTATTCTACTATTTTAGGAAATGCTATTGCTTTACACTAATTGTGTTTACTGGTTGACAGTTGTTGGGAAGCATCAAAGGAATTCTTAATATAATGTATCTAAGAGATGGACTGTTTGAAGTCTCTGAAGACCTCCAAGGAAGATGAACCCTTGATAGAACAAGGCATGTGTTACAATGAAGACACAATGCCTCTGACTGGACAAACACAACAGGACACAATTTTCCAAACTCATTCAAAATGCATGGATCATTTGTTCTGGCTCTGGCTGTAACTACCTAAGGTGGTTGGCTGATATACAGTAGTATCTTCCCTTCATGGTATGGTACAAATATTAGTAGACCTGACCAAAGGACTTGGGTTTGAATTCTAAGACTTACCAATTATTAGCCATAAGATTTTGGGCAACTTATTTCATTTTTGGAATCTGTTTCCTCGTCTGCAAAGGGAGGACATTGGATTTGATCAGGGCTGGGGAACCTGTTGCTTCAAGGATCAGATGAGCTCCAAAGTCCCATCTAGTTTTCAGTCTACAGTCCTGCGTTCTAACAAATGTCTGACTGGATGATTGTATAGAGCTGACCTGTTGTTAAGAGATGATGTTTCTAGTAAAATGCAAATGTTTTCATCAGCACTATTTGCTAGTTCTGACTTAGGAACCAACATCACAGTCGTATCTGTTGACAGTTCATTTTATTATGACTTCTTGGTTTCATTTGCTTATGACAACATAAAAAACTATTTGCCCTGTATGCTAAAAACATTTCTTTTTGCACTATTGTAGTCATTTTGCATGTTGTTTTCCTTGTTCCTTGTAAGGAAAAACATTTCCCTAAACCAAAAGGAAGAAAAGAAGAGAAGCATCTTTATACTAAACCCAAACTTGCTACTTACTTTTTTAACCTAATGTTTAAACTAATTAGGAGTTTGACTTGGCATGGGGTAGCGGCCACATTTTCTTAAAGCAATACATACCACTCTACAGTACATCTTTTATAAAAGGTAACTATAAAAAGATAGAGAAGAAATGTTAATGAGAGGGAAAAAATGGGCATTTCCTTACCTCCCCATTCTTAGGTGGAATAGTCAGTTCCATGTACCCATGAGGAATATACTGTTGACTGTAGTTGAAGCGAGCCCGCTTCAAGAACTGTGTTCTGACTGTTGAATAGGCTCCATCACACCCTACAATAAGGTCACAAGCAACTTCTTCAGGCACCTGATTAGATCTGTGAAATCAAGTAAAGAGTTAATCTGTAGGCATAATGGTAACAACAGAGATGTACACCGGTTCAGTGTAACTGAGATTTGCCTTGTGGATTTAGCAGTAGCACTCAGCAGACCTTTTCATACGAGCTATGAATTTTCAACTCTTTGGTATTTTGTATTATCTGTAGATTTTCTTCAAAGATTTTGAGGCAGCTAGGTGGCACAGTGCATGAGAGTGCTGGATGTGGAGCAAAGAGGATGAGGTCAAATCCTGCCTCAGATATTGGCTGTGTGACCCTGGGCATGTCAGTTCTCTTTGCTTCAGTTTCTTCAACTCTAAAATCAGGATAATAATAGTACCTTCCTCTTGTGAGCATCAAATGAGATCATTTACTACTATATAAAGTACTTTACAAATCTCATAGTACTATGTAAATGCTAGCTATTATTATTGTAGTTTTCACCATTGTAAAGAGTGACCCACACTAATGCTTTGTGGGTAGAGCTATGAATTAGTATAACTATTTTGGAAAGCCATTTTTGGAATTTGGAATTATGCTAAGAAGGTGAGTAAATGTCAATATCCTCTGTCTAAGAGATCCTCTGCTAGGCATATACCCCATTGAGGTCAAAGATTAATAAAACAGTCCTCTATACACCCAAATATTGATGGCAGCACTTTTGTAGTGGCAAAGAACTGGGAACAAAGTATATACCTACTGCGGAATCAGTAAAGAAGTTATAGTACATGAATATAAGGAAATATTCCAATCCTATAAGAAATATTGAATATAGTGAATAGGGAGAAGTATGAAAGGACATGTGAATCAGTGAAAAGTGAAATAAGCAGAACAAGGAAACCATTATACAAAAGGACTACAACAGTGTGAGTGGAAAGAACTGCCACCATAAAACAAATGAAACTGAACAACGTGAAATTAGAATGGCTAAGCTTGGCTCCACAGAAAAGATAAGAGAAGGTACCTTCTTTCCTTCTTCATGGAGTGGGGCTGTGGGGGTGGGGTGGGGAATAATCAGTGTGGAACTTGGCATAAAATGTTATTTGTCAGTTTTGCTGAGCAGTTTTTTTTTCTTTTTTATTCTTTGTTATAAGAGATAGCTCACTAGGAGCTGAGGGGGAAGAAGATATTAGGAATATAAGTGATGTAAAAACAAATGATATCAATAATTTTTTTTATCTTAAAAAAATAACCCATAATATTGTTCATTGGAAAGACTGATGTATCTGATGTGAGGGGATCTGAGTTCAAATATGACCTCTATTACTTTCTGACTGATCTTGGGCTCACTTTACCTCTAGAACTCAGTGTTCTCGTCTGTAAAATGAAGGGTTTGAACTAAATGAGGATTAAGGTTTCTTCTAGCTTTAAATATACAATCCAATGATCATTCTCATATTCAACAAACACTGACTGACTGCCCACTATGTGCAAGTTACTCTGCTGGGCTTCAGGAGTTTAGAAGATGGAAGAATCAATAAAGCCTAGGATGGTTGGAGGATTCATGGAGGAGATGGGACTTGAGCTAGGCCTTCAAGATAGAGTAGAACTTAAGAGAAAGGAAAATGACAGGGACAGCAATCAAGATAGTAGAAAAAAAAGACTTAGAAATAGGAATGTGTTTAGTCCAGGAACAATGACCAGATCAATGTGACTAAAGTATATAGGTCATTTAGCAAAGTTGCAGAAAATGAGGTTGGTATTTGGTACTGGCTAAGAAATAGAGTGGTAGATCAATGGAAAATGTTAGGTACACAAGACACAGTAGTCAATGACTATAGTAATCTATTTTTTGATAAATCCAAAAACTCCAGCTTCTGGGATAAGAACTCACTATTTGACAAAAACTATTGGGAAAACTGGAAAATAGCATGGTAGAAACTAGGCATAGATCAACACCTCATACCATATACCAAGATAGGGTCAAAATGGGTACATGATTTGAACAAAAAGGTGACACCATAAGCAAATTAGGAGAGGAAGGAATAGTTTACTTGTCAGATCTATAGAGAAGGGAAGATTTTATAACCAAGCAAGAGATAGAGAACATTATGAAATGTAAAATGGATCATTTTGATTACATTAAATTAAACAGGTTTTGCACAAACCAAACCAATGCAACCAAGATTGGAAGGAAAGCAGAAAACTGGGGACTAATTTTTAACAGCCAGTGTTTCTGATAAAGGCCTCATTTCTCAAATATATAGCAAATTGAGTCAAATTTCTAAGACAAGTCATTCCCCAATTGATAAATGGTCAAAGGATATTAACAGACAGTTTTCAGAAGAAGAAATCAAAGCTATCTATAGTTATAAGAAAAAATGCTCTAAATCACTATTGAATAGAGAAATGCAAATGAAAACAACTCTGAGGTACCATCTCACACCTATCAGATTGGCTAATATGACAGAAAAGGAAAAAGATAAATGTTGGAAAAGATGTGGGAAGACTGGAACACTAATGCATTGTTGGTGGAGTTGTCAAATATTTTGGAGAACAATTTGGAAGTATGCCCAAAGGGCTATAAAATTGTGCATACCCTTTGATCCAGCAATACCACTATTAGGCTGGTATCCCAAAGAGATCATAAAAAAGGGAAATGGGCCCACATGTGCAAAAATATTTATAGCAGCTATTTTTGTGGTGTCTACTATAGGAAATTGAGGGGATTCTCATCAATTGGGGAATGGCTGAACAAATTGTAGTATATGAATATAATGAAATACTACTGTGCTATGAGAAATAATGAATAAGTGGGTTTTAGAAAAACCTGGAAAGACTTAAATGAACTGATGCTGAGTGAAGCGAGGAGAACCAGAAGAACATTGTACAGAATAACAGCAACATTGTACAATGATCAACTATGATAGATCAGCTCTTTTCAGCAATACAATCATCCAAAATAATCACAAAAGACTCATGATGCTATCCACATCCAGAGAAAGAACTATAGAGTCCGAATGCAGATTGAAGCATAATATTTTCACTTTTTTGTTGTTTGTTGTTTTTTTTCTCATGTTTTTTCCCTTTTGTTAAGATTCTTTTTTCACAGCATGACTAATGGGGAAATACATTTAAGATGATTGTACACGTATAACTTGTATCAGATTGCTTGCTGTCTTGGAGGGGGAGGGTAGGAAGGAAGGGAGAAAAATTTGGAACTCAAAATCTTATAAAAACAAATGTTAAAAACTTTCTTTACGTGTAATTGGAAAAAATAAAATACTATGAAGTACAAAAAAAGTAAATAAGGTTGGTGAAGTAGGTAAGGGCTAGATTGTGAAGGACTTTACATGTCAAGCTACAGGCTTTGGAGTGGAGTGCCACCCGATCAAGGTGCCAGATTTGATACTGTATGTACAAAATGGTATTTAGGAAGATGAATCTGGCAAAGTGAAGAAGGATGGATTGGAAAAGGGAGAACATGGAGGCAGGGAGAACAGTTAAGAGACTTACTTTATAGTGCAGGTATGAGGTGATGAGGACATGCACTAGGATAATGGCAGTGGAAATGAAAAGGAAGGGACAGAAAGGAGAAATATAAAGAAGAAAGACTGGATAGTATTTGTTAACAGACTAGAGATGAAGAGAGAGGACAGACTAAAGGATGAGAATACACTTAGAGGATAGGATGAGGAGGAAATGGAACCAGTGAAGGAAAGACACAGAGAAGCTCAAGAAGCAGGAAGAAAACAGAACAGTATATAGTATAGTATATAGTATAGTATACAGTAAAGAGAGTGTTGGACTTCGAGAAAGGACAACCTGACTCCGATCCAGCCTCTGACGCTTACTAAAAATTCTTGACTACTCATTTAACTTCCTTGAGCTCCATTTTCCTCATTATAAAATACATACAAGTAGGTACTTAACAGGCTTGTTTGTTGTCAAGATTAAATGAGGTTATATGCGTAAAGCACTTCAGAAACCTTGAAGGGCTACACAAACGGCAGCTCTTATTATTGTTGTTATTGTTACTGTTGGTGTCAGAGTACAAAACCTCTACGGCAGAGGGAGATAGTATTTTAAGAAAGACTGGGTCATCAGTTAGCATCAAATGCTACAGAGAGGGAAAGGAAGATGAAGACAGAGAAAAAGATCACTGGATTTGTCCAGTCTCCTCACATATTTTCCCCAGTAGCTATTTTTAAAAGTTAGTTCCTATCTCAGTAGATCTCAAGTATAAGCTAAACTAATTAGATAATTGAAATTGTATAAACATAACATTGAACATTAAGGAAGAGACTGAAAATTTCATCTGATTCAAATGTACATTTGGAGGCCCCTACGATTCCTTCAACCTTTAACATTTTATCTCTTAAAAAAGGAAACACATTTTCAATGAACATTTCCCAAGATAATTGTTTAAGCCTCTTAAAAATTATTTACCAAAGGATAATTCTCCACCTCCCAACCCTTCCTCTCTAGTCCTTTATGAGGACTGATGGCTGTGATTAATTACCCAAGGAGAGTGACTATGCCTTCTTCAGGTTTACAATTCAACAACTTGTGGCCAAAGTGCACCTTTGCAGTGGGATATTTTTCAACAGCTGGAGAACAAACAGAAAAACAACACGTGGAGATGTAATTTAAATTCTTTTTTATACCGAATTCAAGAAGAGTTGAGATTTTCACTTAATGTTTAATCTGGTACAGTGACTTACTGACATCATTCAAATTAATTGGTTTAATATCATTCCTATTTGACATCATTTCCCAGTATCAATTTAGGAGTAAAATTTTAAATAAGTATAAATTTGTCTTTTTTCTTCTCATTTCCACATTAAAATTTTTTAAATCCAGTCCCATTTGTTTAAGTCTCATATACCTGAAGAAAGGGCACACTGGGAAAAAAGAATGAGCTGGAATCTAGCTGGTATATCATGTTACAATATGTCAGTTGTGTAAATGCTCATGAGTCAATAATACCTCAATTACTCACATACTTATTTGTCCTTGTATCTGTTTTGAACAGCTCTATTGCCAGGAAAGCTTTCAATTCAAAGTAATATTAACTTGGTATTTTAGATCGTTAACTGTATCAAGTAATTAGCATTTTGTAGAAAATCAACCAGTTACTGAGCACTGATGAAGCACTGATTATGAATCGGGTACTGTGAAAGTGCTATGGATACAAAGAATCAGGCAACCACACAAACAAAATGTTAAAGTTGCTATATCGGTCCCAATTATCCCAGTAACACAACAATGCAAAAAGGTGAATGAGATTTAGTTAAATAAACATGTTAGACTTACCAGTCAATAGGTCCTTATTTAGATGTTCTCTACTTATAGAAAGAATATACTAGAAAAAAACGGAATTTGAAAAATCATTTAGGAAGAACGTAAAAATATACTTCTGAAGTATGGGACAATTTTTCTACTAGATAGGTAGTTCAAAAATTAATAAGCATGCTGTCATTTATTTTTAAAGTATTCAACCAAAATTTATTATTTTTATTATTCATTTTATTTATAATTTTATTAAGATTTGTAATTGGGAAAATAAAATCCTTCTCTTTTTAGAATTTAGCTGTGTTTTCACAAAAACAGGGGATATAATCCAATCATAAAGTATTTCTTCACTTAGTTCCTAGTGCATTTCCTTGCACAAAGTAGATTCACTCAACAAATGTTCGCTTCACTGAACAAAATCAGATCATGTCACTCAGCTGTTTTGAAAATCTTTTGAACTCCTACCTATCCCTATATAATTCTACATAGGCAATAGGTTCTGGATCTGTGATTTCACTGCTATAGGGAACTCCTAGGTAAGGAAAGTCCCTCTACTTATCCTAAACATACTGTTATTATTCAAAAACAACTTTAGAACTCCTCTGTCATTGCCTCCACATCCAGCAAGAGAGACACCAAAACAAGAAAATCAGTCATATTATTCTTTCAGACTCATATGCTGCTTTTGACCCAAAACAGTAGTGTCCAGTTTGATCACTAACTATCAACCAGATTCATCCTTGAATACCATTTGGCTATTTCCAAAAGTAAAATCAACCTTCAAAGGACAAAAATTTGCCAGCATTAAGTATCACAGAAAAACTTCTCAAAGGTGCTTTGAATTGGACAACATTCACGCATGCACACATACACATGTGAGCGCACACACACACACACACACACACACACACACACCTGGCACATTTATTTGAAAGCTAACAGTTATATTAGCTTATTGTTATACCTCGAATAGAGTTAATCATACATACAACACACCTAGGCATATGTTAATTAAAAAATAATGTTAGATGGAATTTGCTAATAGGAAGAAAGAATATTTTATAAGTGAACAACCTAGGGGCTAGGGCTAAGAGAATCTCTGGCCACACCCCACACCCCAACACATACATACATTGTCGCACTGTTTCAAAGTCAATGGAGTAAGTAGTATTCAGAATTCTATGTAGTAAAAGGGATCCTAAAATCTCCAATACCATCCTTCCACCTCTGAATCTTCCTCACCTGCCTGAGAAAGAAAGGTGTCTGCAATCCTATGATTAGAGATTCATTTATTAGGTTGAGGCATATTTAATGCTAGGTACCATCTTTAAAATGCAGTTAGCCTTGTCATTTTTACTTTGATGTGATTTTATTTTTTTTAATCATAGAATTAGAGAATCCCAGAGCTATAATGAACCTTAGAGATCATGTTAATCTATCTCACTTTTCAAAACGTTAAGCCCTGGAGAGATTATATGGCTTTCTTAAAAACTAGAATCCGTATCTCCTAATGCTCCATTCCCTCCCCATCCTCACTCCTTTGAAATAGCTAAGAGCTAGGACCCCCAAAGAGTCAGAACTTTAATGTGAGAGGAGTATAAGGCATCCCTCATGAGAATAAGAATATATCTGGTTGGGGAATTAAGTGAGGGAGGGGTCCAGGATAGTTGGGGAACAATGTGAAAGCCCTGGGCATCTTAAGTAATGACAGAGGGCACTGAAAGAGAAGGTGGGAAGACATGAAAGACAAACAACACAGATCACAGTTATTTGCGTAACACACTGGTGATTGATCGGAACTGGAAAATGAGAATCAGAGATTCCAGCAAAATTGATTCATCCTAAGTACGTAAAAGACCAAATTAAGAGGAATGCTGATACCTTTTAAGAGATACCAATATAATTGATTTGTAAGTACATGATGTATCCTAAAGTGAAAAGCTGAATTAACAACTTAAGTCTGTAAATAGCTTGGTCCTGCTAGGAATAAAAAAAGAAATTCCTTATCACCTTGCTAAAATTCATAAAAATCAAGGCTATTTTTATTATCCTGCTCTGTACCCCTGGTGTCTGATATGCTGATTGTTATAAATGTTATATTGTTATATACAATGCAACAGAACCCAGAAATGTTATTTCAGTATTTCAGGAAGCATTTAAATGAATAGGAAGAATTTAAATATTCCTTCTTGTTCAGAGAACATATAGATGATTTTTATACCCAGTTAAGTACTTTATCATATCTATAAAACCATAGGTTTTTTAGAGATTCCAAAAACAAAGCATCTTGATCATCCCCTCCTCCCACCAACTCTCATATATAGCTCTAACTAAAAGAGAAAGTTGGTTCATTATTTTCTTAACTAAAATTAATCAAAGGCAAAATAAAATTTCTCAAGTCTCATTTCCCTAATGCTAATCTAATACAATGATGATATTGTAAAAATTAAGTAACATGAGTAATAATAAATAAGCTTGAAGATTTTTTAAAATTACCTATGAGAAATAATATCTACAGGTGATTTATGGAATCACTTCAGGAGATAGCTTTAACTGTTGCTTTTAAGTTATTTATATAGGAACAACTTCTAAGATGGTGCCAGATTCAGAAAGGAACAATGGGGAAAATGGCAAGATTCCAAGAAATTCCAGATTGAATAACAGAATGAAACTAACTAAACAATACTGCCCAGAGCCTCCAATGTATTCTTATAAATGCATTCAGCTACAGTGGTTAGGGTTTCACAAACAATGAAATAAAATAAAACAAAAAACCCATTTATATTGGGGGGTAATACTTTTTTTAATATCTGAAACCCACTTTCTCCACTGCCTCTAGGTCTGCCCTGCAACACACCCCTCACCTTCTCCACATATACCTAAGTACATTCTTTAAATATTTTCTCATCTGTTTAGAAGAACTTCAGAGAAGTTCAGAAATATGTACTTTCCTCTCCTCTCTCCCTAAATGAATCCTATCCATTCTTCAAGGCCCAGGACCTTTTGGTATTAAGGGACCTTAGATTTAGAGCTGGAAGGGACTTTTTTTTTTTTGCTTTTTGGAGGGGGGAAGGCAGGGCAATTGGGGTTAAGTGACTTGTCCAAGGTCACATGGCTAGTTTTGTGTTAAGTGTCTGAGGTCGGATTTGAACTCAGGTCCTCCTGACTCCAGGGCTGGTGCTCTATGGGAAGGGACTTTTAAAGTTATCCAGTCTAAAGCTCTTTGTGGAGCTTTCTTTAACAGCTTCAACTTTCTTCCTATCTAAACTTTGGCAATCTTCATTGATATTTCCTAGTTGAAAGTTTTCTTATACATAGTCAATGTTTTCAAATCATTTCACCAGTGGAAATAATATCATTCCACAGGATGTGATGGTGTGTTCCCTGAAAGTAAAGATAGTATCTTATGCTTCTAATGCACTTATAGCGCAGTATTGTGAAGACAATAAGTCCCCAAACAATGATGGATTGATTATAACATAATATTATCTGAAACCTAGAATAGTTGATCTTCCTCTCTCTTTTTCCTCTCACCACTTTCTATTCCTGTGAAGGTATCAACATGATGCCAAAATGAACATTCTATTCTGTAGGTGGGAAAAAAAACAACAACCAATAACCCAAAATAACCTCCCCCCCAATTGAATAACAGGGAATTCAAGCAAAAAAATAAAAATAAACAGCAACAACAAAAAACCTCCAGCACGCTAAATGTCTGCATTTTTCACATTATCGTATGTACCCGTAGATTTTGCTTCCTTGAGGATACCACTACTGACTAAAAATAAGGAAAAATCAGAGAACTCTATCTAACAAAAGTTATAACCAGAGGAAAAGCAGGATTGCCCAACTTTTGCTGTTGCTCTTAGGATAAAAAAAAGAACTTTTCTATGTGAAAATTAAGAGGGCAGAGGTTTCTAGTTTGCTGAAAGACATCTTGCATACCTGCTTTTCCAAGGAAGCAAATTCAGAAAATGTAATTCGATAAGGAAACCCTCCTTTTAAGCTCAGTATGTGCATGCTACTATATGAAAGTTAACAAGTAAAAAAAGAAAACCACATGAAAGCTTCGGTTTTTAAAAACTACATAGTACCATCTGGTTGCTGTTTTCTCTTTTAGAAACTGTTGCAGGCAAGAGGGAAATGGTTCTACTCCATTTCTCAAAGTTGAAATGCAAATCAATTCTAGTCAAGTTATTTTTGAAGGAACATGAAAAAAAAATCAGCCTACGAGAAGTGCTTTTGCTCTTCAGCATTGAATGAATAGATGGGTATTTATTATCCTTTCTACTTATCTCTACAGAGCACATTTATGTCAATGAAGCATTCAGAGAAGCTGAGATAAAGTCTTCAGGATGGCTCAAAATTATTCAGGTTTCTTTTTTTCTAATTTTCTATCCACCAAAGAAGGACCATGACTTTAAAAGAGAGCACTGATCTCTCCTTGCCTTAGAAGAGAGGCCTCCTAAGAGATGAGATATAAAGATCTGTGCAAGCAAAGAAATCAGCTCCAACACTTTCCACTTGAGTTTGTTTTGAGAGTGTTGAGTGGACATCCAAAGCTTACCTGTTCTTTAAAGCTTGGTTAAATTTCTGTTCAATTAGTATTGAGAGCAAGCATTTCATTAGTGGACCTGGGATATAAGGAGGGGAGGAAGAAGAGGAGGAGGGGGGGAGGAGGAAGAGGAGGAGGAGGAGAAGGAGAAGGAGAAGGAGGAGGAAAAGGAGAAGGAGAAGGAGAAGAAGCAGAAGAGGAAGCAGAAGCAGAAGATGAAGAAGAAAGAAAGAAAGAAAGAAAGAAAGAAAGAAAGAAAGAAAGAAAGACAGAAAGAAAGACAGAAAGAAAGAAAGAAAGAAAAATGAAAGAAAGGAAGGAAGGAAGGAAGGAAGGAAGAAAGAAAGAAAGAAAGAAAGAAAGAAAGAAAGAAAGAAAGAAAAAGTTATTTTCTGTTGAAGATTGTGAGGATCTTCTCACCTGGGACTCAAAGAAATGCCTCTATCCCCCTCCTCAGAATGCACCTGAAAGTGCTGAATAGAGAGAAAGTCACTCCCAGTTGGAGGAGAAGGGTAATGGTTACAAACAATTGGTGATGCCTACATTCCAAAGGGAGAATTCCAGACCGAGAGGGAGTGAGAATCTTAGCCCAGAAAAAAAAATCTTTTCTCTTTATACAAATAACACTTAATAGAGATATGCATATATATGTAGAGATTTGTGCATAAGTTTTAGATATATATTATATGAGGCAGATAAATTAACATAACATATTTTTAAACAAACATAACAGAACCTATGGGATAAAATGAGTGCTGTCTCCTTCAAAATAACTGTTTTCAATTTATTATGAAGATGTTGCCATTTCCCAAACCATTTTTTAACTTTTCTTTTGGGATTGATTTTGGTAAAAGACTGTTAACACATTATCCTGAGAGGTAGAAATCTTTGTTCTTTTTGAATGGGTTTGTTCTCTGGAAATTGATAAAAATAATTCAGAATGAAATTTAAGGGATAAAGGGGTAATTAAATAGGGCAATGCCATCTGAAGTACAAAAAAAGGAAATATGGCTATAATATGACATTTTCTGTGAGTGTGTGTGTGTGTGTGTGAGAGAGAGAGAGAGAGAGAGAGAGAGAGAGAGACAGACAGATAGACAGATAGACAGAGACAGCCAGAAATAGAGAGACAGACATTCTTAGAGTAATTTCAAAAAGATTTTGCATAATGACAACACTTTTGGAACAAACATATATCCTCCTACAGTGAGTACTTTGAAGAACAGTACTTATTGAAATCATGGCTCTGACACTAGCTATATTTCCCATGGGTAAGTTATTCAATCTTTTGGAGTCTCAGTCTTTTCATCTTTAAAGTGTGTATGATAACAGTCATGTAGTACTTATTTCATAAGCTTGTTTTAAGTATCAAATGAGATAAAATATCTATCTATATAAACTTTGTAATTCTTGAACCACTATTATCAATTATTATTATTATTGTGCTATGGTTGTTCAGGTAAGTGTTATATTTTGGGTAATGCTAAGGTAAGAAGGATAAAAACCAAAGTTAATAAGTTCTAGGTTTTAGACATAACTATTATTCAAGGAAATATCTCAAGGGAAAATTTACCTGATTTTTTGTCCCATAAGGAATTGCAGATTTTTTTCCTGAAAGAGAATGAATCATCCTTGCTCTCATAGGAATGCCCTGGGATATAACCTATAAAATCAGAGATGACTAAGTTATGTTTCAAATAATAAAATTTATCAAATAGACTTCAAATCATGGTTTTCAAATCTCTTTCATAAAACTAATACAAAGGATTGACCGATTTATAGCACATGAATTGTGTTTGTCCTTTGTTTTCGAAGAGGACCATGGCATCAGGGAAACAATGACATGAATTGCAGTTGACTTTCATTTGAGTGAGGGAGGGCTGTGCAAGGTCACCAGTCTGACTTTCTCCTCTAGAGCCATCTGGATCCAATGACCTGATATTCATCAGGATGACTGGAGATGACCCAGGATGCAATGGGAGACCCTGGCCCTTTAAGGCTAAGGCCTTTTCAGGTACTCATTTAGAGTGAGGTAATAGGCCTCTTTAAGCAGTGAGTCAAGGGATGGCCTCTAGGACCTCATTTAATGAACGACTGGGAAACTTGGTTCTCCTGAAGGAGCTTATATAAAAAGCAGGAGTCTTTTTAGAACCAAGAAGGGATCTTGAGGGTTTAGTAGCAAAGAGAAAGGAGTGAAGAAATCAAGAAGAGAGCCAGAAAGAACAGGAAATATGGGATAACCAGTGAAAGGACAAGGAGGAAGCAGAATTGGGACAAACAAAAGAGAGTCTGAAGACAGCCATTGGCCCCAAAGGCAGCTAGGAACAGAAGACTTGAGCTGAGGCTACCAGTTGTATAAATCTTCTCACAGATCAAGGGAAGTTTCAAGAAAGGTCTGCTCTTTTTCCCAACTCCCCTTCCTAGTGTTTGTCTATTAGCATATCTTGATGCTTCTTTACCCAATCATTTCTGGTAACCTGAATTTTGCCTCAATCACAAAGAAGCCAGGAGTTAACTAGAAATAAATAAATAAACATGTAAATTAAGTCAGAGAGAGTCAAAGGTCTTAATTTTTTTTTCTAAATAGGGGTTCAGAGTGATCATGATTATGGTTGTAGGGAACTATGTGAGCCTGAGGCACAATTATATAGCCTTAGCCATAAAATTACCTTATTTTAGTAATAGGATTTTGTAATAGTAGGAGAGTTAGTAAAAGTGAAATCAATTTCCACTACTTGGAGATATTTTAGAGGAGGTTTCTATTTGGGTACAAGTTGGAGTAAATGGCTTGTGATTTCTCTTTTACCTCTGAGATTGTGTTACTCTATGGTTCAGTCTTCGTATTAGTGGGAGGTTGGTTTTGCCTCATACTGATAACTCATTGTGCTAAAGAGGTGTTTTGAAAGGCCAGTTCAATGAACATGAATTTGGGTAAGTCTTAAATAGCTAGAGAGGCTTCTAAATGTGGGTACAATTGACTGTAGGTTTAAGTAACAATCAACTTTGAAGAAACCTGTCACCAAAAAAGTGTTCATTGACTCACTGATCGCTGATCAAATGGTGGCTATATTTAAGGTAAAGTACTAGGTGCTAGAGATACAAAGACAAAATTAAGGATACTCTCTGCCCTCAAGAAACTCACTTTCTACTGGGGGTATACAACATGTACACAGATAAGTACAAGATAATTTAGAGTAGGAAAGAGCATGAGCAAGCTAAGATAATTAGAAAAAGCTTGTCATTGGAGGTGGCACCTCAGCTGAGCCTGGAGGAAGTTAGGGATCCTAAGAGGCAGAGATGAGAAGGCAGAGCATTCCATGGATGAGAGACAACTAAGACAAAGGCATGGACACAGGAAGGAGGCCAGTAGGTTTAGAATCCAGAGTGCAGAAAATGGAGTAATGACAAATGTAGTTGTTCAAGTAGGCTGGAGTCAGATGGATTCTTTTGGCAAGAGCTACTCATGAAGACTTATATTGGGGTTGTGGGCTCCATCCGAAAAAAAATACAAACCTACATCAATCAAATCACAGGTCTTTAAGGTACTGAAGCAGTAAGACCTAGGCATCTAAGGGTAAAATACAATTTTCTAAACCATTATGAAGACAGGATCTAGTGATATTGAAAAATAACCAATTGTTATATTCTACTTTTTACTTACTCCAAGTACCCACAATAGATTCTTTGCCCCCCAGTATGGATGATAATCTCTATGGGACTTAGATGACACACATCAAGAATTTTTGCTGAAAAATTAATCATCTGGTGACCTTCCTGGTGAGAAGCCAATTTAGCTAGACTTCCCTTGGACAACAGACATCATTTTCATCACTGGCCCTATAAACAAAGCCTTTCCAGCTTTCCCCCAGGACATAACACATATAAAGCATTTTGAAGTCCTAAAGTGCTGTATGGAAGCTGTTAATTATTATTGTTATTATTAGCATTAATAACACATTATAATAATTAGTCAACAGAAGCTTACAAATCTTATACCCTGTCGACACAGGGTGGGTATAAGAATTAATCCAGGGTCACCTCCACTCCATGAGGAGGAAAAAGAGCAGGACTTTAGTAGAGGATTACACTCTACAAGTCCTAGGGAAACAACAGAAGACAACCCACCTGATCTTCTAGTCCAACGGCTTTAAGAGCCTGACGTCCTCTATGAGAAAGGGCCAGATTAATACTTCTTCCACCAACAAATTTTGCAACTCGAATATCTAAGACACAAGAAACAAATTCCAGGTTATGTAAATGTAGTTGATGGTAGAAGATACACCATATAGCAAACTAAAAATGTTTTTGGGGAAGCTTGCAAACTCAAAATCAAATCCTAGAAATCAATAATTTCTCTAAATAAGATATTAATAATGTTTATTTTGTACATACTTTTGGAATTTAGAAGCCCAGTAATAGTTCCTTTTTTTTTTCTTTTCATTAAGGAAGTCTAGAAAAATTGGCAACACCAAGAATTAAAACCACAGTCACGATTTTTTGCTTACCTTCTCTAGCTTCATAGACATCAACTTGGAAACCTCTCTTTGCAAGGAAGCAAGCATTTAAAGCACCCACCTAAAAGTAAAGTGAAATTTTTTTTTCATATTTCTACAGGCTTTTGATATGAAAGTAATTTTAAGTCATTAAAATTAAATATATCACACCAACTGGCTTTTAAAACCCTGTATAATGAAGGCCCTTCCTCTTTTTCCAGTTATCTTACATTTTACTCCCCTTGATAAAATGTACAAACTACTGACACTGGTAGTCTTGTTCCTAGCATAAGGCATTCTATTGCCTGACTTGGTGCCTTTTCCTTGGCTGTCTCCCATGGATGAGATGCCCTCACTTCTCACCTCTTCCTGGCTTTCTTTGAGACGAAGCCCAAACCCAGCTTCTGAGGGAGGTTTTTCCCAGACTCCTCCACTGCTAATGTTTAGACTACCTTCTACTTACCCTGTCTATATGACAGCTGTTTACATGTCTTCTCCCCTATTAGAAAGTGAGCTTTTTGAGGACTAGTACTGTGTTTTCCCCT
The DNA here is from genome assembly GCA_028627135.1 of Pseudochirops cupreus. NCBI lineage: Eukaryota > Metazoa > Chordata > Mammalia > Diprotodontia > Pseudocheiridae > Pseudochirops > Pseudochirops cupreus. The sequence continues at coordinate 112,318,408 of CM053584.1, forward strand.
TTCTTTGTATCCCCAGCACTTAGTACAGTGTCTAGCATGTAGTGAGAACCTAATAAATGCTTGTTAGCTATCTGTCTGATCCATTTTGCCAGTTTTGTGGCCTGTCACTGAATTTACCTTACTCATTATCCATGAAACATAGTAACCTACATGCAGATTAGAGTTATAGCTCTACTTTCTCAGAGCCCTCTCCTTTAACTCTCTCTCATGGCACCTCACTTTAGAAAAAGTCTGTTGGCAGTTTTCTGATTTAATGTAATAGTTGTAATTCAATACTGTGAATATATAGGATGAGCTGTCTCAGATCCTTTTAGGAATTTAAAAATACTCCTGAGACACAGAAAAATGATCATTTGACAAATATTTATTAAGCTTCATATGTGAGGCAAGTTGCTAAGCCCTGTAAGGTATACAAAGGTGTCAAAAGCACACTCTTTTTCCTAAAGCTTCTGATTACATAGTAGAGACTTTGCCAGATTCAGTTTCTATATACTGGTATGTAATGATTTAAGCCAATGTTGTCAAATTGTTATAGGAATCTGAAGATCTTCCCTGCCTCTAGGCCCTTTGACAGGCTTAAGCGGCTCTGAGAACCTTCCCTGATTTGAAAGTATACTCTGCCCCCTAATAGGCTGAATATGGTCACATGGAGCCTGTGGTGGGAGGCTTGTTTTTCCGGGAATGCCCACGCCTTGTTGCTTTGTGATTG
>CM053584.1:112319616-112388409 GCA_028627135.1 Pseudochirops cupreus
AGATCCATCCTGCCCTACCAAAAAGTGACAGAGGAGAGAATAGACTAGGGGAGGGGGGACACACTGGGATGGCTGTTTTGGGGTGGTGGGTGGGGGAAAGAGGGGGAGAAAATACGTAACTCAAAATCTTGTGGAAATGAATGATGCAAACTAAAATGAAATTAAAAAAAAAGTCCCATTATTCAAAGTAGTGTCTGCCTAAGGCACTCTTTCCTTGGCAATCATTAACAGAAGAATGCTCTGATCAGCTCTCTCTGGCTTTCTTGACACAGGAGGCATTCTCTGAATTTACTCTGATCTGTTAGGCCCAGGTGCTTCCTCTGATTGATTAGTTCAGGCTCTGGCCCTTATTGAGGTTCAAAAATAATATTACATGATTATCAGATGCAATGTGTACGATACAAAATATGTACAAGTAAATGCAAAATCATTTCAAAGAGAAGAACACTGAAAATTGAGAGGAAGAAGGGGAGGTTGAGGACAGGTTTCATGTAGGAGGTGTAGCCAGTTAACAATTCTACGGAGTTAAAAGAGTTTGGAGAAATGGAAGACACTTATGCAGCTGCAGGATGATTAAGTGAAGTGAGAGTAATGTCTAAATAACAGAGAGATAAAAACAATATTTTCAAGATTCAAAAATATGGCTTTGTAACTAATATGAGATTCAACTGCAAACTTCTAAAGGGCAAAAGCAGTAGTGGATCCGTCAATCTGATAAGGGGTGGCTAAGGTCTTTTTGAGCAAAGAGTTCAGGTTTCTTGCAGAGATCTAAGAGACAATCATTAAAAACAGAGTTTGAACAGCTTCAGCTGTGATTCAAAGGTCACCCTTTGGACTCTTGATCATTCATCGATCTTTTCAGCAGATCTTTATACTGACAGTAATCATTTCAGTAGCAGCATCTTTTATTACAATGGAAAACAACACATACATGTACATGCACACATGCAAAGACAGAATTTCAACGTGCCTAAAAGACATGATTCCCTCAATTTTCCTGCTCTATCAAGTTTAAAAAACAAACAAACCAGGTTGTTAGGCAAATTCCTCAGGTATCAAATGACTAGCGTGAATTTCTAGACAGGAGTTCTTAATTTTTTTGTGTCATAGACCCCTTTGGTAGTCTAGTAGTGCCAAATACCACTGTGGTTCCTTGCCTACACTCATCATTGAAGGAAATACTAAGATTAAGTTAGATGTTAGTGAAAATAAAAATGTAATTTTTCTTCTCATCCTAATTTATGGACTCCCTGAGATTTGTCCTCAGTTAAGACCACATCTACATTTCCTATATTTAATGTACTACATTTCCCCTTATTTAACTTGGAAAAAAAATAGGATAATGTCCAAGCCACTAGAGAGTTGGATCAACAAAGTGCTAGCCTTATGGGACACTCTAGGGCCACCACTAATGATTTCACTCTATCTAGGAGAGTGTCACTTGGCCTTAAACGGTCATCTTCCAAATCTAAATCAAAAGAGAAATAATTTCTCTTTGAGGTCTAATGCTGTCCTTATGGATTCTGTGCTAATTTCTTTTTAATTCTTTGTGATCATCAGAATTAATGATACCAACCATTCCTCTAGATTCATCCCACATGCTATCACTTCCATAAAATCTTCCCCATTTTTTTTGACCCAGGAGTGATCTTTCTCTCTCCTGAGTCAGTCAGTCAATAGCATTTGTTAAGTCCAGGAAGGCACTAGCATTAAGGGAGCTTTTTTGCAAAAGATGAAGCCTTAGCTGAGACTTAAAGGAAGCTAGGATTTGTAGATGAAGAGGAACAGAGTTCCAGGGATGGGGCACAGTAAGTGAAAATGTCTAGAGTCAAGAGAATGAGTGTCATGTGGAAAGGACAGCAAGGAGGCCAGCACCACTGGATTGCTGAGTACAGTGAAAGGTGGGAAGCAGGGAGTGCAAGGTGTAATTAGACCAGAAAGGTAGAAAGGGCACAGGTTATAGAAGACTTTAAAAGCCAAATAGAGCATTTTATATTCCATACTGGAGGCAACAGAGAACCACCTGAGTTGAGTGAATTAGATGGGGTGGAGGTGGGGTGGTGAGAGTGACATGGTCAGACTTATGCTTTAGGAAGATCACTTTGACAGCTCAGTGGAAGTTAGACTGAAGTGCGGAAATATTTGAGGCAGGGAAACCAACCAGCCAGTATTTTAGTAACCAAACAAAACAGAGCGATTCACATGGGATTTATAAACTTTGAAGGATAGAGATGTGTTCGGTCTTTACCATGTATGCCCAAGGGCCTCCCAAAAAACAGTGCTATGAATCCTGTTAGTTGTTATAACTTCGATAGTTTATAATTATAACATTATAATATTTTTCACCTATAATTCACCTGGGAAAGTCACTTAACCACTATTTGCCTTAATCCATTGGAGAAGGAAATGGCAAATCACTCTAGTATCTTCGCTAAAACCCCATAATGGGGTCATGCAGAGTTGGACACACCTGAACAACAGCAATAGTATAAAAAGGCCTGTGTTTGGAGATGGGGTAGGGCTTGGGGGGCAGCACATACAAAATTTAAGTAAAAGACAATTATCAAGACACAAACTGGGATAACTATAATCCTATAACCCTCAAACTTGATAAGTGCACTAGACAGATGAAAAACAAGGTGCTCTGTGAAATCCTAGAGGAGAGTTCATGGTTGAGAGAACAAGATTTCTTATAGTATTGTCTGATTCATTCAAAAAACAGTGTCTACCATGAGCAAGACACAGTGATAGGAACTCAAACTAATATAAGAAAGAGACGGTCCAGTGTACTTGTTAACTGAATGAACTTATTTCACAAGGGTTTATTTCAAATGAAACAAACAAACAAACTTTAAAAGTTTTTTTCCCCACTGGGCTCCCACTGTGTATTTTGACTTGAATGAGTCCGTTTATTAATTTAGAAGATATAGGCTGTTTTCTTATTGATGAGAAGTTCAAGTGTTTTGAATAAATATGACAATTAGTTTTGCCTAACAATCATCTAATCTTATTTTTTTAAAAACAAAGATTTTGTAGTTTATTAGCTGATTGAGATTGGTCATTCTGATGACTCTGCATAGGGATACCATTATGGTGTTGAGTTATTTTAAATTTTAAATGTAATAATTTGTAAACCCACATGCATAGACCCTAAATCCATATGGAAAATAAAATTTAAGGCAAAAATTAGATGTTCTGTAGTATTAATTACCAAAAACAAAAGGAAACATAGTCTAAAGTCTTCAGGGAATTCTAAACCAAAATGTCAAAGAATATATATAGAGAAAAAGAGATCATCTTTAAATAAAAGTATTATATGATAATGCATTATTTCCCAGTAGGTAAAAATCAAAACTAGTACCACTTAAATTTATAAAATAAAATCACCTCAACAAAAAAAATGCAAGTTTCTTTAAGTGTACAATAATAATGATGATGATGATAAAAAGGCATAAAAAGTAAAACATAAAAATAGATCCAAAATCTTACCAATCCACCACCAATGACAACCACTTTCTTCTTTTTGCTATTAGTTGAATCCATAATCACAGAAGTATTTTTCATAGTAGCTCTTATTAAATCTCTTTTTCATTCAACAGGGAGACTGTTTTTCCTACTCACTTGTTTACTTAGCCTTTATATTAATGAGAGCCTTGAAGCATTTACCACTAGTTCTAAAGTCAGGTTTAAGCTGGCTTCCTGTCAAGCATTGATGTCCCTTGAACTAACCCGATGGTGTTTAACTCTATCATTTCCCTGTCCAGAATCACTCTAGTTCAGGAAACAAGAAAATGCCTTACTAACTCAACTAAGCAAAGCTCAAAATGTTTAGATTTACATAAAAGCCGACTTCCTATATAGATCGGTAATGTACATACTTTCAACACAGAACTATATGACAGTGGTTTCGTAAAAGGAAATTTTCTTAGTTTCAATTTTATTCATGATTAGTCATTCTAGCTTACTGAGGAACTTTCAAATGAGGTTTAACATACAAAAGTTTAAACAGAGAATCAGTTTTCTTCCACTGGAGACCCAGCATGGTAGTTCTCTATCTTCACTAAGTTTTCACACGCTATCCTCATGAAATAAGTATTTAGGCAATTACAATTTATGAGAACATTTTTTCAACCCCATCTGTATAGATTTAGGTGCTATTAACCTGTTGGCCTCAGTTTTTTCTTCTGTAAAATGGAAATAATAATATTACTTACCTCACAGGTTTGTAGTGAGGATCAAATGAGATAAGAAATGTAAGTTGTTTCTCAAATATCAAGATTCTATGTATATGCTAACTACTATAATGATCAGCTCAAATGTCTTAGAACTACAAAGACAGGCACAATATACATTACAGGGTGAGTCTGAAAACATCTGATCTATCAACACATATAGTATAAAAATGTTATCGCCGTTCCTTAAAATCAGAAAACTATTAAAATAGATGACTGTTTTAGAGAAAAAAAAGTTTTACATTAAGAAATTACGGTGAAGTAGGAAAGAAATACTAAAGTGAGAGGTCAAAGCTTCTAGCTCTGTTGGTAACTAGTTAAATGACTTTTGCAATTCCTTTAACTTCTCAGTACTTCAGTTTCCTTATTTGCAAGCTAAAGAGCATTAGATTCTATCACCTCTATGGTCTCTTCTAGTTCAAAGTTCTATAACTGTAAATATTATACATATATCAAATATGCATTATTAAATACATATATTAAATATTATAAAATAATTTTAACAGTTTTTAAATTTTTGAGTTCTAAATTCTCTTCTTTTCTCCCACCTTTGTCCCATCTTTGAGAAGACAAGCAATTATCAATTATACATGTGAAGTCATGCAAAATATATTTCCATGTTAGCCATGTTGCAAAAGAAAACACACACATACAAAAACAAGAAAAAATAAAGAAAGTGAAAAAAGTATGCTTCAGTCTGCACTCAGAGTTCATCAGTTCTCTCTCTCTGGAGGTGCATTTTTTTTTTATAAGTCCTTCAGAATTGTCTTGGATCTTTGTATTGCTGAAAATAGCTATATCTTTCACAGTTGATCTTTGTCACAATATTGCTGTTACTGTGTACAATGTTCTCCTAGTTCTGTTCACTTTACTTTGCATCAGTTCATATAAATCTTCCCTTTTTTCTCCTCTGAAATCATTCTGCTAATCATTTCTTAAAGCACACCAGTACTCCATCACAATCATATACCACAGCTTGTTTAGCCATTCCCCAGTTGATGGACATAACCTTCATTCCCAATTCTTTGCCACCAAAAAGAGTTATTATAAATTTTTGTTTGTGAAAATAGGTTTTCCCCTTTTCTTTGATCTTTTTGGGATACAGATTTAGTAGCAGTATTGCTAGGTCAAAGAATATGCACAGTTTTATACCCCTATGAGCATAGTTCCACATTGTTCTCCAGGATGCTAGGATCAGTTCACAACTCCACCAACAGTGGATTAGTGTCCCAATTTTTCCATATCCCTTCCATCATTTGTCATTTTATTTTTCTATCCTGTTAGCCAATCTCATAGGTATGAAGTAGTGTGTCAGAGTTTTAAAATTTGTATTTCTCTAATCAGTCATGATTTAGAGCATTTTTTCATGGAGGCATAGGAACTTTCACTCTATTATCAATTAAGCAAGAATTTATTAAACATTTATTTTTACCCAGAAGCCCTAAATCTATTTTTTATGATGTGTGCTAGGTGTTCTTGAACAGTTATTTTGAAATTAGAAGATGTGAGATAGAGTTCAGAATGTATCCCTTGCTAGCTATATGACCCTGATAAATTCCAGGTATATCTCTGAGCCTCACTTTTTTCACCTGTAAAATAGGGATTTCCACTACCTAGCTCATAGAGTCATTATAGAAATTCAATTATTATTATAATTATTAATAATAGCAATGCTGCTAGTAAAAGCAACAACAACAACAACAAAAATCACCAAAAGATTTTTCCCTTGGGGATTTCATAATTCAGTTAGGGAGACAATATACACATACAAACACAAGATCAACTCGATGAAATATGAGACAAAAAAGAACTACAGTGTAAAAAAAAAAAGACATTCTGAATCGTATTTTAATGAATCTGCACTTAAAGAAACTACTTTTTGTTCAGAGTCTGCTCTCAATCTCTCTATAACTAAGCAGATAGTTTAAGAGAGTTGCTGTGGCTAAAAAAACATTAGCCTCTGCCATAACACAATGAGACATTATAGTGAGAATTTAGTGACGGATTCTGTATTTTAATTTAAGAAATGATCCTTTCCTTTATTAACTACTTAATGAAGATGCAAAAAATCAGAAAGTACAGCATGTGCCAGGATTGAGCCAAAAGTCATTCAATAGTGACCCCTTGTGGTTGCTTGGTGGTAGAATTCCCTAGGAATTTTATTTTGATCACCTACACAAGGTGTTACGATTTCAATTCAACAGATTTTTATCAAGTACTTTTTTTCTTTTTGGACAATAAGAAGCAAAGAATTTGGCTTGGCCCTAGAAGAGAATACCAAGACCAAATGAAACAAACTTTGCTCTCAAGGAACTTATTATCTAATTGTGGTGAGGTAGTTGCATGCAAATAACTATGATATGTGATTTTTGTTGTTCAGTTATGCCTGACTCGTCATAACCCCATTTGGGATTTTCTTGGCAAAGATACCAGAATGGTTTGCCAATTCCTTCCCTGGCTCATTTTACAGATGAATAAACTGAGGCAAATTGGATGAAATAACTTGCCCAAGGTCACACAGTTAGTAAGTGTCTGAGGCCAGATCTGAACTCAGATCTTCCTGACTCCAGGTCTGGTGTTTTATCCACTGCACCACCTAGTTACCCTGCATAATATATGTTAGAGTATAATATAAGGGCTATAAGAAACAAGGAAGGAGAAGCCACTCAGCTGGGAAGGTCAGGGAAACCTTTATTAAGGTTGTGGCATGTAAGTTGTGCCTTAAATAAAGAGAAACTTGTACAGGCAGAAATGGGAATGGCCTGGGAAAAGAAGTAATCAGGGCAGTGGAGGCATAGGAGATGATGGCATGAGTTAGGGTACTGAAACAGAGGAGGTCACAATGACGAGTGATGGTGGTGAGTCATATAATTTGGCTACAATGGGGGGTAAGGAGATGAGGTTAGTAAGAAATTAGCCTGGATACAGTCTATACACCAGCTGGATACAGTCCGACAGACTAGATTGTCTTAAATGCCAGGCTACGGGTATTATACTCTACTCAGCTGGCAGTAGGGCACCACTTTTTGAACAGAGGAATTCTACAATAGGCTTGGTACACTGGGAGGATTACATTGAGAGAAGACAGATGACAGTAGGAGGACTTCAACAACAGCCCAAGCAAAAGATGATGAGGGACAGAACTGTGGTGTAGCAGTGGAAGTAAAAACGATGTGTGATGTGACTTTAAAGAATCAAAGAGTCAGAAGAAATCATATTCCTTTCTATACCTGAATGAGAATCCCCTCTACAACACACCCCCAAAGTCATCTTCTGATTTTCCCCACTTGAAAACCTGTAGTGAAGAATGGAAAACTACTTCTCCCCAGGCAGCTCCTTCCACCTTAGGATGGCCTTAATAATAGCCGACAATTATAAACAGCTTTCAGGTTTGCAAAGCACTATATACATTATCATATTTGATCTCACTAACACAGTGAAGGAAATACTCAAGTATTTTTATATACACACTTTGCAAGTGAGAAAACTGAGACTCAAAAAAAGAGTGTATATCTGGCTTTGGACATATACTGCGTGACCCTATGCACCCTCTGTCTGCCTCAGTCTTTCAATGGAAAATTGGAGCAATTATAGCACCAACTTCACAGGCTTATTGTGAGGACAAAATGAGATAACATTTGTAAAGCACTTAGCACAATGCCTGGTATACAGTAGGTGCTTAATAAATGCTTGTTTCATTCCTCTTTTCCTTCTTCCTTTCTTTCCCTCTGTAGTCATACAAGTAAAAATCAGAGTTTTCAAACCTAGGTCTACTAAGTCCAGGGCCAAGCTGCTTTATGCTACACTGGACTGCCTTTCTAATTGTTATATTATCCCCTTGGAGCAGGCTCAGTGAGGATTCCAGTCAAGCACACGGAGATTTGGGGTGGGCCTGCTTCTGGGCATTTATGATGGAGGGACCCTCCCTTTTGTTTCACATCCACTTCAGAGCAGATGCAGATATCCTCCTTCCTGGCATCCATGATAGCTCAAGAGTTCTGTTTTTCTGTTTCCCTGTTTCACTGGCTGCTAGGCTGGGATCCTGTGCATATACTGAAGGAGTAATTTCCTTTGAGTGTTTGATAGAATTAATTTGTTTTCCAAATATTGTGTTGGTCCTACAGTTTGCCCTGAGGTTTTAAGGCTATGGTATGGCAGTAGGGTCTCCACATTAGAATTTAGCTCACCAGGTGTTTCATCATATCCTTCAAGACCCCTCATATCTCTTAAATTGTCAATTTGGCTTTCAATATTCCTTAAGTTGAGCTCTTATCATACTGGTCTTTCTATTGTTCTCTGAAGACAACTGGTTCATTCATGCCTCCACATCACACTGTTTCAGTAGCCTGTAATGCTTTCCTTTTCTTTGTCAATTCAAACCCTACTCATTCTTCAATGTCATTTCTTTCACGAAGCTTTCCCTGGTCACTCCACCTCAGTGACAGTTTCCTCCCTGAAGTCTTTTAGCACCTTCTATCCATATCCCATATTTGACACTTAATCATATAAAGTATAGGTTTGTCCTCTAAGTGACACTGTATACTCATCGAAGGCAAGGACCACATCTTGTACTTCTTTCCCTTCCCAACATTATCTTACAGATTGTAGGTACTTAAGACATAGCTCAGTGATTGATTAACTCACACCAACAATCCTCAAGTTCCTGCAGGAAGCACTCTTTACAAACAGTGGTTCTCAACCTTCCTAATGCCGTGACCCTTTACTACAGCTTCTCATGTTGCGGTGATCTCCAACCATAAAATTATTTTTGTTGCTACTTTATAACTGTAATTTTGCTACTGTTATGAATCATAATGTAAATATCTGATATACAGGATGTGTTTAAATTGAACGTAACTCACAGATTGAGAACTGCTGCTTTATAACCACCTCCCAATATCCTTTCCTGCCCCTACCAAAAAATAAATTCCAAAGTTTCTTCTTCAGTACTTCAGGATGGTAGGAAGTGGGGAAGGATGAGGGTACCTGATATAGGGGCATAGTGTGAAGTCCAGAAGTTAGGAGCATAGCTATGACAGGAAATGAAAAATCGCTGACCTAGGTCCCTCCAAAAAAAGAGCATCCAAGAGAAACTTACCAGTGGAAGAAGGGGACAACCTTGGTAGAGGGATAGTTTAAGATGAGAAGGAACCATGATCTAATTGGTGTAGGTCAGGAGTGGGGAACCTGTGGCCTCAAGACGACATGTGGCCCTCTCAGTCCTCAAGTGTGGTCCTTTGACTGAACCCAAACTCTACAGAACAAATTGTCCTTGAGGACCTAGAGGGCTACATATAGTCTTGAAGCTGCAGGTTCCCATCCCTGGTACAGGTACTTCCTCCACCAATGTTGATCATATCCTCCTAAAACTCAATCGTTATTTTTCAAGGGTTCCTGTTTCCAAAAATAAATAAATAAATAATTGCCCTGTAGCCAACCTGGCAATGGGTCTCTCTGAACTCAGACAGGAGAGTCCTCAGATGATAGGCATGCAGGCTCTGTTGCAGAATCATGGAATTTCAGAGTTGGAAGAAAGCTCAGAAACCATGTAGTTCACACTATACCTCAACAAGAATCCCTATTTAGAGGCAGCTAGGTGGCTCAGTAAAAAGACTGTTGGTCCTGAAGTCAGGAGGCCTCAGTTCCAATCAGGCTCAGACACTTACTAGATGGGCAAGTGTCATTTAACTGCCATCTGCTTCAGTTTCCTAACCTGTAAAATAGGGTAAAATAGCACCTACCTCCTAGAGTTGTGTGAGGATCAAATGAGATAATATTTGTAAAGCACCTGGCACAGTGCTTGGCACAAAGTAGGCACTTAATAAATATTTCTTTCTTTCTTTCCCTCCCCACAAAATAGCTTAACAAATAGTCTTTGTATTTAAAGCATTTCCAGCTTGGAATACCCTCACCTTTCCTCTTTGTTTCGCATATGACCATAACCTTAAAAAAACTCAGCGAATTGTAGGCCAACACAATATTTAGAAAACAAATTAATTCTATCAAACATTCAAAGAACAATTAATTCCAATATTATACAGACAATTGTACAAATAATACTGTTTGCCATACCAGGAAAAGAAATAACCTTTCAAATATCATTTTAGGATACAAATATAGTGTTGATACCTATACCAAGGGGAGACAAAATGGAGAAAGAAAATTATAAACCAATATCCTAATAAATGTTGTTATAAAAATTTTAAATTGAAATAGGCTATAATAAAGTATTAAAGATTATAAACTACTATAAAACATTCAACAAAGTTGTAAGATATAAAACAAATATACACAAATTCTTATATAATATCAATAAAACTCAGCAAGAAGAACTAGAAAGAGAGTATAGCTATCAAGACACATTTAGGAACCATATGAATCCAGGTATAAAACACTCTTTGCAAAAATACAGATTTAAATTACAGGAGAAATATTAATTGCTGATGAGTTGACTGTCAAAGTGATAAAAATGACAACATGTAAATTAATTTACTTATTCAGTGCTGTACCAATCAAATTACCAAATGATCGTTTTATAGAGATAAAAAAATTACAACAATTCATCTGGAGGAACAATTTCAAGGGCAGTAATGAAAAAAAGTGGCAAAGCAGGGGGTCCACCAGTAGCAGATCTCAAATTATACTAGTCTTTTTGTGTATTCTTCTTCCATTATAAGCTTCACAAGGGGAGAGACTATATAATTTTCATATTTGTATTCCCAGTGCCTAGAATAGTACCTAGCAAACAGTAGATGCTTAATAAATGCTTATTGATTTGTTGTTGACTTCCAAAGTACCAACATGATTGACTTCTAGCATACGATGATGGCTCCACATATGGATCAATTAAAAGGGAACATTCAGACCAGAGAAGAAAAAGGGGAATGATGGCTGCTTTTAAATACCAGAGAGATTATGCTGTATAACAGAGACATGTTCTGCTAGGCTCCAGAAGGCAAAACTAGGAATGATGGGGAAAGGTTGTAGAGATGCATACTGATGTAAGGAAAAAAAAAAATCACCTAACAATTGCCAAGTGGAATGGGCCTACTTAGGATGAAGATGGTATGGTCTCCCCTAGCTGTACGTTTTCAAAAGGAAGCTAGATGACCACTAGCCCAAAGTGATGAAGAGAGAATTATAGGGAAGGTATAGGTTGGACTAGATAGCATTTGCTATTCCTTCTACTTCAGATTTTTTGATTCTGTGAGAGATGTTTCCAAAGGAGAGTATATAGAAAGTGATGAGAAAAGAGCCAAAGACAGATCCTTCCAGAATATCCAATTGAGATCTTTGTTGTTCAATTGGTTCCAACTCTTTGTGGCCTCATTTGGGGTTTTCTTGGCAAAGATACTGGAGCAGTTTGCCATTTCTTTCTCCAGATCATTTTCCAGATGAGGAACTGAGGTAAACAGGGTTAAGTGACTTGCCAGGGTCATACAGCTAGTGTCTGAGGCCAGATTTGAACTCACAAAAATGAGTCTCTTTTATTCCCTAGCTGCCACAACTAATGTGTTAGGAAGAGGATAAGGAGCCTGTAAGTTGAAAAGGAGGAGCACCTAAAGAAATAGGAAAACCAGGAGAGTATGGTTTCTCTGAAACTAAAGAAGAAAATACCTAGTAGGAGCAGGTGGCAAAATACTATCACAATTTAAAAAAATTTTTTATAATCTTAGACTTAAATACACAATCAGAAAAGGGGAAAAGAAGCATTGCCATGTGTACAATAGAACATTAGAGAATTCAAAATATATAGCAATAAATTTCCATTTCAAGAAAGCTCATGTAACAAATACCACACATTGTGTTGAGAGTTGTCCATTTTTTCTTAGCTTCCTTGTAAGTTTTCTTTTGTTGTCTGCTGTGTATTTCTGTCACAATTTGTAGAGAAGTGACTTTTAAGAAAGCAGTTTCAGTAGAATGGTTTAAGTGGAAAACAGATTGTAAAGGGTTAAGAAGAGTATGAGTAAGGAAGAATGGAATTACTGGGTATATTCAGCTTGGTCAAGAAGTTTAGCTATCAAAAAAAAAAAAGAAGAATGATTAAATTGTGTAGGTTGTGGAAAGGCTCCGCCCCTTCCCCCCACCCCCAAGGTTAGAAAGGCCTGAGCAAATGGGAGAAAAAAAAACTAATGGAAATAACATATTGTTGGTAGAATTGTGAATTGGTACAACTTTATGGAAAATAATTTGGAATGATGCAAGAAAATTCACTAACCTGTTCAAATTCTTTGACCTGGCAATTCCACTACGAGACATAAACCCCAAGGAAGTCAATGACAAAAAGAAAGATGTTTCATATCACAAAATGTCCATAGCAGTCACTGTCAGCAAAAAAAAAAAAATTGGAAAGGAAAGAGTTGCATGTCAATTGAGGAAATGGCTAAAAAAAATTATAACATAAATTAATGGAATGAATGTTATAGTGCCATAAGAAAAAACAAATAGGAGAAATTCAAAGGAACATGGGAAAACATACAAAATGATTCAGAAGGAAGAAAGCAAAACCAAAAAAGAGTAATATCCACGATGGCTACAATAATGTAAATGAAAAATAACACCAGAAAAATATAAATCTTGGTTCCAGAGAGCATAAGGTGAGACCTATTTTTCTCCTCTCAGAAGAAAGGGAGAGGACCACAGGAGCAGAACGCTACATGTGCTGTCAGACCTGGAGAGAGTTAAGGAGACAGCTAGAAGTGAGAAGTGGTTATAGGGTAGAGTCAGCTTGGTCAAGCAATTTAGCTATAAAGTGGAAGAAAAAGAAAAAAAATAGCTTAAAAATGTAAGTTGTGGAAAGGCTTTTATTTTTTCCCCAGGATTGGAAAGGTCTGAGCATGTGAGTGAGCACTTGTATAAAAAAAGAAGACCTCAACAAGCATCAATGGAAGAGAGACTGAAAATGCTAGAGCAAAGTCCAGTATACAGTGGACAGGATGGAGGGTCCAGATAGATGGATTAGATTTATTGAGGGGCAAGAATATCTTTTCTGTTCTTAGAGACAAGGAGAGAATGATATGATGATCTCAAAGAGCCAATAAGGCTTCAGCAAGAATGTCATATCAGATTAATTTTAGTTCCTTTTTTAATAGTTTTACTAAACTGATAAATTAGAAGAATGCTATAGATACGGTTTACCCATGTTGAGCAAAGTCTTATATAAATTATACCATACTTTTCTTGTGAAAAAGATTAAAAAATGTGGACGAAGGTAGTGCAATTGGGTGAATCTGGAAAAGTTTGTGTGGCCTGACTTAAAGAACACTCATTAATAGTTTGAAACAAACTTAGAAGAAGATCTCTGGCCGTGTGCCATCTGGGATCTATGCTTGAGTTTTTGCCATTTAATGTTTTATCAATGGTTTATCAATGATTTGGATAAACTCAGATAGCATCCTTATTAAATTGTCAGATGACACACAGGGATAAGTAACACACTGGTTGATGTCAGGATCCCAAAAGACCTCAAAAGTTGAGATTATTGGACTGAATCCTATTGTGAGATGCAACAGGTATAAATGTAAAGTTTTATGATTTACAAATACAAGATGAAAAAGGAGGTTAGATAAAAATTTATCTGAAAAAGAGTTGGAAAGAGATGGATGGCTAATGGATTACAAACACAATGAGTCCACAGGCTTCTAGGTGGCAAAGTTGGTAGAACAGGATTAGAAGTCAGGAAGACCAAATTCAAACTTTGACTCAGACACTCACCAGCTATGTAACCTGAGCAAGCAACCTTTCTGTACTTCAGTTTATTCATCTATAAAATGGGAATAGTAAGAGTCCTTACTTTATAGAGTTGTTATGAGGATTAAATGAGTTAATATATGTAGAGTACTTTGCAAATCTTTAAGTACGATATAAATACTAGCTATTGATTTTATTATAGAATATACTATGATTTGGAATATTCTATAATCATTATAGAATAGAATGTTCTATTCTAATCTATAATATAATCATAGAATAATCTAAATTATATTATCTTTGCCATATATTATAATATGGAATATGTATATTGTATAGAATAATATGATTTAGTACATAAGTTAAAAAAAACCAATGTGATCGTGGGCTGTAATGAGAGACATAGGAATGAGGGAATGATAGACTGACTATACTTGATTGAGTGACTGTGATCCTTAGCTTTAAAGAACGGAGGAAGGGACCCTAATGAAGCCCATATCAGGCGGCCTTATCTTTTCAGGATAGGTCATGTTAGCAAAAGATCATAGGATGAAAGACTGCTATTGGAAGTCATCTAGTCCCACTCATCTTACAGATACGGAAAAGAAAATTGAAGTTAAATAACTTGCCCTAAATCACATAGGTAAGTAAGGGGAAGAGCTGGATTTTAACCCAGATTTTTTGATGGCAAATCCAGTGCTATTTCACATGACATGTAAGAGGAGGTGGTTTATATGTGAGCAAAAGGAGAAAAGAAAGGCTTTGGAACAGTCAGTGTGAGGACTGAGACAGGAAGCCAATAAGGCAGAAAGAAACAATTGTCACCTAGGCATCTTCGAGGCAGTTAGGTGAGGTGGTATAGTGTATAAGATGCTGGACCTGGAGTCAGGAAGACCTGAGTTCAAATGTGACCTCAGCTAATTATAGCTATGTGACTGAGGGCAAATCTTTCACATTTGCCTCAGTTTCCTCATCTGTAAAATGGAGATAATAATAGCACCTACCTTGCCGTTGTGGAAATCAAATGAGATAACATTAGTAAAGTATTAACATAGTGCCTGGCACATAGTAGATGCCATATAAATGCTAGCTATTATGAAGGTTCAAATGAGTTAAGGTACTACAAATTTATAATAGATGAATTCGCTTTGATTTCATAACTTTTCTCCAGCAATGTTCAGTAGCTTTGTGGTAAAAATGGAGAGTGTAAGATAGGAAGGTGGAGATTTGGATTTTCTTAAGGATGGGGGTTCTCCATATTCTAGGGGCATCACTACTGAAACATTAAAGTGGCTGATCATGAGGTCAAGTATAAGTACGGAGAAAAATGACAACAGAGTGAGAGAGATGGACTGGGAGAACAGGGATGGTTCAATAGATCAGAGGTTAAAATAATGGCAAAGAGTAGGTTTAACGTAAGTGAAACAGTTAAAGAGGTGGAAAGGTAAGAGTTTTTGGTTAGATAATAGAATTTCAAAGCTGTTGTTTGTCCTCCAATTTTGAAGAAGAACAGATTTTATAAGTAACACACAATTCCAAGAGAAGGTAAAGCATGAAGTGTGACCATGCTAGTGTATACCTAAAATGGATTGAAGAAGGATATAATCCAAATTGAAATGTAGGAATTTCAAAAGAGATATCATCAACATGAATACTGGAGTCCCAGAGAATTACTGTAGGGGATGGCTGGAAATATAAATGGTAAGCTAGATACATAAATTCCACATCTGCATTATAATTAATATGAATGTGATAAAATTCATCATATATTCATCAAAATATTTTATACAATTGATCATTTCAGTATTTTATCTAAAAATGTTTTGCTTCTTTAAAAAAAGGGGGAGTAACCTTAAGAGTCAATCAAATCAATGCCACATATCAATGAAAGATAGCTGTGTCTGACAGAGTTCACTACACTCCAAGAGAACTGTTAATGATTAAATAATAACGTCAACTAATGAAGTCAAAAGACTCGATATTGCAATGTAGTAAGCTAATTTCTAACTACTTAGAAGGCCATGGTGCTAGTTATTTCAACCAAGATTTCTGGAGCTCTCTAAAGTTCATCTACTCCCATGAGTAAAAAGGAAAGATCCAGAAACAAATCTGGCCATCAAAGTAATCACGAGTTTATTGTACTTACTGCATTAATCTGAAATGCTTGAAAGAGATTGCTAGCCCAGACACAGACAGTAATATGTGTTCTCTAAAGTTCTCAGCTTTATACACATCTATTTTAAATCATCACATTCCAAAATACTCTACCTCCTGCCTTCATTTATCTCTTCATGCCACTTGACCAGTCCAATGACCAGTATTATTTGTTTGACTCCAAAGCATCAGCCATGGTGTCTTACTTATTTCCAGGGCTAAGATTTTGGTGTTCCCCCTTTCTGTCTGAGCTAGGATAAATAATTTGGCAGTACCACCTCTGAATATGTAAAAATATAAGCACTGAAACAATAAATAATTTGGCAGTACCACCTCTGAATATGTAAAAATATAAGCATTGAAACAATCTCCTTCCCTCACCCCACAGCAAGTGTTACAAGTGTGCTAAGTACTACAACAAGAAACTACACGCTATCGTTTAATTATCCTTCTATTTAACACAGTGGTTCTCAACCTCCCTAATGCCACAACCCTTCAATACAGTTCCTCATGTTGTGGTGACCCCCAAGCATAAAATTATTTTCGTTGCTACTTCATAACTATAATTTTACTTGTTATGAATCATAATGTAAATATCTGATGTGCAAGATGTATTTTCATTGTTACAAATTGAACATAACCCACAGGTTGAGAACTGCTGATTTAATTTTAACACTTGCTGACTCTCTATCCCATTTCCCATAACCCTTCAAAATTTGTTCTTCCCTCCTCATGCTCCCAATCACACCCTTCCCTTGAATACTCACAGCAAATGATCTCGCTTCTTAATTCACAGAGAAGTTTGAGACCATCTTGTGGAAGCTCCCTCAGTTTTCTTCCTAAATACTTAAAAATATCTTAAGGTCTATTTTCTGTTCTTTTCCTCTATTCTCAGAGGAAAATGTATTGCTATTACTTGTCAAGGCTCATCTTTTTACATTACTTTTGATCCTCCTGCTTCCTCAAGGACCTTATTCCCTTAAGTATCCTGTCTCTGTCACACATCTCCAATCTCTCCTGTCTCCTGGCTCTTTTCCTTTAACCTACAAATATACTTACCTGGTCTTCAAGTTAACAGTAGCATCTTAACTGCCAAATCACAAGGCCTTTTTTCACTTCTAATCTTCTCCTGGCTTCTTAATCTCTACTCTCTGAGTTGATGAAAACAATGTTAAGTTTTTCACATATAATAACTCATATTTGCACACTTACAGAACTTGTAAACATACATTTTAATCTATTTAATAATCTTCCAAGTGAAGAATTTTGGTGGGTTTTGAACCTATCTGTTAAAAATATAAAAATGCAAGACCTGCTTAGGTTTATAGGAACAACCGACAGACATCAGAGAAGAAGGAAAAATGCAACAAATTTGCAAGAAAAATCTTTACATAATGGAATGGAAAAAATGAGTATCATAACTGCACTTATTCCAAAGATCTGTGTATCTTTGTTAGGCATATTTTTCAACTACTATTGACCAATAAAATCAAAAATAAAAATGAACTGAAATTGGAATCAGACCTTTGGATTGTTATACCACAAAATATTAAACCAAGATTTTTAAAAGTAATGAATGAATAAAAAAGCATACATTAAGTGTTTACTATTATATCAAGCAATGTGCTAAGCACTGGGGATACAAATACAAAAAGGCAGTCCCTGCTCTCAAAGGACTCATATTCTAAATTTGTGAAGACAACACATGTCAGAGAGGTCAGCTCCAGAGTGGATGGAAAGAACACAATGTCCTATGGCTGCAGCTACTCAAGCACTGACAAAGCACAGGAACTTAGGTATCAAGACATTTGCCCCCCAGGAGTGCCCCAACACCACTGGAAGTGGGATGGAGGAATAGATCTAAGAGTCAGAGTATAGAAGAAAAGCATTTTCTATCACACTGTATTCGCTATAAATCTAATCATAAACAATATTTTAGTGAGATCAAAATGGCTTTTGCATCATTAAAATTATTTTCAAAATATTTCTTATACTTTAAAATTCTATTTTTATGTGCTTTATAATACCCATAATTATTAGTATAGTAGCATTTATTTGGGTCATGTCATGGGTCAAAAACATCTTGCTTATGGGGTGCATGGTCAAAAAAATTTGGAGATCAAAACTTTAAAGTTCCTTCTAGCTTTTAAATTCTACAATCCTTTGATCCCCGGGGGTTGAAGTGCAGAAGTCAAGAACCAGGAAAAAAGGTCATTAATGGACTATTAACAGCTGGCCCAGACCCAGGGTTAGTTTTGGAACCTGATCTTGGTGGATGTGGCTGTCTCACCTCGTTATTTTTTCAAACATTTCATGTCAAGAAATAATTGCTGCCAAGAAAAATTCTTAGAGCCGAGACATAAACAAGACTCAACGGAGATCAACAAAAGGGAAATTATACCTTAGAAGCTCACAGGAATGCCAGACTATTTGGACCGGTCAAGGTGATCTGGAGACAGCCAGAAGGCAAGACGAGGAAGAAAAGCAAGTCTACTCCAAATTTCATGGCCATATTAGTGTGACTGTGTGTGTGTGTGTGTGTGTGTGTGTATAAAATATATTATACACACTTATATACGTTTCATATATATAATATATACTTCTACCAGATATATTCCATGTAAATAGATATATCTATACATACATAAAAACACCTACACACCTACCGGCTTTTCTGCTGAGCTGCCTCGCACACTGAGAGGTTAATGATATTAAGAGAGTAAACCACGGACATTCTGGATCTTTGTTGGATAGGCACTGGGGAGGGGGCTGGGAAAAGAGATGATTCTAAGGTTTATGGGAGCGGAATGAAGGTTTTTTTGTTAAAACAAAGTCCTGTACTTCTCGAAGAAGATGGAATTTTAGCGGTGCTGGGCACTAGGAGCTTGTTCTTCACATCTGCCTCCTGTAAATGGTATTAAGATAAATACAGGTTTCTTCTATTTCCCAATAGTGGTCAGGTCTGGTCAGGGACCAGGGCAAAACGGTTCTCTTCAAAAGGGTAATTTTAGGTAGGTTTCTATTTTCCAGCATCCCTAACCACCTTCATAGTGTAAAAGTTTCAATACAAGAAGGCATTTTCGTTAACATCCAGTCAATCGATAAACATTCATTAAGCGCCTACCATATGACAGACATTGTGCTAAACGCTGGAGATGCAAAGGTCAAAGTCTCCCCCCGCCTCCCAAAAAAGCATCCTTTTTTTTAAGAGGAAAAAAAAAGGAAAAAGAAAAAGGCCATAGATAAAAATCCAGTAATAAAAGCAATGAACTGGACAAATTTCCTGAATGACAAGCACCCCTTCTACAACGCCACCTCTAGTTAGAACATGCCTCTCTTCTCCCGGCCCATCCTCTCCTTTCCCGGCCCCTCCCCCTATCCCCTTTCCAACACTACATTTTCCAACTCCCACAATTCCTAGGGCTACTCCAGACGCAAATTAGAGGAGGGGTGGAGAAATGCCACTGAACCCGCCCTCCCTTTTAATTGGTTAATAAGAATTAGTCCCACCTCATGGGCGTGGAGCAGGGTTCCGTATTGGGTAAGAAGAAGAAAAGAGGCGGTGTGGGCGGGGCAAAGCGGCCGGTGGGAGGCGTGGTCCT
The DNA here is from genome assembly GCA_028627135.1 of Pseudochirops cupreus. Classification (NCBI taxonomy): domain Eukaryota; kingdom Metazoa; phylum Chordata; class Mammalia; order Diprotodontia; family Pseudocheiridae; genus Pseudochirops; species Pseudochirops cupreus. Next base: position 112,339,295 of record CM053584.1, read on the forward strand.
AGTTCCCTGAAATCGTCCCCTAGCGCGCCCAACACCATGTACCGTTCTCTCCGGATCTTCGTCCTGCCCAGCAGGCTTATGCAACCCTCTTCTCTGGGTCCCGCTTGTGCCGCCTGCGCCCTGCGGCCGCCTCTGATCGCTGCTCGAATGGTGAGGGTCGTTTGCTGCTTCTGTGCTCCCACTGCCGTCCCGGGGCTTAGCCCGCGGTGACCTTCACCCTCTCCCTCCACCAATGGGCTGAGCCGAGCCGGGCCAGGCCTGGCCAGGCCGGGTCAGGCCAGGCTGGAGTCCTGGGATTGTGGCTTCTAGCTAGGGGAGAAGGTTAGGTTCCTCTCCCACGACCAGGGCTGGGGGCGGTGGGTCGTTTTTTCTCGGAAACCTTCCGGTCCATGCTCCGAGAGGCCTTAGGAGCGAGGAGTGTGTGCGCATGCGCTGGCGTGTAGCGCCCGCTTCAGTCCTTGCTAGTGAGGGAAGTACATCGCTCTGCTCTGTCCTTCCTAATTTCCTCATCTGTAAAATGGAGATGATAATATTAATAATGATAATAGCACTTACCTCCCAGAGGAGTTGTGAGAATTTAATGAGATAATATTTGTGAAGTGGTTTGCAGTCCTCTGTAAATGCTAGCTACTTATTATTCTGTTAGCCTTATTGCTAGGCTTGGTGTTTTCTCTCTTTCCTGCCCAGGCTTGTACACATCCCTATCCTCCCTGAAAAACCTGAACTTTTATCTGAATGATGCGTAACAAATTGTGGTGGTACTTAGGATTCTGATTTCCACAGCCCAGGATTGCTAAGTGACCTAATCGGAGCTGCCTTTCCAAGACCTGAAGCTGTGAGCATGAGGAGAAGCTCTGACTACTGAGGAACTTCAGTGTCTGGGTTGCAGCATGGCCCTTTGGGGAACAAGTGTGTGATGAAACTATTACTCCTTGGTGCCCTCTATTTTTCTAATCTGAGGGAGAAGGTCAAAACAAAACAAAAACTAAGGGCTTCCTCACCCACCATGCTGTGACCTGGCTTTAAACCCCAGGGTATGTATAATAAAAGTATTTTGTGGCCCAGAGCACTGGACTTGGAGTCAGGAAGACTTGAGTTCAAATGTGGCCTCATATTAGCTGTGTGATCCTGGGCAAGACACTTAATCTCTGTGCCTCAGTTTCCTCATCTGCAAAATAGGTATAATAATAGCACTTGCCTCCCAAAGTTGTTGTGAAGTTCAGTTGAGATAATGTGCTTTGCAGACCTTAAAGTGCTACATAAATGTTAGCTCCTATTATGACTTTCACAGTATTACTGAATTTAAAGGAAGTTGAATATAATAGTTTTGTTTGTCCGCTTGAAAGAACTAGTTGTAATTCGTAGTGGTCATGTCATGAATAGTTTTGTTTTGATAAATAAGATCATGTAAAATGGTTTTTAGTTATAAAATTTCATATAAATGTAAAAGCTGTTACTATTTGGAAGAAAATTCAGTGGAAGAGGATTTTACAATTCAAGTCTGTAGCTACTAGTGATTTGTTTCTATGAGTCCTTTTCATTTTTTAGTTTCTCTATTTATAATTGAAAATATTGACATTACAGCCTTAAAAAAAGAAAATATTTATCAAAAGATTGTTGAGATTGTATGTAATCTCAGTTGTATATAAAGTGCTTATTGACTGACTGACTAACAGCATCTATGACTTCTTTATCCTAGAAGAACATCTGACATCCAGAAGAAGAAAAACAACTATGGAGTCTGAATGCAGATCAAAGCATACTATTTTGCTATCTCTGTCGTTTGTTTGTTTCTTCTTGCTCGTGGTTTCTCCCATTGGTTCTGATTCTTCTTTACAACATGACTAATACAAAAATATGTTTAATATGAATGTATATAGAGGCTATATCAGATTGCGTGCCATCTTGGGAAGGACGGGGAAAAAATTTAGAACTCAAAATCTTATGGAAGTGAATGTTGAAAACTAAAAATAAACAGTTTTTGGAAAAGTATTTGCAAGAAACTGTTGAAATTGCTTTTATCTCTGTAACTTAGTGGCATCATTTTGTAATAGAACTTAGTAGGCTACTCTGTTTCTAGTTTACTTTTCTTAACAATTTCACTTCTCACTAATTTTCAAGGCCATTGCATTTATGGATCAACGTAAAGATAGACTTTGGAGGTCATCTAGTTTAACCCTCTTTTTTATAGCTGAGGAAAGCTGAAACCCAGAGATATTGTAACTTGCACAGTCTGACAGGTAATAATTAGTAGAATCAATTCAAACCCAACCTCTCTGACTTACTGTTAAAGTCCATCTTGACCCATGTCCTACTAATTTTGAGTAGAACCAAAGAGAGTCATTACCTCAATAAGTACTTGAATTTGCCTTGCTAAGGCACAGGCAGGGATTTAAATCTCCACTAGTCTCTGAGTGTGCTGTTATTAAGTGACCTTAAATGAAGAAAGCTTTCTCCCTCCTCAGTTATAAAGAGTCATACCTACTTGATAAACAAGTTATTAGTTTAAAATCAATAATGGCTGATCCACAGAAGTGTTACTTATGTTTATTCCTGACTACCACTTATTAACCTCTTAACCTCTCTGAACTCTTGTTTCTTCATTGGTAAAATGAGGATAATACTTGAACTTTGTAAACTATAAAGCATTATACATGTGATAAAGATGAATTATTACTAGGATTTCCATTGTTAGGATTCATATTATCCAGATTTTTTCTGATTCCTTTTTCTTAGACATACAGAAAGTCCACATCTAATCATTTTGAGAAGAATAGAACTTTTTAGAACTGGAAAGGACCTTACAAATTGTCTGCTTGATCTCTTCATTACATTTTCTATCCCTAGGTTTTTTTTATGGGTGTTCAAGTATCCAGAGAATACATTTTTCCCAGTTTTGAACTTGGAAAATGTATGTGAATATATGTGTATGTGTTTCACTTGTTCTATTGAGATCCTATTTTTAAAAATTTAATTAACTAATTTACTTTTAGTTTACAACGTTCAGTTCCACAATCCTTTGAGTTCCAAATTTTCTCCCCTCTCTCTTCTACTCCCTCACCGCCATGGTTACAATATCTCTGGGTTTCAGCTTTCTCTGGATGTGGATAGCCCTTTCCATCATGAATCTTTTAGAGTTGTCTTATAGCATTGCATTGCTAAGAGGAGACCAGTCTGTCACAGTTAGTCATCATAGATACGGTGTGTCTGTAATTGTGCAGAAATGTTCTGGTTATTCTCCCCTCACTCGGCATCAGTTTATATAAGTCTCTCCAGGTTGTTATGAAGTCTGTTTGCTCGTCATTTCTTATAGCACAATAGTATTCTATTACATTCATATACCACAGCTTGTTTAGCCATTTTCCAATTGAAAGGCATCCCTTTGATTTCCAATTTTTTGTGGTGCAAAGAACTCTGCCAACAGCACATTAGTGGCCCAATTTTTCCATATCCTCTCCAACATTTACATTTTTCTTTTTTTGTCATATTAACCAATCTGATAGGTGTGAGGTGGTACCTCAAAGTAATTTTAATTTGCATTTTTCTAATCAAAAATGATTTAAAATACTTCATATGCTTATAGATAGCTTTGATTTCTTCATCTGAAAACTTGCTGTTCATATCCTTGGACCATTTATCAGTTGGGGAATAGCTTTTATTCTTATAAATTTCACTTAGTTCTCTAATGGGGCCTTTATTAGAAATACTTGCTGTAAGGATTGTTTCCTCGATTTCCACTTTCTTTCTAATCTTGTATGTATTGGTTTTGTTTGTGCAAAAGCTTTTTAATTTAATATAATCAAAATTATCAATTTTACATTTTGTAATGCTCGCTATATCTTGTTTGATCATGAATTCTTCCCTTCTCCATAGATCTATTCCTTTCTCTTTTAATTTGCTTGTGGTGTCTCCCTTTATGTTTATGTACACCTTAATGTACCCAGTTTGACCTTATCTTGGTATATGGTATGAGTTTTGGTCTACACCTAGTTTGTGTACTCCTCTTTCTCATCCCTTAATTATTTTTTTTTATGTCATTCCCTCAAATTTACCTTATACCTGTATTCTCTGTCCCTTTATATTCCTTTTAGCTGCATTATTATATTCCTTCTAACTGTACTGTAAAATTTCTTAACAATTACAAATGTTGTCTTATAGGAATGTAAACAGTTTAGTTCTGTTGAATCCCTTATGTTTTCTTTTCCCTTTTTCTCTTTTTAGGCTTCTCTTGTATCTTAATATTGGAGATCAATTTTTTTTGTTTAATTCTGATCACTTTAGGAAAGCTTGAAATCCTTCTATTTGATCGAATTGTTATTTTTCAGTCCTGTCCAGCTCTTCATGACCCCACCTGGGGTTTTCTTGACAAAGACACTAAAGTGGGTTGCCATTTTCTTCTGCACTCCATTTTACAGATGAGGAAACTGAGGCAAACAGGGTTAAGTGACTTACACAGCTAGCAAGTGTCTGAGGCTGGATTTGAAGTCAAGTCTTCTAGACTCCAGGTCCAGGGCTTTATTTGCTGCCTCAGTGTAGCTCATAAATTTTAAGGCCTTAGGAGCAAAATCATTTTCTTATTAAAAGTTACTTTGATGTGTCACAGAATCACGTCATTGGATTTATAAACATTAATTATGGACAAGTATGGTCAAGTTAAACATTTATTAAGTTCTTAGTGTATGAAGGGCTTTAAAAGTCAAACAGGATTTTATATTTGCTTATAGGGGCAATAGAAAGATTCACATGATCAAATCTGAGCATTAGAAATATCATTTTGGCAGTTGAGTTTCACATAGCTTTTTGAAATCTCCTGCCCAGAAGGAAAACTAGTATCATATCCACATTCGTATTCTGTAATTGGAGTCAGAGAGAAGGCATAGTGGATAGAGTATTGGACTTGGAATCAGGAAGATCTTGGTTCAAATCCTGCCTCAAATGAGCTTGGGCAAATTACTTAATTGGTCTCAGCTTCAGTTGTTTAATTTGTAAAACAGGAATAATAATATTCTTTCTTCCTTTCCTTTTAGTACATATGCCTTACTCCTTTGGAATTGTGTTGCTTATTCCCTTGCCTATTCTACCCCCCTTTCTATTTCCCCACCCCCTTCCCTGACTGTTTCCTGGTTGAGTTTATTGCCTGTCCGTCTGTCTCTCTTTCTGTGTGTTTTCAACTTCCTTTTATCCAGTTCATATGAAAGTTGGGTTTGTGGAATGCCATCCCTTCCTCTACATTTGAAAACTCTTCGTCCTTATCCTTACTCTGGAAGATGGTAATTTCTTTTTCCTCCTTCTTTCCTCCAAATGGGAATAATAATGGTGCTTTCCTCTTAGGGACAGATTACAACTTCACTTTCTTTAAAGTCTTGGGAATTTTTCCTGTTTTGTTGGTTTTTTTTAAAGATAAAGTAGAATGAGAAACAGTTCTCTTTGTAACATTAATTGGTCAAAGCACAGTTGATAGGCAGGCTGCTGAAATAAAGAAGTTGACCTTTTTCTTTCCAATGTGCTTGTGCATCTTGTTCTTATTTTATTTTGATGAAAATGGTCTGAATGTGGACTTTGAAATGTAAGAAATCCTTATGAAATTATTCACAAAATGGTGAGCTAGGTGTAAGAGTAAACAAGACAGAATTTAAGTGTAATTTCAAGCCTTTTCTGACTTGTAAATTGGTGTCTTTACTCCTAACAGTTGATTTTATTATATACAATATTGTATTCTAGTGCTTATGTCTGATAATCTTGTTCCTCAGGCAAGTCAAGGCTCATTCCGGATTGAATATGATACCTTTGGTGAACTCAAAGTCCCAAGTGATAAGTATTATGGTGCCCAGACGGTGAGATCTACATTAAATTTTAAGATTGGAGGTGTAACAGAAAGGATGCCAGTGAGTAACTTTTGTGGGAAGATTATCATCATAATTTGAACTGAAAAGCTATTAGGATTGTTAAGCTTAAAATGATTAAGATCTGTTTCTCTCCATTCAAATAAAAGAAGTTGGAGCTTTCTCTAATTTAATATAGTTCTATTTTTTACATATACATAATGATATCAAGAATTATAGAATCTCAAAATTGAAAGGGACGTCAGAGCCTTAGAGGTGGGAATGTATCCTAGCATTGGGTTGGTCTGTGCAAAGGCATGTTGTTGTATACAGGACATACCTGCCAGGGTGATACAAATAAAATGTAAAGTTAGTGAAGGATATTAAGGTAAAATAAGACTGGGAAGATGGACGGGAGCCAGGTAAGTGGAGTTTGTATCTTATACTAGAGACAATAAGGAGCCACTATAAAGATGGATAAGGGAGTGGTGGGGTCAAATGTGTACTTTAGACTTCTCAGTATGTTAGCTCTGTACAGAGTGGATTGGAGGAAAGAAATTTGACTCCTGGGGACCTGTTAGGAAGCTACAATAGTATCAGAAGCGCTAGTGACTACTGTGAGAGGTTTTTCTGTAGTTTTGACTTTGGTTGGCAGCTATGTGAGGGAATGGATGTGAGAGTTACTTTAGAGTTAAAGATGACAAGACTTTGCAGATGATTTGAGAAGTAAGAAAGGCAAAAGAATCAAAATGACTAAAGTTGCAAACTTCACTGGAAAGATAATGGTGTCCTTAACAGAAATAGGGAAATTGAGAGGAGGGATAGATTTAGGGGGAAAAGTATCAGTTCTTTGACATGTTGAGTTTAAAATGCACATGGGACATCAAAGTGCTGTGGAAGGAGCACTGGGTCTGGAGATAACGGAATTGGGCTGAAATCCCAGGTTTGAAACTTTCTATCTAGATGACCTTGGAAAGATAACTTCTCTGGTCCTCAATTTCCTGATCTATAAAATAAGGAGTTGGACTTAGATGACCTTCATAGTTCCTTCCAGCTCTAAATCTATAGCCCTAGAAAAAATACACCCAAGTGAAGATGTTAAGCAGGCACTGGGTAATGGGGGAACGACTGGAGAATATAAAATTTAAACAGTGAACCACATTATAAATGAAACAGGAAGACAAAGAAGTTGCAACTGAATGGAAGGATCACTTGTAGTTGCTCTTTGCAGAGGCATGCAAAAGAGTTCAAAGATTTGGTTTCATCATGTGCCATAGGACAAGAAATATTTCCTGAGATGCTTGGAATCTTCATGAGAAACCCAAGCAACAAGACCACCCCAAAGCTTATATGAATGTCTCTTGCAGAGGATGAGAGATTCAGAAATTCTGTGTAGAGCTTAGTATCTTCCAAAAGCATGTCAGTACATACCTTAATATTCAGTGTGTGCTTTGGTGGTTTTAGGAGAGGTTAGTGAAAAATATATTGGAAGGTAATATTCATTGTTAAGAAAAGAAGAGAAACTAAAAACGATTAGACCTCTGTTACAGTAGCCTTGTGTCTACATATAATAAGTACTGTCTTAGAATAGAAGTGGAAAGCATTGGACAGAGTGAGCACGCAACATGACAAAAAGTGAAATTGATTCATGAAATGATGGTTGGTTCCTAATACCATCTATTAACATGCAGCCAAACCAGACTAATTAAAGTAAATGGCAAAATCATTTGTGCACAAGGAGAAAAGCTAAAACATGAGGAGATACACTGCAGTTATTGTTGCACCAGTCCTTTATAGCCATCCACCCAGTCCATCTTGCTATCTGCCCTGCTTCTCTTCTGCCATCTTTACACTTCTTACTTTAGGCATAATAATCAAATAAATTGTAGCATTGCTTTATGTAAGAGTGTGCTAATTGACTGTCTATGGATTACCTCACTACTGAGCTACCCCTAGCAACCAAAACTCTTGGCTACCAGTCCTCTCAATATGTCTGTCTTTCCTTGAGGGTGGAAACTAGCTTGTTTTTCTGTCTTTTATCCCCAGCACACAGTATGGTGCTTGGCACATAGTGAATTCTTAATCAATGCTTTTAAATTTATCCAGCTTATTAAAAAAAAAACTATTGGCACTGAAAAATAGGAAAGAAGTAAAGGAAAAGGCATTTCTGCTGCTTATCACTATTTCCTACAGACATTTAACAGATACAAAGGAATCACCACAACAGGGAGAAAAAAACAGTTAACAAACCACCTCAGCTAGCAAATAGTCTCATTTAGAGGAGACATAACAACTGAGGGAACACTAATTGAGATTGCAGGTTCATTTGTAAAATATTATGAAAGGATTTCTAGATTACTGTTAATGCTGCCTCAAAAAAACAATATTGAACATGAAAAAAAATGAGTCTACAGAAAGTTTAGTTAGAGGACAAATTAGATCATTCCAAGACAAAAGTAGAGAATAATAATAAATAGACAATTTGAAAACAAATCTGTTATTATCCTTACAGCGGTCTATTTTCATTATCATGACAATCGAACTGCCCAAAACTGTTTTGGAATAGTCCAAAAGCATTTGGCCTAATGTCAAGGTCTTAAATAATGCTGTATGATGTAACAATAATGATTATAATAATGGCAGTTAGCATTTATATAGCACTTTAAAATTTGCAAAGTGCTTTACAAATATTATCTCATTTGATCCTCCCAGCAATGCTGGGAGGTAGGGTCTTTTAGCAGCCACATTTCACAGATGAGGGCACTAAGGCAGATACAAGGAAATAGAAATGACATTTGGGAAAAATTTATAAAGATCAGCTGGACTGGACAAGTTATATCCACAATTAGCTAGAAGAGATGTCTTCTGGCAGCATCATGCTTTTGAAAACATTTTAAGGGATTGATTTTTCAACATACTTGAAAAAAGGAACAAGTGGAAAAAATCAGATTTATGCCACCCCACCCCACTGAAAAAAATACCCAGTGATAAAGAAGATAACTTCTGCCCCATGTCTTCTTTCTTATCTCGATAAAGTCTTCATGAGAATTACCATGGCCTTTTCAAGGGTATCCTTGATGAACATACGGAAAGAGAACAGTCAAGACTTTCACGATTTTACGTAGCAGACTCCATCTTGAGTCACACAGTTTACTGAATGTTGTATAAGTTTACAAGATCCTACTGTGTGATATTTTTAATGACCAATAACAACAAAAATTTATTTGACTTAGAATTAAATGTATCTCTCCTCTAATAAAGTGTCTCTTGGTCATGTTATGATAACAGGAGTCCTTCATAGGTATGAATAGAGTGCACTTAGTTCAAAGACCTATTGACTTATCATCAAATGAGACATAAAATACAAATATATTTTTTGAGATGTCTGTCTCTGTAGTTGGGTCTTAAATGGAGGCCAAGTGGGAAAAGAATAAATGGTGAAGTCATTCAGATGGTCTTATGGATGATACATTGATTGTACCAAGAACCAGAATGACACAGGGCCTCAAAAAAAATTAACTACTGCCCAAACATGGTCAAGGAATAAAGTCTATTGCATATACTATGACATGGAATTAGAAGTGCAGTCTGTTGAGTTTGCTTATCAATACCTTTGTCTTAGCCAGATGCTGCAAGTGGACACTAACTTGAACTCTGAACTGAATAAGAGAAAGAGAAGTGGGCTCCTGCATTTTGGACATTATGCAGTTCTTTCCATTGTAGGATGCTTCTCAAAACAAACCAAAGATAAATACTGGAATTTTTCTGGTAGTGATATGCAGAAACTAAGAGTACCCAGAAAAGGTTAAGGCCAATAGTATCAGAAGTTACCAAGAAGTCAAGAAAGATAAAGATGGAGAAAAGACCATAATTTTTAAAAATTAAGAAATTATTACCTTGGAAAGAGCCGTTACAGTGTAAAGGTATCAAAAGCCAGATTTTAGGCTGTTGAGAAATGAGTAGGAGGTGAGGGAGTAGAGACAATAAGTGGAGATGGCTTTTTCAAGGACTCCATCTATGAAAAGGGAGGTGAAATACAGGATTATGACTCAAGGGGATAAGAAACACCATTCTCAAAATCAAAACTGTGGCTCAATAGATACATAGTGAGCATGAAAAGTTATACTATATTTCTAACCCATTCATAAAAGTGGCATAGAAGATGTCATCTGGGAAATGTGTCATCAGGACCTGAAGTGAGTCATATCATGAGAGAGAGGGGTAAACAGATGGATAGCCAAAGTGTTCACAAAATATTAAAAGATCTAGTAGAAAGCCTCCAGCCTATTCAATATATTCTTTCTGGAGGATTTATGGGAGAACATAGACAAGAATTACCCAGGATGAGAAGGGATGGATGAATTGAGTTGTGCACCATTGTGGGGAATAACCACATTGTAAAATCAGCTTTTGAAGTATATGGACAGCTTTTTTGAGGGGGGCACGTATATTCTTTTTTTAAAAGGCAATCATTTTGCATACTATACAAATAAGCTCATTGTTATGATCTGTCATTGGTTATATACTACTATATTCTTCTAAATATATTTGAAATTATCTTGATACCAATTTTATTACTGGCCTCAGTTTTTAAACCTGCATAACCAATAAACATAATGTGTATTTTGAGAAATTTTCTAACTGTAATTACAGATCCCAGTCATAAAAGCCTTTGGCATCTTTAAGCGGGCAGCTGCTGAAGTAAACCAAGATTATGGCCTTGATCCAAAGATTGCTGGTGCAATTATAAAAGCGGCAGATGAGGTAGGAGGTGCTAAATATGTTTCTTTTAAATCATCAGACTCTGAATGATTTTTTAAAAGAAAAATCTGCATAGATTGGGTGGAGGTTGGTAGAAGCCCACTATAGGGCATTATTTTACGAAGATAAAAATTTTTTTTTAAATATGACTTGTTTTCCTGGGTCAGGACATGGTTTTGCCATTTCATTTTTTGCTTTCTTTTGTTTCCCAGTGGTAGTTTTCCCAGTTGTTGTGGTTAAGCTTTTATTTTTTAGCCTCCAGACCTTCTTTATTTAACTCTAAGATCTTAGTAACTGTGAAAAAACTTTGGATGTTATACTTTTTATAACAAATCACATTACATGATATTTTGTAAAAATATTTTCCTCACAGCAGTGATTTAATGCCATTGCTATCATTTCTTTTACAGATGAGGAAACTGAGGTTCAGAGAGTTTTCTTAGATTGAATCAGGAAGGTTAAGTGATAGGCCCAGTCACATGGCTAGTAAGTGTTTTTGGGTGGGGATTTGAACCCAGGGCTTTTTGTGACTCCCAAGTTCAGTGTATTTTTCACTGATAATTTCATTTTCCTTATCTTTTCTTTAGCTAAAGACCTGACTGCTTTAAGTAATAAACTTCTCCAATTATTTGTGTTTTTAAAACTAGGAGGAGTATATAGTTCATGTTAAAAATATATCCCAACTCAAATTAATCTCAAGGATGAAATTAAGCTTCTTTGTCTAATGGGCTTATAGTTAAAACATACAGGTACACACACACACACACACACACACACACACACACAAATATGGAGAGGCAAGAGAAAGTATGGGTACCGCCAGCTTCTAGCATAGGCAGCTACCGAATGCTGGGCATCTATTAGGTGATCCATGACATGGAGAAATAATTATCTGTGAATTACAGTTTAGGGTACTAGTCCACTGTTAGGCTGACCCTAACTGATCTGTCCATTCAGTTTCAACCTAGCAGCTAAAAACAAATATAACTGTGCTGAAAAAAACGAATCTCAGCCTTAGGGTATCTCTTTCTCGATTAGATATTATAGGTAATATGGTAGTTTTGCATGAATTTACTTGTTTCAGATCTGTAACATTGAAATAATTGTTCTGTTCAGGAATATTAGTTTTTATGTTAAAAAATATTTATAGAGTAGGGTGTTAATGCCTCCTTCATGACTGATTCACTTGCAAATTCTCAACTTCATTTGTTTTTTTTTAAACTAATTTATTTTTAGCATTTTTTTAAACTAAATTTTCCCTCCAGCCCCTTCCCCACCCACTTAGAATGCAGATAATATGAAATCCATTATACATGCACAGTCATGCAAAACTTATTTCTGTATTAGCCATGTTGCTGAAAAAAGGCAAGAAAAATAAAGTGAAAAACAATCTGCTTCATTCTGCACTCATAGTTCATCAGTTCTGTCTCTGGGGGTTTATTCATTGTGAGTTCTTTAGAATTGTTGTGGATCATTGTATTGATCTGAGTAGGAAAATCTTTCACTCCTGATCATTCTTACGATGCTACTTTCACTTGAAAATTCTCAAAATTAAATAAGGCAGACCATTTAGTCTGACCTATAGATAAGTAGGAATCTCCACTCTATCAGGTGGTTTCCCCCCTTTACAAGAATAAAGGCTTTTTTTAAAGACGTTTTTTGAAAAATTGTGGACCCCCACATGATAGAATTTAGGTTGTATTGGTATCTGTTGACTGAGAATATGTATAATAGCAAAAAATCACTGAGTTTAGTTAATACTTTAAAATGCACCTGTATGATTGCAACATAGATCACAGTTGAAAACAGTAATAGATGTAATACCTGCCTAGTGTTCACTTTATTAAAAAAATGTTTGCTTATTTTTATTTACCTATGGACTGTGTGAACCTTTTGTAATAACCTTGTTATTAGGGTCTGCTGCTGATAAACTCAGAATCATTGCTCTCTATGATCCTCAACAGAGGAGAGGAAGCCATTCCCTGCTGAGGAAGCCAATTCTATTCTTGCTCAGCTCTGATTTTTAATAATCTTTTTTCTTATATTGAGTCAAAATCTTCCTCTTTGCAAATCCTATCCATTGCTCTCAGTTTTGCCTGTGTTCAAATAGAGCAGATATGCTACCTCTTCCATGACAGCCATTTGAGCACTTGAAGACAGTTATGACCCCTCTAAGTCTGTTCAAGTACCTCAGTTATAGAATTATAGGATTTAGATCTGAAAGGGACTTCAAAGGTCTCTTGTTTTACAGATGAGGAAATTGAGACCCAGAGATATTAAATGACTTGCTTGAGGGCCCACAGTAAAAGTAGCAGAACTGGGATTCAAATCCAGATCCTGTGGGTCTAAATCCAGCCCCCTTTCTACCTGCGTTATCCTGCCTCCATCCCTCAGCCTCTCCTCGTATCACGTGGTCTCCAGGGCTTTCAGCATCCTGACCATCCTTCTTTGGAAGCATGTCATTGTCCTTTCTAAAATGGGGCACCCAGTTCTGAAAACAATACTCCAGATGTTATCTGGCCCAGAAAGAATACATACAGCAGGCCTGCCAACTCCCTCCTTTTCTAAGATTGTATTAGCTTTTTGGATTGTCCCATTTCACAGTTTATTTGTTTTGAACTTTCATACCAAGAAAAGTCTCAGGTCATTTTAGTTTATGCACATTTAACATATATGTTATATGCCATTTGCAGAAGAGGAGAGGAAAGGAGCATAGATAACAGTTGGAAAAAAAAGATAAGCTTACTTATAATAAATTTTAAAAAGTATTATAAATAGTAGTTAAGAGTCACAGAATGAAAAAAAAAGTAATGTATTTGGCATTTAATTTTGTTTTTAAAATTAATCCCTTTTTTAAAAACTTTTTACAGGTAATAGGTGGTAAATTAAACGACCATTTTCCTCTTGTGGTGTGGCAGACTGGGTCTGGAACCCAAACAAATATGAATGTCAATGAAGTTATTAGCAATAGAGCAATTGAAATATTAGGAGGAAAACTGGGGAGTAAGGATCCTGTACATCCTAATGATCATGTCAATAAAAGCCAGGTCAGTATATAGTTTTAACTTTTTTCCTTTATTGTAAGATGAAAGGAACAGCACAAATTCTTTGGAAAGCAAAAAGTAAGCCTTTTTAAAAACAAGGTATGTTATAGTATTCATTTCTTTTAATAAGAAGATTTCTCATTAGGTATCTTGTTAAAAAAAAACAATAGTTTTAATTATATTTTTCTTAGATTTCCTAGAAATCATTTTTAAGAGAGGATGATGCATTTTGCATAAATTCAGCATCTTTTAAACACAGCAGAAACTAGATTAGCCTTTTAAATCAGAGACAGCCAGAGTGATATAAAATCAGTAAAATATTTAATGGGATTTTAAAATAGAATACCAGTTAAAATGGAAAATGTTATAAAATGGCTAAAAGGCATTTACATACACTCCCTCACCCATACATGTACACAAGTTTGTTTGGATCAAAAAAGGCAAACCTGTTAAAAGTTTAAATATGTGTACATGCCTTTCCTTTTCTTAGCTTCTCTTCATAAAGTACCAGTACTAGTACCAGTACCCAACAATATAGGTTGGGAAGATTTTCTAAAAGTCAGCACTTAGAAACCACCACTTTAGTGAAGAATATATTGGAGTTAACATATCCTTTGATGAAGGAGCTGGGCACATCAAGTGTATTAAATTGCAAAGCCAGCTCTTCCTTTATCTCAGCTTTGCTTTGGGTGGTTATAGAGATGTCTTTTTTTCTTTAAAAATTACTTTCTTAATGTTGTTATTTTTAATATTCTTTGGATATTTATAGGATATTTAAAAGAAATCTTTAAACATCATAGCTCTAATTTTTAAAATTTAAGATTTGTATTTAGTATTTTTGAAATAGAATTAATACACAGAGAAATCAACTACTCTTCTATTAAATACTTGGGTGTGAACTTATCTCACATCTTTCCATTTTAAACTTCATTCTAGATCAGGCAAATCTTGAGAAGCTGAATTAGATAGAAACTTAAAAGAAATAGAAATGATCATGTCACCCAAAAAGTTGATAGCTAGTGAGTGTTATGATGGAAGGAACAGCATACCAGATTATTCCTTATGTATTGATCTCCCCCTACTGGTGGATGATGAGTTAAACATGAATAAATTTTTAGGTGGGCCTAGATTTGTGTACTTATACATTGTATTTCCTCAGTAGCTCAATACTTCAGGTATTTTTTTCCTCTACTTCTGATTTTAACCTTTTTTTTTTGAACAGAGCTCAAATGACAGTTTCCCCACAGCAATGCATATTGCTGCAGCAACAGAAGTCCATGAAGTATTGTTACCTGGATTGCAGAAGCTTCATGATGCTCTAGATGCCAAATCCAAAGAGTTTGCCCAAATAATTAAAATTGGCCGTACTCATACCCAAGATGCTGTTCCGCTCACTCTTGGGCAGGTAAGAAATCATGAACAACAAAAAAATGTATTCAAGGTAAGTTCAGAGGATGAAAGGAACAGGGAGGAAAGGAGTGGATGTTAATTGTGAAAGTTTCTTAAAGTACTTCTTTCTCACCTTCCAGATCATGCTAAACAATAGTGTATATGAGAGAGAGAGATCTCTAAGGTCTTATTTCAGTGCCTAATCATGGCATGATGCCTGGCAAACAGTGGTCACTTAATAAATATTTGTGGACAGACTGAAATTATCCTGAGTTCTCAAAGGCTGCACCAACAGGATGGAGGCTCTGGTAGAGCCTACTTACTAGAAAGATTTTGAATATCGGTAGGTTTGTTACCTTAGGACTAGCTTAGCTAACTGCATAGAGGCTCGTTATCTAAAGGTTGGCCACCAGTTAATAAATTTTTAACTGCAGATGCTTATAAAGATTATTTCCTAAGATGTATAAGGGTTGTGATATATTTGTTAGAGGATGTGCTCATGCCAGTGAAATTATGGATCACTGAGGCTTTGAAGTTTTCTTTAATTGAGATCCAGTTCAAGTGGCTAGTGAAGAACGTGTTTTTCTTGTGTGTGTCAAATATCGAAGTTGCCTACATTAAAAACTCGTACTCCATTAGGCCATTATTCTGCTTTTTTTTAAATCAATAATGATCATCCAGCTTTAGAGATTTTGTGCTACTGTCTACTTTTCCAGAATCTTATTATCAACATCTTTCTATAAATGATTGCTCTTATAATGCCATCTACATTTTTAAAAATACTGAGTATATTATTACTATAAAAAATATGAATTGGCAGATATGCACTAGAGAGGAGAGAGTTAAAGTGGCCACCATCTTTACCATATAGATCTGGAGCTTCATCCCCCAATCTTGTTATATTTTTGTATCAGTTATAGTACTAATTGAATATTCGTGCTTCTCTGTGTTAGTTCAAAGATAGAAACATTTGAAAGGAATATGATGGGGGTAACTTTTAGTAGGCAGAGTAAAAGATTGCAAATGCAGGCTATCTTTCCTCTAACGCCAGCTTGTGGTATTATTGATATTATTATTGTGTTGGCCTAGTTATTAAGCCTTTCTTTCAACTATAAAAATGTGCCCAAGACTCAACAGTTAACTTTTTGCTAGTATATTCAGTAAATTATCATCAGCTATGTCTCCATACTCTTCCTTCTCACTTCTACTTCTTAGAATCTTTAGTTTCCTTGAAGCTCAGGTCCAGGCCACTTCAAATATAAGGCCTTAACGGGTTTTCCTACTTTCCTTCTCCCCCAACTACTAGTCCACCCTCTGTCCCCAAATTACTTTGTATTTATTATGTATGTACATGTTTCTACCAAGAAGTATAATCTCCTTGAGGTCAAGGATTTTTATTTATCTCCTGTGCCTAGCAGAGTGCCTGATACATTGTAAATCCTTAAATGATGGTTTCTTATTGATTGGTTTAACCTAATAGATTTGAATTTAAAATTAAAATGTAATTTTGTAGATATAAAGAAAAAGATTATAATTTAGTGGAAAGAGCATTGGATTTTCAATTAGTTGACCTCAGTTTATTTTCAATGCCTCAATTTCCTAATCTGTAATATGAATAGGTTGAAATAGACGAATTCTAAAATTTCTTCCTTCTCAAAATGCTGTATATTGTTAGGCTTTTTGTTTTGTTTTTAGTTTCCTATGCCAAGTTTATTTTTGTTCTCTATTCTTTGGACTGTGAAATTTTTGACAATTGTAGCAGTGAATTTGTTCCACAATATAAGAATTCTTGGACTTCCTCTCTTCCTCATTTAAAAAAAAAAGTTTTTTGAGGGAGTCGGGAAGACAAGGCAATTGAGGTTAAGTGACTTTTACTAATCAAAGTAACCAAAATAGCCTAACTAAGATTTGGCTAGGTAAATTCTGTAAAGTTTGTTTGAAAGCCAAATCTCTTTATCTATACCTATGTCTATATCTATCTATCTGTATCTATATATAATGCTATTAGTGTGGACTACAGAACAAATTTGGTATATATCTTAGGTTGTTTTCACCTTGATTTCTCTTTCTTTAAAGGAATTTAGTGGTTATGTTCAACAACTAAAATACGGAATGGCAAGAATCAAAGCAGCCTTGCCAGGAGTCTATGAATTAGCAGCTGGAGGTACTGCTGTTGGTACAGGACTGAACACTAGGATTGGCTTTGCAGAAAAGGTGGCTTCAAAGGTGGCCTCCCTTACAGGTGAGGGAATAAATGTGGGAGTGAATATTGGCTTATGTTGTGTCAGTCTGGGTGGTTATTGCTTTTACTTAGTATATTATTAGTATAACAGTGTTTACCATTTCTTCTTTTCAAGTTCTAATAAATGTATTAAGGACATATCTTAGCCACCTTAGAAGATATTAATGAGAATTCTCTTCATTTTTAATCTTCTTTTTATGAATACTTAGAAAATTTAATTAACATCTACTTGTGAAAACCACATTAACTCTATTATAATAGTTATTCAGTTATATTTCCCAAAAGGATTGTTTCCCCCAAGTTTCAAAGGAGAGCAGGATGACAGGGGAAGTTGGAATTCTACTTGTGTTGTAAATGTGGTGTTTTAGATGCTAGTTAGTAATTGCTTAATTTCTTTTCCATTTTCTAATCTCATATCTTAAATTTCCTTTACAGTGTTATACTCTCTCTTGTTAAAGAAAAGAAGGCACCATGAATTAATTTATGCTTCAGAACTCTATGTTTTGTTGTTTCTTGTTACTGTACTGTTTTGTGACAGGCAACATTAAAATTGAAGCCAGTCTCATAAATAAAAGGAACAAATAGTAGCCATGTGGTATATTTTTAGGAGTCTAGGAAAATCTGCTTTACAGAAAATATTTTCCCCTACTGCCTTTCTTAAGCTTCTCTTTTAATCAATAGCAGTCTCCAGAGAAACTTTTTTAAAGTGTAGGTAGTACTTGTTGGATTGAGGAAGTATGGGGCATGATAACTCATGAACCATTATTACTCTTAACAGATGCATTTATCAGATCAGTACAGTATATAAATTCTGAGAGAGGAAAAGGTTAACTGACAGGATTAATTTCGAAATGAACCCTGGACCCCATTGTTCTGCTTAGATGTACCTAGGGAGGTACCAAGCATTTGAAGTATACCTATAACCAACACTGGTTGAAACATATTTATGTATCACTTGTTTAGCTGTTTGAAATGAGATAATTCTCACATGTTTTGACATCTTAGTTCTGGTAAGATTTTGACTTTTAGAAAAGTAATTTCATGTTGATTTAGCTTGTTTGTACTGATTAAAAAGATATTACATCTTAAATCATTCTTTTTTTCTTCTTCTTAGGTTTGCCTTTTGTTACTGCTCCAAATAAATTTGAAGCATTGGCTGCTCACGATGCTCTAGTTGAACTCAGTGGCGCCATGAACACTGTTGCCTGTAGTCTGATGAAGATAGCAAATGATATTCGTTTTCTGGGTTCTGGTCCTCGCTCAGGCCTGGGAGAGCTGATTTTACCTGAGAATGAACCAGGAAGCAGTATCATGCCAGGTAACAAACTTAGTGGCAAAATTTCAGTTCACCTTTTTAATTTGTCTTTTTAGTGCCCCAATTTATTTTTAGAAGCAGTAACCATGTAATTCAAAAAGTGGTGACGCAAGAGATGCTTAAATAGTTTCTATTAGGATGTTATAAGGGTATGAAACTTTGCAGACAGGCTGTTTGAAGCATTTACTCATTTACCTTGTCATATTATGGAAAGACTTCCAAAAATAATGTAAGCCAAGCCTCCCACTGCATCATGGTGAAATTTATCAAGATATACTGTATAAATTACTGTTGGAGATTTCTGTGACACCCATAAGTGCAACAGTCTTCACTGGGTTGTGGCAGCCAGGAAGCAGTGCCTTATAAATGTCTAAACTACTGTGTCCCTTTGCCATAGACTAACACCCCTGGCCTATTTCTCGTCCCACTGGGAAGTACTGTTTGAAACTGCCGGCTCCTTCCATTGTATTACTGATTCTACACTAATATGAAGGTCTCATCTTTATTATATATTTTAGAAGTTTTTAGAATTATGTCTACATTTTCATGTTAAAGTATTCAGCTTAAAAAAAAATCTCACAACAAATATCAAATGCCTTTCCAGAGAAAGGCATTATTATGCTGTGCACGGCCCCTTGCTGTCACGGAGCAGAATACAGTCTAATGAGAAAGGAGAGAATACGATACAAGGTGTGCTGTAATGACAGCCAGGTGGCACAGTGGGCAGAGAACCAGGCCTGAAGTCTGGGAGGCCTGAGTTCAAATTTGGCCTCAGACACTTGCTAGCTCTATGACCCTAGGCAAGTCATTTAATCCTGTTTGCCTCAGTTTCCTCATCTATAAAATGAGCTGGAGAAGGAAATTGCAAACCACTTTAGTGTCTTTTATAAGAAAACCCCAAATAAGATCATGAAGAGTCAGATATGAATGAAATTACTCAACAACAACAACATGCTGTAATGGGGTCAAAGTAGAACTAGACAAGTTACTGCAATAAATCTTAGGGAGGAAGGCTCAGGAAAGGCTGTTCATGTAGGAGGTAGCATCTGAGTTGGGCCATGAAGGAAGGAAGAAGGGGATTTCAGCAGACAGTTGGGTCAAGGAAACTCTTTATAAAGGAGGAATATGACAAGAGCAAAGGCATAACAAGCTAGGAGAGGGCAGGATAAGAATGGGAATAGGAAAGGAGATAACAAGTAACATAATTATTGTTGTGTTAGAAATTACTCTTTCATTGGCAGCATTTTTCTGTTTCTTTTCAAAGGAAAGGTGAATCCTACCCAGTGTGAGGCTGTTACCATGGTTGCAGCACAAGTAATGGGAAATCATGTTGCTGTTACAGTTGGAGGCAGCAATGGACATTTTGAATTGAATGTTTTCAAACCAATGATAGTAAGCTTTAAATTTAATCTTCGTTGTATTTGATGTATCTTGATTTATCTTGGTGTATATCTTTCATAAATTATTCTTGAAATGCCATATTATGTGTTCAGGAAACAAATATAGCTAAAAGAGTATTAATGTTAAGCAATTAGTCCTAAGTATCAGTGTTGGTGTCTTGTACCTAATTCAAGTGATTTGATTTTAATGCCTTGGAACAATGCTCCAGGACATCTAGTTAGCATAATTATATTTAGTATAATTAAAAAAATATTTTAGATGAGTCATATTCACATCTAAGGTCTTTAAATATTTAGTGCTTTGTATGTAGTATGTGTTCTGTAAAAATACAGCTCATTTTTAAAAGTTTAGTTGATATAAAGATAATTGGCCATTTATATAGCACTTAAAGGTTGCAGATCACTTTTCATATATAATCTCTTTTGATCTTCACAACAACTTAGTATGGTTGGTACATTGAGTATTTTCTTCATTTTATGAGGAGGAAACTGAAGCTCAGAGGTCCTGACTCAGGTCTCCTCCTTCTGCTGTGAGCTTGCTTTGTGATCCTGGACAAGCTATTTCATTTCCCTACCCTATTCAGTTTATAAAGTATAAGGATGTTAATACCAACCATTACAAGATAATCATGGAACATGTCAAATAATATCTCAAGAACTTTACAAACACAAAATAACCTGATATGTTCATGTTCTCACCTGCCAGATAACCTGAATTTTCTGGCATAAAGACTTGTATTTGTTTGATATAGAAAAAGTTTTAAATTGAATTACATTGGGAAGCATATGTTTATGGTCTCTCTTTAGAGAAGGTAATAGCTCATAATTTTTCTGCTCTGTGTAAAATACTTTTAAAAAGTAAATCACTAGGATTAGCTAGGTGGTGCAGTGAATAGAGCACCAGACCTGGACCTGAGTTCAAATATGGCCTCAGATACTTAACACTTACTAGCCATGTGACCTTGGGCAATTCAATTAACCCCCATTGCCCTTCCAAAAAGCAAAAAAAAAAAGTAAATCACTAAGGGTTTGCCATCAACTCTTAATTATTCTTTTAGTCTCTGAAAAAGCCTATATTCAATACAATATTCTTTCAAATCATACCTTCTAATAGAAGTTGCTCAGAAAAAAAATATTCCCCCTCCTTGATCTGGACAAAGAAAAAGAAAATCATGAACCCTAAGTTTACAGTAGCAAATAGGGATCTGGTGACAAAAAATTTCAAGTCTCGTTTGACTATTTAGGAATATAATTGATGTGCATCACCCATTCACTTTTAATCTGTAAAACATTCTAAGGTATTTTGTGAAATTCAGTATTTTAAGGATCTATGATTTTATCCATGTGGATTTTCCTCCTACTGCTACAACCATTCTGTATGTAGCAGACAATTTTCTTGAATTTCTGTGGTCAAAACTTTGTCATTTGGAGCCTTAAGTAACAGTTGTAAATCTCTCATGGGACCTATAGTAAGATCAAAGCTTAGGAGCACTTGCTGCAACTTATGGTTCACTGACATGGCATTTGAAAACCCAGGGAGTGCTTTGATACCATGAAATGGAATTGTAGTAGAACTCTGAAGATTGGTGAAAGATACCATTGTATAAACAGAGTAGTAGTTCTGTTATGTGACCCTGGCTTGGGCCAGTAATAGGATGTATTTGACCTGATTTTTCCTGAAAGATTCTGTCAAGGTTTGATAGCTTGACCCTTGGCTAACATCACCCAGAGACAATCCAGGAGAAAAAGATTTTAACCAAATTCATTCATATAGGCCATTTACACCTCAGTATAAAATTCTTATCAGAATACATAAAAACTCCCTCCCCTAATAATTCAATCAGGTATTACACCTCCCACTCCCCCCCCCCAAATTTTAAATCCATAATAAGTCTTTGATTTCTTTCTAATGTCATGTTTTCTGTTTATTTTGTTTGCCTACAGTTATGAAGAAACTGTAGCCTTTCTCAGTTAGGATTTAGTTGTTTCTGGTCCTTTACAACCTGAAACTATTTAGGCATCTTTTAAGTATGTGTCTCCCACATTAAAGAAAAAACGTAGTTCTTTAGATATCTGAAGCCTTTATACTAGGTCTCTCCTTTCAAGGCTACATCTTCTAACAGAGTATATTTTATTAGCCATTACTGAATCTTTTATCGGAGAAAGCAAAAAGTTATGAGGCAAAGTAGGATTTCTACTGAAAAATTCCTGTCAGAATTTTATGAAATCAGTGTGTGTGTGTGTGTGTGTGTCTGTGTGTCTGTGTGTCTGTGTGTCTGTGTGTGTGTCTTAGAGACAGACAGAGAATCTATTTTGCCACAATGACTCTGAGATCCCACTTCAGATTACCACCCATCTCTGTCTGCCTATCCACTGTGACCATTGTTGACAAACTCCTATAAGTCTGTCATGGGTTCACTCAGTATGAAGTTATGTAGGGTATGTATGTATGTATTTGGCTCATTTGAGTATATATTTATACATACATGTATGTGTAAAATACTATTTATGATCATGTTATTTAGGCACTTAATCGTTCCTCTCTTTTGTAGATTAAAAATGTCTTAAATTCAGCAAGGCTTCTGGGCGATGTATCGGTTTCCTTTGCTGATAACTGTGTGGTTGGAATTCAGGCTAACACAGAAAGGATCAACAGACTAATGAATGAATCTTTGATGTTGGTGACAGCTCTTAATCCCCATATAGGTAAGTATTGAGGGAAGAAAATAAAGAAAACGAAACAGTAATTGACTTTTCAATGTTATATATACTTAAGTAAACACTCAAAACTTTTTTGTATTTAAATAGTGAATGCTAAGAATTTCTGTATAGTATTTTGAAAATGCTATATTTATAGGTCAAAATTCCATTGTTTAAATAAATTTTTTTAATGAAATAGCTTACTGAACTTGGTTAAAAACTTTTTATGATTATTTTATCATAGTGGAATTCATATAGCTAACATTTATGAAAGGATGATTCAGAAAAATACCCAGTTGGAAATGTCACTAGGTGGCACTTGTTCTCCATTGATTAATAACTAGATTATTGGCAATATGTGTTTTGTTTGATATTCCTGCTTTTCTATATTATTCTGATCATTTCAAAATGTGCTAATTTTTGTCTTAAACTCAATTCCTTCAGAAATTGAATTTTAAAATACTTTCTCCTTTCCTTATCAGGAATAAAAGATGTAAAACATGGTATATGGACAAGCCATATAATTCTTACCAGATACTTGTTTTTTGACTTTCATGGATTTTGTAAATCAGGAAAGAATATGTTTTCACCCTGATGTGTTGTGGTTGTTAGGGGAATTTAGAAATTTTTTTCATAGTAATGAATCTAATCTTAATATCATTTTGTTGTGGAAATTAGTATCTAGACTACTTGTAAATATTCTCACCTTTATAATACTGAATTAGCTAAGCATATTATATATTCCATTCAATGTCAATTTAAAACTAATTTTGCAGAAATAGAGTAATCTGGTTTAGGCATTTCAACCTAATCTTATCTTACTTTATTTAAACACTGTTATAGCAGCGATTTTTATCCTTTTTAATATTTTCTAATAACTAATATTGTGTTCCTGATCTCACAATCATCAGAAGCATTTGGCATTTTGGTGGGTATATTGTATTTTTTAAAGTCTATCAGCATTTGTTTTCTTCAAAACTCTAGAGTTATCTTTTGAACATTTGAGTTTTAGAATCCATGTGTTCAAGACTTTTCGGATTATCATCCCCATAATAAGTGACTCCCAAATATAGTCCTGATCTCTCTTCTGATCACTGCATTCCTACTTTGTTAATCTCCTGTTGGATATCTTTTCTTGAATGTTTCATAGAACTTTCAAACTCAAAATATAAATATATTTTCAAACTCAAATATATTTTGAGTTAATATATTTCAAACTCAAAATATAAATGATTCCCCCCACTCCTCTCAAATCTTTTGATGACAGTCTCATCCTCTCAGTCACTTTCCTTACCTCAAGAATCTTCATTCTTCTCTGGTATCTTGTTAGTTACCAAGTCTTGTACACATCTATTCTCAAATCCCTCCGTGTCTCTCCATTTACATGGCTATCACCCTAGTTTATTACTTCCTGCCTGACCTGCCTCTTGATTGGATTCCCAGTCTCTAGTTTTTTCTGTCATCAGTCCATCTTCCACAGGTCTTGTCAAAGCAATCCTCCTAGTATCCCCTTGCTGAAAACCTTCAGTGGCTCTTCGTTGCCTGTAAGGATAGGACTTGTGATTTCATTGATTTTGAAGAACTCCCAGATAAGGAAATTAACTCTACCAGTGCAAGTCAACACCTTTTATGCAGCTTGTAGTCTTTGTTCAGGGGCTTCAAGGTAATAGTCAATATGTGCTGACTTGATACATGTTGACAAGACTTGAATCCAGGTCTTTCAGTCTTCGAAGCTGGCTCCTTGCAGTCTACTATGTTGCTTGTAGGATGAAATACAAACTCAGTAGCCTAGGCCTTAATACCCTTCCCTATATGACTCCCACTTGTGTTTCCAGGCTTATTTCATACTACTATTCCCCTTCATGAACTCAAATTGGAATGAATGAAAAAAGTATTACTGTGGCTAAACGCTGTGCTAAGAGCTAGGGGTACAAATACAAAAGTGAGACAATCCTGTCTCTCAAGGAGCTTATCTTCTAGTTGGCATAGATAATAAATATAAAGGCATGATGACCTAGGGAGTTTTTGTCTGGGAAGTTACAGGGAGGGTGAGGGGAGCCTGAGGACAGTGAAACTGGCCTACTATTTGTTCTCCAAACTTGCTATTCCTTCTCCTACCTCTGCTCAGTTTCATAGGTTTTGTCTATAACTAGAATCCTTTTCTACTTTCAAGATTGATGTCATGGGTTCACTCTTCCATGAAGCCCTTTCCCTTCTTCTGAGCCTTCTGCTATTCTTTCTTGTGTGCCTCGTGTATTTATATATGTCACAGTTTTCTAGCTGGTGCCTGTTTTCTTTGTTTTGTATACCCCTGTGTCCCTTATTTCTTTTTAATAATAATTGATGGCTGGCATATAAATGGCCCCTGTAAAGTTTGTAAATCTCTCTGTATCTATTGTATTATCTGAGCTTCACAACAGTCTTGTGAGGCAAATATTTTAATACTTATTTTATAGATAGAGAATCTGGGGGAGGGGGGTTGGTTAAGAAACACTTCCATGGTTACACAGTCTGCTAACAAGTAGTTGAAGCGTACTGGGAAACGAGGCCTTTCCCACTCCAGATTGCACACTGCATGTTGTCTTAAGAAACGGTACAAAGAGATGTATGCTAGCTAAGGATGTGTAGTGGTGGCATAGTTTAATTTAGTATCTCTTACAACCACAATGATCTAGTTCTCTTAAGCCTTTCTTGCTTTTATCTTTATATTGTTGCTAACATTAAGTAGAAACAAATCTTATCGTAGAATGTCAGCATAAATTGCTTATTGTCAGCTAAAAAGGGGGGGAAATCCTAGCTTTTAAAGAGTGTTCAATATACAGTATTACCTTTCTTTTATCACTTTACTGTACTTTTGCCTGGAAAGATGTGAGTAAATGAAAGACTCATCTCAAAAATAACATTTATTATGTGCTTATTACTATATGCTAGGCACTATATGCTAAGGACTATGAATAATACAAGCAGAAAGAAAGTCTGTTTCTACCTTTAAGAAGTTTACATTCTAATAAGGGAAAACAACACTTTACATGAAACTTAAAAGAAGGAAGTGAAGTGGGAAGGTGGGGGTTATGGTAGAAGAAGTCCAGATAGTCAGAAGTGAAGTCCAGAGAGGAAGGAAAACATGGCTGGTATGGGCATTTTATTTAAAATAGGTGATTCTAGAAGGAATCAGCCAATAAGAGAAAGGTCTCTTGGGGTGAAAACTACTTCCACATCTAGTGAGGAATGACTTTTGGTCTTATATATTTCTATTAGTTGTCTCTATATCTTAGATAGCATATTCTTATGAGAGAGATTTGATACAAAGGTTCTCCCTCCCCTTGTTGAACTCTTCTCTTAACCTGGTTTCATTCATTTTGTTCATGCAATAGCTTTTCAGTTTCATGTAATAACTCTTCTCTTGTTTGGTTCTTACCCCTAACTGTGAAAATGAATGTGTTCTGCTTCTCTTTTTTATGGTATAACCACATACATACATATATGTGTATATGTATGTATATATATATATATATATATATATATATATATGTTGTTTCTTGTCTTTATCCTTCCTTGGTTAAGGTATGAGGACTATATATGCATGCATATTTTATATATATATGTATCTATATATATGTATGTATGTATCCATGTCATGTATCCATTTTGAATTTATTATATGGAACATCTGGTACGATTTTAATATAAAACTATTTCTTTCCATAACTTTTTCAGTTTTCACAGGAATTCTTGTCAAATAAAGCTTTTTCCCAATTGAGTTTTGGAGATTATCAAACACTCTATTATTGAGTTTAATTATTTTTAATTCTTTGTCATTTAGTCTGTTCCATTGATCTTACTAGAACCAAGTATTTTTAATGATTACTGCTTTATAATATAGTTATAACATAAATGTTACTCTCACCTCCTTCGTTGCTACCTTTTCCCTCTGATTGTTTTTCTTTAATAGTCTAGAAATTTTGCTCCTCCAGATGAATTTTTTTTGGGTTTTGTGTAGCTCTGTAAAATATTCCTTTGGTAATTTTATTGGTGTAGCACTGACTCTGTAAATAGTCCAGTCAACTAAATATCCTGCTAGTTATTTTGTTTTGTTTCTTCATTGTAAAGGAGATTTTAATCACATTAATTAAATCCCAACTTTATGCCAAGGAGGAATTGTTTGTTATATGAGATAAATATATAGCTATCCCTGCCCTAAGGAGCTTACAATCTAATTGAAAAAGAAGGAATAAAACTAGTTCTAGATTGTGTGATACAAATATGTACTTTTAGAAATCCTGAGATATCTATATCACTATGGGTGGGGGTGATTAGAAAAAAATGAAGGAAGAAAAGACGAGCTGAGCTTGTAAAGAAGTATAGAATTTGGATTTATGAATTTCAGCAGCTGTGTGGTGGGGGCAGAAACAGTATTATTAAACTATAAAGGCAGGAATTAGGAATTTAAGTATGAAGGCCTGTGTGTGGGACCACAATCCACCCATATTAGAGCAGGGCAGGCCTCAATTAGATGTAAATATCGAGACCCATCAACAGAATGGAGAAAATTCGTACTTTGAGAATCTGAGAATCTCCAAGGTTGGAAAGGAGCTCAGTGACGATGGGCTCCAAGGGGTGCTGAAGGGCACTCCCCTCTGTAGCTACCTAACAAATAGTCTTCCAACTTTTCCTGGAAGATCTTGCATGATGAAGTCCCCTACCTTCTAAAGTAAACTGCTCCATTTTGGGCCAATGACCCCTCCTTCCCCCCATGTTACAAATTTTGCCTTTCCCTAACAGGTAGGCACTCTTTTAGTTTCCAGTTTGGGGCTATGAAAAGAGGTCCTACAAATATTTTTACATATTTAAGTCCTTTTTCTCTTTCTTTGATTTCTTTGGAGGTATTATCCTAGTAGTGGTATAGCTAGGTTAAAGGGTGTACATAACAGTTTTTGGAAGACAGTTCCAAATTGTTTTCCAGGATGGCCAGACCAGTTCACCACTCCACCAAAGCGTACACTAGAATGCCAGTTTTCCTGCATTCCCTCCAACATTTTTCATTTTACACTTTTATGATTTTTGTCACTCTGATGAGTGCTGCTTTATGTTTTTGCTAGGATTTTCTTTGAAAATTTCTAATTGATATTCATTAGATTATTCTACTATTGTTTCTTATCTTTATCCTTCCTTTGGTTAAGGTATGAGGACTATATTTGCCTTTTAAAAGGAGTTTAATGTAATGCTTGCTTTTTATTTTAAAAATCATTTGTATAGTATAGGTATTATTTCTTCCTTAACAGCTATAGGGAACTGCAAAGAGGAGAGTTGTTTTGCATTATTTGTAAAAACCCTGGGTGAACTTAGAAAATGTGAAGCTTAGTCAGAAGCAGGCTAAAGAGATGGCTTTTGGCACAGCTTGTCAGAGAACTTGGATATGGATTTGCATCCTGGTTCCACTGTTTTATCAACTGTGTATTGAGCTTCCATGAACCTGAATTTGTAAATTTGTAAAGTTATTGTGTTAATTTTTTAGATTTATTTTGCTGCATTCTTTAAATAGACATTTTTATGATGCCTTATAGCTGCATTATTTTTTGTGTGGAAGCAGCTCTTTATTTCCTCTTTATTTTTTCCTTCAGGATATGACAAGGCTGCAAAGATTGCCAAGACAGCACACAAAAATGGATCAACATTGAAAGAAACAGCTATTGAACTTGGATATCTCACAGCAGAACAGTTTGATGAGTGGGTGAAACCCAAGGACATGTTGGGTCCTAAATAATATATTTAAATAAGCATTTGTAAAAAAAAATTCTTATTATTAAACTGTATTGAATTTTGAAAGAAACCTAGCAGCCTCTTTGTTGTAACTGTTAGTTGTCTTTATATCTACTTATAATTGCATGAATTTGTGACTTTAAAAAATACATGCACCTCTTCAAAAAATTTTAAGTTACCTTTTACCTCCAAGAATATTGAATGCAGATGTACCCCTTTCATTCCCTTCCTACACACTGGTCTATAAAGTTTTGTAAACATATTACTTGCTTCTCTTTGCCACTTTTGGACTTCTCACTTTGCTACCATCATTCAGTAATGTCTCTCTCTCTCTTCGTTTGAATATTTGTCAATATCCTGATAGTGGTTATTTACCAATAGAGGTCATTTTTTTTCCTTCCACAAGATTTATTACGGGAATTATTGTAATATGTTGAATTAATGAAATGTGATGAACCTTAAAGAATGAACCTTAAAGATATTAGTAGCTTCTAGCATTTTGTATTAAAAATTGCTTTTTTTTATTAGAAAAGCAAATAAGATCTTCCCAGTTTTAATTGGCCAGATTTCACTACTTTCAAAGGAGTTTAGAACAGCATTGTTTACATACAGTCTTTCCTTCGGCCCCAACTGCTACCTTGGAGACTTCAGACTTCCAGCCGGGAAAGCTGCATGAATGGAGATAGACATCCTAGTTCCCACAGAGCTACTCAGCACAAACCTGAAATTCACAGCATGCCAAATACTTATCAAGAAATCCAGTGAAAAATTGTATGACTTCTATCCCAGAAATGCACAAAAAAGTCAGCCATAAGTGCATGGGCAACAGGAAAGGGAGAACTTCAGGGGGAATGTAGACCTGAGTCTAGAATGGTGGTAGAATAGATGTTTTATATAAATTTATTCAACTGAAAACCTAAAATAGTATTAATTTAAAAAAAGAAGTTATACTCTAGAGAACCAAAGATGAATAACTGTAGCTTATTTCACAAGATAACAGAACCCCCTGTACAAAGGTTAGAACACCTAAGTTCATCTTCTTTGATGAATACAAGAAAACATACAGGGTTTTGACTGGAGTCCCATGATATCACAATGTTGGAATCAAGGTATGGCGTGTTTAGCTATGGATGATCAGATCCATGTGAGTTTGGAAGGCACTACCACAAGTCTGGGCACAGGTGGTATTCTGTTAGAACACTTAGAGTGGACATAACTCAAGATTTTCTCAGCCTGTTTCCTTTGTGCTTGCTTATATGATTCTGCTGTATTCATGGTGTAGATAGCCTTCTTTGGACTTTGAATTCTGTATGCAGCCTCATACCTTTTCTCTCCCACACTTTCTTTTGGAGCTTTCCAAACACTGAGCTAACTCTGGTAGTATATGCATAAACCTCATCATCTATGCCTTAGTGAGTACACTGCCAATGTAAGTGAACAAAGAAATCAAAATTTCTTTGTTTACTGGGACCAGTGCTTCCACATATAGATGATACAACGCTGGCTCATAGAGGAGTTTTGTTTCCTTGGTGTTTTGTCAGGCCAAAATTAGCTCAGGTGACAGAGAATTGATCCATATTCCTTTGCATCTAAGCTTCAGAGGCTGCATTGAGTGTATAATCTGTGAACAGAATGTTTTCCACAAACTCCCCCTCCACTTTAGTCTTGGCTTATAGCTTTTTCAAATTAAATAGGTTACCATCCTTGTGGAAACTGACCTTGAAGGCATCTGACAACAAGGAAGAAAACATGCTGAAGAGCATGGAAGCAAGAACACAACTCTGCTTCACTTCATTATAGTCATTGACTTACTGAATAGTCATGTCCTTTCTTCCACTCCACAAGAAATGGCAGATGCTGATTCTACCCAGCCAACTCAAGGTAGGGAAAGGGAAAAAAGGAATTGGATGGGCAAAAACATGCCAATATGTTTGACCACATTCAGTCACATGCTGAGGAGGATAGCAAAAAGCCTAAAAAAAGGGGCAGTGGAAAACCACTGGAGCTGATCCTCTCCTCAGTGAGGCCAAAAACAGCCCAACCTCAGGACGCTGTGTACCAGCCAAAGGGGAGGGTTCAAAGAGCAACAGTGATGAGGAATACAAGAAAAAAGTCAACACCAAAAAATTTAAAACCATACTAAAAGTAGTGCATAAGCAGATAATTGAGAGATGATCCTAAAAACAATTGGAAGAATGAATAGAACCTAAAACAGAAAACAAAACAAGTTAAGCAAATGTATTTTGAAGGAAATCCAACTAATCGTGCCTAATAAAGGAAATCCTCTGGAATTCCTAGTGATCGTGGAGTCCTAGCAAAAAAAAAAGCTTTCAGGTTCAAAAGAGAAGGTTCATTAAAGGAATAAGTCTCGTAACCTACATGTTATCCTTGATGCCTCATCTCTCACCATTCAAATCCAATCTCTTGCTAAGGACTATCAGTTTTATTTCCATAAATTCTCATGCATACATCTCTTCTCCTCTGACCATCATCGCCTCAGACCTGACACCTGGAGTACTAAACTAGCCTATTGGTTGGTCTCCTTGCCACAAGTCTCTCCATCCAGTTCATCCTCCATTGAGCTGTCCTAAAGCATAGGCCTACCCATGTTACCACCCTATATAAATGGTCCCACTCCTCACAAACAGTGGCTCCCTAGTACCTCCAGGATCAAAAATAAAATTCTTTGTTTAACATTCAAAGCCCTTTATAACCTAATCCTTGCCTATTTTTCCAGGTTCCTTACTTCTCATCATCACCCCTCAGACTCTGCGATCCATTAACTCTGGCTTCCTTGATATTTCTCAAATAAGATACCATATGTCCTTCCAGACATCATTTTCACTTTGCTGTCCCCCATTTCTGGAACACTCCTCATCTCTGCCTCTTGGAAAATCTCACGTCCCGTAGGAAGTCTTTCCCAAACCCCTGTAATTTTAGTGCTTTTCCTCTGTTAATCATGACAATATTTTTTCCTATATGGAGTTTATACATAATTGTTTACATATTGTCTTCTCTATTATCCTGTGCGATTCTTGAGATTGGAGATTGTCTTTTACCTTTCTTTGCACCCTCAGCATTCAATGTAATGCCTGGTAATACTAGATGCTTAATAAATGCTTATTTGAATGATTAGTGTGACCATAGTTGTGACATTTCCCCTTTCTAAGTCACAGTTTCCTCATCTGTAAAATAGGGCAGGGGAAAGTTGAGCTATATGATACTGATTCCTTCTAATTCTAAATTTATGATGCTATGACAATATGGTGGGGATGGGGATTCCTATTCAGGAATTATATTGCTTGGGTAGGGGATAGGTGGCAGAGGAAATTTCAGCTGTGAGACTTTCTGATGCCCAGCTAGCTAATACAATAAGAGATAACTTTTATTAGTCTTTTGAGGTTTGCAGAGTACTTTTCATACATGTCTCCTTTGATCTTCACAATAATCCCAGAGATTATTATCCCCATTCTACACATAAGGAAACTGAAGATTTGAAAACAGATATGATTTTTCCATGGTCGCAGATCTGTTAAATATTAGAGGCAGGATCTGAACTCAGTTCTCTCCTGCCTCCAAATACAATTCCTTCCTTATCATTGTTCCTGCAGAAACAAGTTCAGGAATGTGTTTCCTAGCCGGCATCAGAACATTTATTGAAAGTAATTTTACAAACTGAGGGTGTGAACTCCATAAGAAACAATGTATTTTGACAAGAAAAATTGGTTGGCAAATGCTAAGGTTGTTATGAGTAATCATGATGATTTGTTAAATTATTCTAATTTGTTCTGTTCTCTGCCATAGTAGTTTTGATCTAAGGATTTCATCAGTGAGTGAAGTTATTCATTTGTCCTTATTTTTACTAAGGGATTCTCAGTATTGAAATATTTCAAATGCCACTGATGTTAATCTTTGAAATTCTTCCCCTTGTAACTTCCGAGTCACTAGATTAAGATTCTGCCTTAAGAATATTATAATGACATCAGACTTAGTCATAAAAAAACTTCTATAGGGTTTGGGGAAAGGAGAGAAAAATTCAGTTGAATCCAAAGTTCTGAGTCACCAATTGGATATTAAAACTTTTAAAAATAAATCGTTTCAAATAATCTACAGATGCTTCTAATGACTTATACTGACTCCCTCTTCCAAATCAATTAGGCCTCAGCATTATAGTTTTTCTGTGTAGAGGTTATTTTTATAATTTATAAGTTATTCATCAGCTAAGGTATTTTTTTTTCACCTAAAATATAATAAATGGGGGAAATGAACTAGCACAAGGAAAATTAGGTAATGACACATGGTGCAAACACCAAACTACTTTATTATGGAAGT
This sequence comes from Pseudochirops cupreus, assembly GCA_028627135.1. Lineage (NCBI taxonomy): Eukaryota > Metazoa > Chordata > Mammalia > Diprotodontia > Pseudocheiridae > Pseudochirops > Pseudochirops cupreus. The sequence continues at coordinate 112,372,060 of CM053584.1, forward strand.
ATAAGGGAAGTAGCTTCCCTTCCTGTCTCTGTCAGTGTAATCTCCGAATGTTTGAAATTCATTATGGGATATAAAATATTGGTTATTCTCCTATAACACTAAATAGCAATGACAATTGGCAAGGGATGTGGGTGGCTTGTTAAAAATGAAGCTTTAGCACATTGTGGCTTCTCGATAAATACACTGTAGTGACTTTATGACATTATATTGGTAATTGCTGCTATGTTGTATCATGTTATTAGAAAAGTACTCAAGAAGGCTAAATCTTTATTCTCATTATTATTAGCCGCGCAATAGTACATACTATTCACATAGTGCTTTAAAGTTAGCAAAGCATTTTATAAATATTAACTCATTTGATCCTCACAATAATCTTGGTAAGGGAGGTGCTATTATTATTATTTTTGGAGGGGAGGGAGGAAGACAGGGCAATTGGGGTTAAGTGACTTGCCCAAGGTCACACAGCAAGTAAGTGTTAAGGGTCTGAGGTGGGATTTGAACTCAGGTCCTCCTGACTCCAGGGCCAGTCCTCTATTCACAGCGCCACTTAGCTGATGAGAAGACTGAGGCAGGCAGAGAGTATGTGACTCGCCAAGGATCACACAGCTAGCAAGCATCTGAGTTCATATTTGAACTTAGTCCAGCTTCCTATTCCTTGTACCACCTGGTTGCCCCTTTAGAACTTCATTGTCTTTTGAGCCCTCATTTCTTGCTTAGACCTCAATAACACTGGAAATTCTCTAACTTGTCTCTTGTGAAATATCTATGTCTTTCTTGACCTTGATTCGGAATTACTCAGCAACAACTTGAGGATTAAATTGATAAGGGTCTTTACAGGAAACTGTGAAAAATGAGATTCAGAGCTTTCCCCAGTCCCCTTCTTCCAAATTCTGGACTTTTACTTTTAAGTTCAGAAGGACATTTCTGATAATGAGATTGCCTTGACTTTCCTTATCCAGGCCAGCCCCTACCCAAGCTCCCTAGTAATTTAATTTAAGGTCTGAAAGGCCCATTGTGTTCTGCTCTGGCTTGGGTGGAGAAAGATTTTTCTGTTTAGATAGCCCCAGACTGGGAGTGATTTGGTATGACTGGGAGTGGTCTGGTATTGAACTATTTTCCCAGTCCAGAGTTGATGGGGTGACATCTGCCCCTGTTGGCAGGGTATCTAAACTGTGCAGCCTTCCCCCCAAATCGAACCAGTTCTCAACTGGCTCCTGTGCATGTATGCCTCCTGCTTTGCTTTGAGACAGATAAACAATGAATACAACCTAATTCTATTTGTCTTTCTTAGACGAAATTCTGTAAAGTTGATAACTGTCATAATGAGAGCTTGTCTTAATAAACCCTGAACCTTAATAACCCCTGAGCCTCCAGAGGTTCAGAATCCCCAACTATACTCAATAATGTCATTTCCATATTGCAAATTGTTGTCCAAGGGCAAGAATATGTTTGGGGAACAGGTAATTATCCAGTTGGCTAGAAGATAGATTTTTGTGATAGTGATTAATTAATGTGGAATGAAGCCAGAAAAGATAGGTGGGAGCCATTTCCCCCCCACAACTTACTCTGCTTTTATATTTCTTTGACCATGTCTACCAATGCCTTCCTTCCCCAGGAAACTCATCACTGAGTAATCTCCTTATGCTTCAACATCCAATCTACCTGGTCCTCACTTCTCACCAGTATCCTCTACTCCTCTGTTTGGACTCTTTGATTAAAGAGTAGGGCCATGGGCTCCAGGGCCTCCATTTAAAGAGGGGGCTCAGCACAGATCTCCCCATTTCCCACCAACTACACTGCTTAGGACTTCCCAGCATACCCCTGAGTCAGATACCATCCCCCAGCCCCTTTCCCTTTTTCAATAGTCATAGCTCCAAAGCAATATTCACAGCACCTAAGGTAACTATGAATATGCCAGCATAGTTCTCAATCACAAAATATAGCAGACTCTCCATATGGAAGACAGAATCAAAACATTTGTTCAGACACCAGAAAACCAGATCCCAACACCAGGAAACTAAATCCATCATAGAATCAAACAAGTTAAATAAACCATAACACAGCAGGGAGCCACACAGTCTTTTAGCCTTCCCACAAACAAACACTCACAAGCCTAGCTGTCTCCTTGTCTCTTCTCTCCAGCAATAACTGCTCTGACTCCCAGCTTCCTGTGGTCTCTGTTCTACCGGTCAGCAAACTCCTCCCACCACAGTCTCCGTGTGATTACATTCAGCCTATTAGAGGGCAGGGAAGATCTTCAAATCACCATTGTCATTACAGTTGTCTTCTCGGTTAGATCGTTAACTTCTTGAGTACTGGGACTATTTTTGTTTTTGTTTGTGTTTGTATCCTCAGCACCCAGTACAGCGCCTGGCCTATAAATAGGTGGTTAATAAATAAGTGTTAATAGACTGATTGACACTATGGAGAGTCTTATATGTTTGACTAAGGATTTTTATTTTATCCCTGAGGCAACAGGCAGACACTGAAGGTTTTTCAGTCGGGCAGTTACTCAGTCAGACCTTGTCTGAGGAAGATTATTTTGATAAATTTGGGGAAGATAGGTTGAAGAAGGAAGAACTTAAAGCAGGGAAACTATCTAGGAGGATATTAAGATAATACCCTACTATTTGGAGGGAAGAAAAAGGTATCTTTCTGTTAAGCAATGTATGTAGTCGGGGCTTGGAGTCAGGAAGACACGAGTTCAAATATGGCCTCAATTCCTTATTAGCTGTGTGACACTGGGCAAGTCACTTAACCTCAACTGCAAAATGGGGATAACAACAGCTCCTGCCTCTGGGAGTTTGTTGTGAAAATCAAATAAGAAAATATTGGTAGTACTTAGCACAATACCTGGCACATAATGGGTACTGTATAAATGCTTATCCTCCTCATATTTCTATATATTTTTTCCCATTAATTTTCACAACTCAGAGAGATATTGAAATCTGAATAACTTCCTGGAGAGAAAAGACCACAATTTCAGGTTGTTTTATAAATATTTTTTTTTTCTGTAGCACTATACAGATATTAACTTACGAGAATTTTACTTTAAAAAAAGATGACAGAGATATAAAGGAAAGTGATGGTAAAAAGTGCAAAGATAAAGTAGGAGTATTTTAAATTATGAAAATATATTTTAAAATTTAAGAAGTAGAAACAAATCAGAAGCCTCTCCCCACTGATTAGAATTAAATCTTTTCAGTTATACTGAATCATTGTTGTTAATACACTAAAAAGAAAAAAAAGTATTATTTGATGTACAATTTCCATTTTTTTAAAGCCACACTTCTGTCTCTTCTCTCCCCATTCAACTAAATCAAATTATTTCCCTTAAACAAAAAACACTATTGCTAAAATAGATATATTTAGTTTTATAATATTGGTAAACTTTTTTTTAACATGTTGATCAGAAATTGTTTTTCTCTTTTTATTTGGGAAGAAAGTTAAGGTTTAACATTTCACTAGTGTAAGGGCAGAAGATTTGGTTCTCCAATCCTCAATTCATGTCATAGGATATAGTTATAGATGTGTTTCACTGAAGAAGAAAACTAGAAACTCCCTCTTGGATGGTCCCCACACTCCTGTGGGTAGAGCCATTCTTTTCCAGACACTTCCCTCATCTTTCTGTTAGGAGAGACTTTCTTTCTATTAACTGTCCTCAGCTTGATCCCAAATAGGGGAGTCTCCTTTGAACATGCCTGGATAAAGGGAAGTCTTCACATGCTTGGAGTAGACTTCCTCCTAACTCACCCATGGATGTGAGTCCTGTTGGTTACCCTCAGCCTGGTTTAGCCCATCTGCCAAGATGGTTTTTCCAGGGTGTGGCTGCTTTGCATACTACAGCTTCTTGGAGCCAGAAGCAAGTGAAGACTTCCTCCAGAAGAATGAATGGGCCAATAAGAACGATTTGTTTCAGTAGCCACTTAGGCAGCTAAAGCAGGTGCTGCGGACTGCTTAGAAATTGGTCAGACATCAAAGACACCAAGGTCATCCACTGCATCCTGAGACATCGTTAGGTGTCTTAACCTATGTTATGCCACTGGACTTGGATGAGTCTGGAAGAAAGAGTGAGGTCGATTGCTTTATGGAACTCTGTCTTGCTTAAATCCAATTCATGCGGGAATCAAGATATCACCCCATGATGTCATTGATTCTCTTCCAAACGAAGGATGAACAACAACCTGGATAAAGACAACAAACAAAATTTGTTTGAGGGCACCATCTGCAAGGGAATTTACTTCCCCAAACTCACCAAACCTTCTCCAACCAGTAAAAATTGATTACTTATAGCTCATGTTTTGCCTAGGGCCATAAGACCAGAGTCATTAAATCCCCTGCATTTGGGAAATTATGGAACATGAATCATTAAGATTATCTTTCATTTTGTTCCAGATGCCCCCAGCAGGAAGATCTTGACAGTTTCTGACTGAGTATTTTCTTTGTCTCATTCTTGGTTTCTGTATAACCTGCTGGTCCTTCACATCTCGCCAGTATCCTCTACTCCTCTGATTGAACTCTTTGATTAGAGAGCAGGGCCATGGGCTCTAGGGCCTCCATTTAAAGAGGGAACTCAGCACAATTCTCTTCACTTCCCAATACCAGTAATGAAACAAATATAAATCAGCAATTGCTGTGGTTAACCATAGTTTTATCTTATGTTAGCTTTTTATGTTGAAGAGAAATATAAACAAAATGTAAAAGAACAAGAAATCTTTGGATGTGACATAAACTCTCCTGAACAGAGGAAGTGTGGAGGAGAGATAGGCAAAAAAAATCATTGTCTGATAGCATTTTTCCTGAATGAAAAAATCAGCCATGGCTGGTCTGACCAGAAAGCCTCAGGCTGCTCTCCCAGTCACAGTGGATGGAATGGGTAGTGGCCATGGTTTAGGTCAGCTGGCTACTCAAATGCCAGCAGCAACCCCTGTCTCTACTCCCATTCTAGTCTCTGATGAGCACAGATTATCTGTTTTGGGCATCTCTAACCTCTAATGAAGACTCTCTTTCAGGGCAAAGGGAAGGACACACTCCCTCTTTCAAGCACAGTCTCCATTCAGTGAGTCAATGTATTAAAACAAACCGAAGATATCCATCCTGACCAGTATCCCTCATTGTGTATACTTTTGTGGAAGAAGGAGTAAAAGTCAGGATTCACTGGCATAACTTAAAAATTGCACACTAATATAAATTAAAGACTTCTTAATTTCAATATTTCATTTGTGAGCTTCCTCTGAACTACACTTATTAATGAGAGAAAACTGGCAAAGTCCCTGTGACATCTTCTAACTGTCCATCTGCTTGCTTACTCCCATGACTCCCCAATTACCTCTACTATCCAACTCTACATGCTTTTATAATATTAAAAGGTCAGAAGTCATAAAGATCTGAACAAAACCCTAGATAACACTCTCTTATCTCCTTTTTCCAGGTTTTCCCTCAGGGTCCTTTTTTCCCCTTTCTTTCAGGCTTTTTTTTCCCTATAAAATTAGCTTATATTCCATTCTTCTAAATAACTCCCAGTGTAAATGTAATGAATAAAACCACACTTAAAGTCACAGCCAATTTCACAAACCAATGCACTGCATTTTGATATTGTTTTCACATTGTTAATTTCATTACTCTGACAGATGGGCTTGGTGAAAAAGTTCACTTGTCTACAGGGACCACTAGCTTGCTATAGTTGCTTCTTCAAGAACGTTGTTATTAGGTTGTATATACATAATAACAATGGTAATGATATAGTAGTAGCAGTAAAATGTTTCTGTATTCTAAGTCATTCTTTCAAAGGCATTTAGACACTTCATTGCATTACTTAAATAGCCAGATGTATTTGCATCTATTCATAATGGCACCTACTCAGAGAAACCTCCCAACTGTTTGAATGAAACAGACCAGCTGCTTATTATTTTTGAGATTCATCTTTGTACAGATGCTGTAGATTCAGATTCTGCAAGGAATGAAAATAAGGAATATGGGAAAATGTAGGGTAACAAATCAAAATCATTTTTCTCTATGGACTCATTTACCTGTGATGCAATAAGAAAGTAATTTTGTAGTTTTTAAGTATTTCAGTCAAAAAAGCGATAGAAAAGCTTCTTTTCAGGATTTAGAAATAGGTAAACTTGCTTTTCTTCTCACTTCATTTTGTGTGTATGTGTGTGCACACACCTGTGTATGCCCTGTGCAACAGTTTGTGTGTGTGTGTGTGTGTGTGTGTGTGTGTGTGTGTGTGTACATTCTAATTTGCCTTCTGTTGGAAACTTGTTGAGAAGGAGGTAGTAAGCCCGAGGGTCAGAGTGGAGCATGGATGGAATTTAGCCCTTTTTCCTCAGAACCAGTTTGTGTCATGTGGAACAAGTAGGATTCTTAGTAAATCGTGTGGTATAGACATAAAGGAACATACAATAGCACATTCAGAAAATTTGAAGGCATTCAGGTTAAAAGAATAGTAAATAGGCCAGTGTCTTCAAGGTTTATTATGGTTTTGTCATTATTAAATAGCTGTCATTTGTATAGTGGCACTTTAAGGTTTGCAAAACATTTTACACATGGTTTTTCATTTAATTCTTCAAACAACTCCATGAAGTAGGTGCTACTAATTTCCTTATTTTATAGATGAGTAATCTGAGAGATTAAATGACTTGGCTTGGGTGACACAGTTAGTAAGTGTGTGAAGCAGGGTTCAAACCTCTGGCCTCCCTATGTCCAGGTTCAGGGCTCTGCCACAGTGGCCCCTGTCTGTCTCAGTAGCACAGAAAAAGCAAAGGGCAGAGTCATGAAGTAGGTGAGAGTATCCCAAGTCATAAGGTAGCATGGACAGGGAGAGCCAGGATCCATGAGGTTTGTAAGGCATGTCATAGAAGGTGACACAAGAAGGACAGTACCAAGGATAACCAATCCTAGGAGAGCCTTTTGACATCTAAAAAGAAACAGGAGGACTCTTGATTTGGCCTTTCTCCTAAAAGAAGGGCTATTGGGGACCTTATCCTTTTAAAAGTAAGCTTTGCTTCTTTGTGAGACAGGGACTTGTTTTCATCAGTGTGTTGAGGACAGATAGGAATTGCTCATAGTGTCCATGTCTGAAGGTTCCTGAGAAATTTCACAATATCATAGACAATATCATAAAACAAGCAAAGACATAAACAAAAAACACCTGGGATGCCATCTAATAATAGACAGTCTTATTTTTACTAGTAATCCAGGGAGAACATAATTAGTGCAAAGCAAAGGCTTAGTAAAAATAAACAAAAAAAAAGAGCAACAAAACACTGCCCCATAAACATAAGATGCACTTTCTCACAAGTACGCATATATTAAAGGGAAGAATAGACAGACCTAGGGAGGACAGATGTATGGGGCATGTGTAGCTAGCATGTGTATATGGAAGGATGTACATAGAAGGGTCATGTGCCTAGAGGTGCACACTTAGGAAATGTTTGTGGTGAGGGTACTTATGTAAGGGGGACACATACAGGGAATACATGTTCTGGGAATGCACATGGAAGGACAGCTTGTATCTGTAGTGCTGGAAAGCTATAGATGTCTTCTGGTGAGTGCATTTCTTCTCACACTGGACCTCTCTGGGTCTGGGATTATCCTCTTCTGTCCTTACTAGGAACTGTGTATTTGTTTCTCTTCACCATGTTGTCTATGTTTATTGTTCCCCAATGTTCTCTTTACAATCACTTTCTTTGGGATACCCACTCATCATCCTGACTCTCATAGTGATTAAAAAGTATCTGCCTGAGAAGGTTGGGCTAATACTTTTTTTGATAATTTCTGAGGTGTTAAGCCATAATGTTCAACCAAAAGCTGCTGAGCAAAAGGCAGGCAAAGTGTCCCTAGCCTAATGTTAAACCTATTCTTTTAACGGCCTTTGCCTAGGACTCTATCATAGTCTTTTATCATAGGCAACTATCTGTCTTAGGGTTAGAAATTCATTTAACTCTTCATGGAGATTCCATGCTTTCAAAACCTATTTTAGGCAGCTCAGCCAAATTAAACCCAAAGGAACTGTGTGGAAGCTGAGTTATGAAATCTCGTTTGCTCCCAAGATCCTCTCAGGATTGGCATACAAATTAATCTGTGCAAGGCCAAATACTTTACCTTCCTGTCCAAAATTCCTTTCTTAGACATGAAAATGCTAGTAACAGACTGGCTTTGTGCTGCTGTACAGTAAGGGCACAGACTGAGAGCTAGAAAGGATATCAGGGATCATCTAGTCAAACCATTTCATTTTATGGATGAAGAAGCTAAGGTCCCAGATGTGTGACCTTGCTGAAGGTCACAAGCACCTGTGATGGAAGCTCTAGCCTTCTCTTTATTGGAACTTTCCTTCCCTTATGGTGAGGAGAGGGGGCCTCAGTGTTTGCATATATAAGAAGAGCCCAAGTCTACATTCTGGGTTCCATATTACTATTTTTTACTGAATGGTACTACTAAGAGAAATGGACACCTGAAATGTAAATGAGTGTATAATTCTAAAGGGTGTATAATTTATCTCTTCTATGGTGCTGTCCTATGTCATGAGAGTGGCCCTGACCATGAAAAGTAATAAAAACCCTGTTAGGTGCTACCCACTTGTCAGGAATTGTTATAGGTATGGGTTGTGCTCAAGGGTCTGTTGAAGCCAGCTCAAACCAGAGAACAGATTATTAAATTTTCAGTGGGAGCATTTGTATCAGAAAGCAGCAAGCATTACAAATTAGGGCTTGGTTTGTTATTTTGTTTATTGTCTAGACTTAGAACATTATGAGAAAATATTAATGATATGGATTCATTTTAAAATTGTGTCATGGGTACTTTTTTTTTCCTGGATGGTCAGTTGTTAAGCATTTACTAGAATATCTCTGATTGTATTTGATGATCTCTAAGGCCCCGTCCAGTTCTGGGAGTCTATAATTCACCACATTTTTGTTTCATCTGTATTATTGTTCCACTGAAAGCTCCAATAGATTAATTCATTTTTATCCCACTCTCAGAGAACAACAACATGATTCCATTATGCCAATAAAAACCTGGGGAACTTCCAAACTACTGCAGAGTTCACAGGAGTTTGAAACCTCACTTTGTCATCTCTCTCTTGCTCATTCCTTCTCCCTCTCATTCTCTCTCCCCCTCTCTCTGTCTTTTTGTCTTTCTCTCTGTCTCTCTGTCTCTGTCTCTGTCTCTCTCTGTCTCTCTCCATCTCTGTCACTCTGTCTCTGTCTCTATGTCTGTCTGTCTCTTTTCTGGGTGGTGTCCTTTGGCATTTAAAATGCTTCACAATTTGACCTCTTTCTACTTTTCGAATCATTTCACATTCTACTCCCTTTCATGAACTTGATGGTTCAGCATACTGCTGTTTCTTGTTCATGATATTTTCAAGTCCTGAAACAAATCAGAGCCATAAGTTGAGGAATAAAGCACCTTTAATTGAAAAAACAGGGTAGCAAAGCTGCCACCCTGGGGCATGTCCCATGAGTGCAGAGCACAATGGATTTTCCAACTCCATCACCCATCCAAAGTTTCTTGTACCTTTTAGGAAGAGAGGAGGAGGAGGAAGTATTGAGGTAGCAAGGCCTGGTCATGAGACCCCAGTGGCCCTTGGCAATCTGGGCAAGGAAAACCCCTTCATTCTGCCTGTTTTGCTCTTCATGCCATGAATCTCAGTGGAAGGGGGCAAGAACATTAGAAGCTGAGAGCTAGGTTCCTTCACAAGGTAAATCTCTGGGTAGGGGACTTAGGGTGTGGTTTAGCTCAACCTAACCAAGAGCAAATATCTTAAAAGTAGGAATGTGAGGACATTATTGAAATTCTGGCTTTATTTGGATCATTTTAGGGAGTGACTGTCCATATTACATTTGGTATTATATTTGCAATTTTTTTTTTCTGTCAACTTGCTGTCTTGGGAATATCCTGACAAATGTTTAACAATTGGTTCTCTAAGAGAAAAAAAAATAGGATGCACAGCACATTTTAAAATTTAATCTGCATTATTAACATTATGTCCATGACTTTCTCAAGTCTAGACAACAAAACTATAAACCAAGCCTTGATTTACAGTGTTTGTTGATTTCTGAGATGCTCCCACTGAGAATTTTATCATTGGACTTTGGTTTGAGCTGGTTCCAGCAAATGTTTATCTCTCTGATCACTGAGCTTCTGCACCAGCTATTCCTAATTCATGGAATGTTCTCCCCACCAACTTCTATCACTTAAAAATTCAACTCAAGAGTTGCTTTCTCCAAGAGACCTTTCCCTGTCCCTTCAGTTGCTACTGTTATCCCCTTCTAAAGGTTACTTTCTAATTACTCTGTCCTCATCTTATATGCTCTGACTTATATATGTTGTCTCTTCAGACTGAATGGAAACTCCTTTAGGGCAGGGACTGGCTTTTGGATTTTGTTTTTTCCTTGAATATCAAAACTTAGCTCAGTTCCTGGCTCTGAGTAAGTGATTAATAAATGATTGTTAATGGATTGTCTGCATCCTGGGAAGCAAAGGAGTTTAGAGGTTATTTGAATAGAAAAAATCAAAAACTAGAAGAAAACATTCATATTATTTTTCTTGGGCACTGTCAAACAGTATGATCTAATAATACTAGTGGGGCAGAAGAAGAAATTGATTTCACTTATAAATCATTAAGTATCCCCAAGAAAACTGAGAGCTCTTTGAAGAATTAAATTTTGGTATTTTCTCCCTTTTAAATAACTTGCTTTGGGAGCTGGCCTTGTTTGCTAAAACCCAGTTTGGCACTAAATCCTGGGATTCAGAAGGCCTTATTAAAGTCATAAATCTTTCGTTTCCTAAAGTGTTTTTTTTATTCCTATGAACTACCTTGGGTTGTTTTCATAATTCCAAGTGGTACAAGTAAAAATATTCTTCAATAAATATCCTAGTTTTTCATAGAGATAGTGATGTTTAAAGGGAGTACTTTTAAAATAAATATTTTTATTCTCAGCCTAATAAGCACTAAATGAAATGGACATTTTAACATATAATAAAACAAAAAAATTGTATATGAAAATGTATGTCTTTAATATGTATGATTTGCTTGTCTTTTTTTTTGTATTTTATTTTTTTCCTAATTACCTATAAAAACATTTTTAACATTCTTTTTTTTCAAGTTTTAAGTTCTGAATTCTTTCCCTCCCTCCCCCGTTACCCCTTTCTGAGATGGTAAGCAATTTGACATAGATTATATGTGTGCAATCATACAAAAATATTTCTATATCAGTCAATTGTGAGAGAAAACATACTCTCCCCCACCCCCAAAAAAAGCCATGAAAAAAATAAAGTGAAAAATAGTATGTGCTTTGATCTGTGTTCAGATTCTCTCAGTTCTTTCTCTGGAGGTAGGTAATATTTTTCCATCCTGAGTCCTTTGGAATTGTCTTGGATCACTGTATTGCTGAGAATAACTAAGTCATTCACATTTGATCATCATGCAATATTGCTTTTACTGTCTACAATGTCCTCCTGATTCTGCTTGTTTCACCTTATATTAGTTCATGTAAATTTTCCAGGTTTTTTCTAAAATCATTCTCCTTGTCATTTCTTATAGCATAATAGTATTCAATTACAATTATATACCAGCCATTTCCCATTTGATAGACAAGAAACGAGTACTTTGGCAGAGAGCCCACACATGGTCTATTGATGCCAAATGGGATTTTTCCTGACCAAAACCAAAAAATTTCCACTTGGGTTTCTAGTGCTTTTCTTGATCGATAGGGAAAGATCCAGTTTGTCAGTTAATCATATCCATCTACCGTCCTTTAACATAACATCTATTACTGGATGTTGAGAACAACAAAGGTGAGAAGGTAACTGAAGTAAGATCAAAAATAGTCTCACCTTTGAGTGTTTAAAATAAAGGCTTCCAATCAGTCAACAAACACTTTGTTGTTGTTCAGCCATGTCCAACTCTTTGTGACCCCATTCGGGGTTTTCTTGGCAAAGGTACTAGACTGATTTATCATTTCCTTCTCTAGCTCATTTTACAGATGAGGAAACTGAGGTAAGCAGGGTTTAAATTACTTGCCCAGAGTCACACAGCTAGTAAGTGTTTCAGGCCAGATTTGAACTCAGGAAAATGAGTCTTCCTGACTTCAGGCCCGGTACTCTATCCATTGTATCCCCTACCTGCCTCAACAAATATTTACTGAGTAACTGATGTGCATAAGGCACACTCTGCTGGGCCCTGCAGAGACAGAATCAGGAGTAAAGATATGGTCTCTACTGTGGGGTAGATAGAGAAGCAAAAAGGCAAAATGTTAAAATAAAATGAGTTCCAATGACATCCCCCTTGCTGCCACCCTCTCCCCCCTCCCATACTCTACCACCACCACATTAATCTGGACATGAAATGTTAAATTGAAATTTGCAAAACATTTCACAAGAGCCTTACCTGGATGGGAATAAACATTTGAGAGCTGACTTTCTTTGCCTCAGTATTATTGGTTTGCAGAATTTCTGCTTGTTAGGAGGTTCATATTTCTCATTTTCCTCATTTTTATACTTAAAGCACTAAGAATTTTGAGTTGAATATAGAGAAAACAGGTTTATGTTACTTCTATATTCAAAATTTTAAATCCTTTAATAACTATATTGAGGGTTTCAAAAAAAAATTGAATTGAGATGACTTAAATGAACTGCTCAGCTTCTGTGGGAATTATCTACAAAAACATGAGTTTTTACTTATTATATACAATCCAACCCAGTGCAATCTTAAATTTATGGATAAAATCAAAAGGATAAAGTTATGTGAAGCTATTTAGGACTTGGCTTCAGTGGAGAAAGAAGACAACCAGGTTCTAGAATGACCTTTCAATGATGGAGGACTGCAATCCGACCAGACTGTCCATTGCTTGTTGAACTTAGTGAAAAATAAACTTTGTAAAGGAGCTGGTTGTTTGATTGCTGTTCACTATTTTGCAGATACCTGGACATCCCTGATCACTGCCCTTGTGTTAATTGAAGTATGAAGTATAATGCAATGTATAAGACAGGGCAAAAATGTCTGGGAGCCTTTAACAGCAAGCAACTTATTTGTTTGGAAAAGTATCCTCCTAAAATGTTGCTATACTTCCAAGATTCACAAGGACACAGAAAGATATGTTGCATTCAGTAAAGCTGGACTGCCTGCCTATATTATTGCCTGGGAAACAGAAATTAGAGAAAGAATCTAGGACAAAATTGTTCATAATATCTAATGTGTAGGTTTGTTGAACAGATCTAATGAAGCTTTTGTAATATAAAGGTACTTTTTAAAATAAATGGAGCAATGGAGTTATTGAAAGTGACAGATTCTTTTTTTTTTTTTTTTTGGTAAAGGAGGGATTTATATCATCAAAGGATATGAGATATTGCCACTGTTGTGAATGAATATTTTGATGCTCAGTAGGATTAGAAAAAGAATATTCTTTTAAAATGCACTGCTAATATATATGTTTGAAGAAACACAGATTTCAAATGGCTTTTAGAAAGTTTTGGAGAGGAAAAGGCCTGTGGTATAAAACATAAAGACTCTTTGTTAATCTTTGTGAATTATATGAGTGATGCCTTGCTCATGTAAGAACAGTCTAATTTTATAAAGAAGCAGAGAAAGATCTTTGATTTATTAACAAAAAATAGGAAATATAAGTATAAAGAAACAATTTAAATCATACCAAAGACATAGACTGTACTGAAGACTTCAGAGCTGTAAATATGATGGGTACCATAGCTAATTTGTATGTACTATTTTATGTCAAAAAAGGATAAAACTTAAAAAAAATTATAAAAACATTTAAAGACAGCCTAATGATTTTTAAATGATTACTGATTCCAAAGGAGAAATTTGAGGAGTTGTGACTTTTTAAGTGAAAGGTAAATTTACACACAGAGGGTCATTGAGGTAGAATAGATAAGAACAAGATAATAACCAACAATAGAGGAACTCTCCACCCCCAACCCCCAACCCCTAACCCCAAAGACACAGCAAAGGGGCTAAAAAAAGATGCTCTTTCAAAGCTGTTATCAGTTTAGAAGCAGATAACCCATGGAAAGCTTCAGCTCAGTGACTCCTGATTGGTCAGTGAGTGATTAGGACTCTCCCCTCTCCCCCCCACACCCGTTGGCCAAGAGCTCTTCTGACAAATAGCACCACCTAGAACTGGAGGAAGATTAAAGCTTCACATAATGGCTTGTTGCATTCTATTAGCACCACTTTTGGCTAGAGAAGGAAAAGCAGAAGGGGCTTTGAAGTTGCTCTGGTATACTGGTGAGCTGCTTTGGTGAGCTTTGTGGTTGTGTTATCTATGAATGGCTGGTTATTTAGATAAAAATGCACTGGATAGGGGCTCAAGTGCCGCATTTCCCATCAAAAAATGTTACCCTTAAGGATTCTAGAGAGTTTAAATGTAGTAATGTGGTAGTGATGTAGGTATGTGTATCTGGGTACCCTAACCTGTAAGTGTGAGAAAGGCTTAGATAGAATGAGTAAGCCAAAACAGAGAAAGTGTTGTTGTTAACAGACTTTTTTATGACACGATGTGGGTGTTGATTACTGTACTGTAGTGACCACCCCAGGGTAGTACACATCTATTTGTGTAGCCATTATAGAATCTAAGTTTCCTCTTCCCTACTCCCACGCTTACTGATGAGTCAAGTTCCCCCCAAAAGGCTACATCTTCTTCCCCTTATGATTGTAGAAGCCCTCCTGAGGGGCAGGGGGAAGGAAGGTGTATTTTTTTAAAAATGATATTGATTTAAGCCCTTATTCTGGTGTGTTCTTCATGATGTAAACTACCTATAATTAGGGCTCCATTTTCATTTATCTAGTTAAAATCAATGAGCTTTTACAAAGTGATATTTACTGTGAAGATACAGCAAGAGCGGAAGTACTGATGTTTTCTCCCCAACACTTGGGGGGCATGCTCTACTCATATATCACCTGTGTCTTAAACTTAACTCAGCTGCTACAAATGTTAATCCCACTGAGTTCACCTCCAAATAAAGCCTAGCTGATGGATGAATCACAATCCTCTTGGCTGCCTTCAGTCTGTACTGACCCAAACAGGTTGCTTGGCACATCTATTTTCAGGAATGGCCATAAAATCTGGAATGGATTCTGGTTCCCCAACCTCTGGTGACTCATCAGTTCAACCTTTGGAAGCTCACAAGATCTTAATCACCTTCAATACTTCAATTAAAAACCAGGGGAAAAAGACAAAACAAAGACAGAAGCAGTTACAGGATAATGTGTTCACATGTCACAGGATAGCAGCCCCAGCAGGAAAATAAAGGTCTGTACCTTCTCTCCCTTTGAGGACTTTAGGCAGTCCTGGCCTCTTCATTTGAACACAGTTAGCCTGAAAGAACAAAGAAAGCCTTGCCTTGGCTAGTTAGCATCTTTTTGAAGGCAGCCCAATTCCAGTTTGGAAGCCAATCAATACAACAATTCATCTCTTCACATGGTTAGTTATAAGAAGAACAACATTTATGTAATGCTATGTGCCCGTTATTATCTCTTTTGATTTTCATAACAATCCTGGGGGGTAAATACTATTATTAGTCCCATTTTACAGATGAGGAAACTGAGACAGAATGTAAGTGACTTGCCCAGGGACGCACCGCTAGGAAGTGTCTGAAGTTCCTGACTGAGGCACTACACCATCTAACTGCCCTTACTAGGGTTCTGTAAATGGAACAAGTTACAAAGTATCTACACATGCTCTAAATAAGGAATCAGGACAGGTAGGTGGCGCTGCTGTGTCCTGGAGTCAGGCAGACCTGAGTTCAAATTCAACCTCAGACACTTCCCTAACTGTGTGACCCTGGAGAAATCACTCAACCTCTGTTTGTCTCAGTTTTCTCACCTCTAAAATGGGGGTTTTAATAAATGCCTACCTCTCAGCATTGTGAGTTTCAAATAACATAATATTTGTAAAATACTTAGTATAGTGCCTGGCATATAGTAGATGCTTAGTAAATGTGTATTTCCTTGCCTTTCCATTAGACATCTTGAAGCCTTTCCAGAAGCAAGTTCTCCAGCCTCTTCCACGTGGTCTGGCCATAGGTGAAGCGCACCGTACATGCCATGAGGGCGAGGCTCTGTTGGCCGGGCCCCCAGTACATCATATCACAGGCCTGCCATAGCTCAGCAGAAATGCAACTCTTGTCTTTGGTTTATTAACAACATTTTTGGACACAGTAAAAGATTCTTCCTATTCAGCTACTGGAATTTCTTGTTTATCATTTGCATCAATTGGACTTCCCTGCAGTACCGAGTTCCAAATCCTAGTCAGATCTTTTACCTAATACCAGTACATCTTATCAGCAAATAGGAAATTTAGAGAGAGCAGGTATCAAAACACGCAGCAC
>CM053584.1:112395459-112408867 GCA_028627135.1 Pseudochirops cupreus
TCAAGGCCAGGGGCCCTTTTTACCCTCTTGGGACTTGGCAGCCGCTGTAAGGCAGTAACAATTTACCTATGATCAGGAAAGCATAAACACAAGAGAAGCATAGGTGCCATCTATATGTGGTGCCTGGATGAGCCTTCACCACCTGGCTGCTCAAAGCAGTCCTGCTCACTTGAAGCTGCCAAGGAAAATAGCTGAGAGATAGGAGGAATTTCAGTTTTTGTAGTCACTCTTAGTTTCAGCTTAGGAACTCCAGAGTCATCAGTTCTTCTGGCTCTGTAGCCAATTAGAAAGTTGTTTTTTGTTTTTGTTTTTTTGTCATCACCCAGTACCAATCTATGAGTAATCATGACTTGAAATTAGCTTCCCAAAGTTTCTACATGGACGGATTAGAAGCAGATAGGGACTATCCATCCATGCTACAAGAACTAAAACCAGGCAGGGAATGTCTATACATTCTTCTTTGGTTAGTCCCCTCCTCCATCACAACCACACATATGCATGCTATTATCTCTCCTGATAGAATATCAGCTCTCCAAGTGCAAGGAGTATTTCACTTCCATCTTTGTATGCCCAGGACCTAGACCAGGACCTGATACATAGTAAGCACTTAATGAATGCTTGTTGAGATTAATTTTCAGACCTCATTCTGTTAGCTTTTTTGAAAATCAGGACATTTTCCTTTCTTCCATCCCATGGCACTTTTATTCTTCATAGGTTTTCAAAATTTACTGATAGTAGTTCAGCAGGCACATTTATCAGTTCTTTTGGTCTCCAAGGCTGTAGCTCACACTGGGACCAGGTAAACTTGATTGCATCAAGGTCAGCTAAATACATTTTATCTCCGTTGTTCTGGGTTTTAATTCCATATGTTTTTGTTTTATAGTTTCTACCCCAAAGATAACTTTCTTGGCAGGGAAAACAGAAACAAAATAATTCTTATTCCTATAAGCTGATTCACTCTACTACCCAGCCTTTTATTCAAGCTAAAAGTAAATTAAATGAAATAGCTTTAGTGCCTCAAAATATCTTGAACAATATCTAGTTGGTAGTAGGACAACAATATTAAGGTGCAGATGATATTACATTAATGCTAAAGATTTAAGAAGATGGTTACTTTTGAAAACACATAAGAAATATAGGACTATACTCAAAAAACACTCTTTAGATAAATATATACCTAACTGGAGAAATATTTAGTTGCTCCTGGGTAGGCCAAGTCAATAAAATAAAAATGACAGTATTTCCTAAGTTAATTTATTTAATCTTTACCAAAGAATTACTTTATAGAGCTTGAAAAAAATAATAATTTTTTCTGGAGAAATAAAACATTGAGATTCTCAAGGAAAATAATAAAAAGGTAGGAAGGAAGGAGGCCCAGCCATCCCAGATCTCATACTATAGAATAAAGCACTAATCATGAGAATTATTTGCTACTAGTTAAAAGTAATTTTTCAACAAAACAAATTAGATACACAAAATACAGAAGTAAATGAGGCTAGTAGAATAGGGTTTGATAAATTCAAAGACACAACTGGGATATGTATTAGACAAAAACTGCCAGGAAAATGGGAAAGCAGCCTGGCAGCATTTAACTTTAGACTAAAATCTCACATGGTATACTAAGATAAACTCCAAATTAATATATGACCTAGATTTAAAAGGTCACATTATAAACAAATTATAGGAGCAATCAAGAAAGTACCCTTCAGAAAAGTTCTATAACTAAGTGAAGGATAAAAAGGAAAACAAGAAACAAACTGGACAATTTTGATTATATAAAATTTAAAAGTTTTTATTTTCACAAACAAAACCAACACAGCTAAAATTAAAAGGAGAGCACGTAACTTAAAATATGTAGGGAATTTATTTAACTTTGTAAAAGCCTTTCTCCAATCAATAAATTGTCAAAGGATATGAAAAGTTTTCAAAGGACAAAATCCAAGCTATTAATAACCATAATAAAAAGTGCTCCAAAACATTAATAATTAGAAAAAGGTAAATGAATCAACTCTAATGTTCCAACTCAAACACCCTCAGATGGTAAAAATGACCAAAAAAAGGAAAATGACAAATGCTCATGGGAAAACAGGTACATTAATTCATTGTTGTTCAAGCTATGAATTGGTCCAGCCATTCTGGAAAGTGATTTGGAACTATGCACCCCGCTCCTGTCTGGTCACTAAAATGTGCATATACTTTGAAATTGGACTATTGGACCTGTACCTTATACCTTTGACTCAGAGGTCAAAAAGATCAAAGAAAGAGGAAAAGGATACACACACACACACACACACACACATACACACACGCACGCACACACACACACATACACACATACACACACACACACACACATACACACACGCACGAACACACACACACACATACACACATACACACACACACACACACACAATTATGGCCTCTCTTTTTTGCAGTATCAAGGACTTGGAAACTAAGGAGATGCCCATCAATTGGAGAAAGACTAAAAAAAATATGGTATATGAATATAATGGAATATTTCTGAGCCATAATAAATGATAATTGAGGTAATTTAGAGAGACTTTGGAAGACTTATATGAAGTGATATAAAATGAACTGAGTAGAACCAGGAGAATTCTTTACACAATAAAAAGAAAACTAAAGACAAAATACTTTGATGCCAGAATTCTGATCAATTCAGTGACCAATCATGATTCCAGAGAATCTGTGATGAATCATGCTACCAAACTCCTGACAGAGAGGGAATGGATTTAAGATGCAGAATGAAACATATATTTTTGGACGATCAATATGGGAATTCGTTTTGCTTGACAACACACACATACACACACACACACGCACACACACACACACACACAAGAATGCTCATTATTAGAAATTTTTTTTTACAAGAGTTATGTCTCTTCCCTCCACAATTTAAGAAAACAAGGAATAAAGCACTGTCCACTTCTACTTGCCAGGACAGTTTCAAAAGTAATCTCCAAGGGAGAATGGAGCCCAGCATCCCATAAAACAATGCCCTAGTGTATGTACTTTAGTATAGTTTTGAGGATGTTCAGATATTAAAGTTCTTATTTATTTACTGCTTGATTATATTGTAAATAAAGAATTGATTAGAATTTAATATTTTTCTAGTCAGGTTCATCTTTGTTATTTTTTAAAATTTCTAACTTAATTGCATGATATATCTCTTGGGCCACAGGAGAAAGGAAAACTTTTTTGTATCCTTTCCCAACTCTTCCCAAACTGCCCCTCTACTTCTAAAATGGAGTAGAAGAATTTCAAAATAGGGACCACTAATAGGGCAACCTGGTTGAAAATCAGTTGGTGTGTATGTTTATGTGCATGTGTATAGTGAATTGTTTTCTAACATCCCTCCAAACTACAAGCCACAATTGTATATAGAAAGTTGGAGACAGACAGAAAACCATTTCATACTGTGTATTTATCTATGTATCTATTGTTGGATTTTGAGAAATCTGCTCTCAGAGTCCCAATTCAGAGTCATAGGTATTTAATTTGAGTTACAAATAACCTATCTCTTCCCATCACACTAAGATGATATGAAGTACTGTGCATATAAACTACTGTTTGTGATCTTTAGACTTAGGCTAAAATAACTAAGACTAGACTGTAGGAAAGCCAGTAGTAAGAGTTCACTTTGATTTAAACTCGGCATTAAAGTAGTGGTAGATTAGAGAAGGAATGGGGAGTGAAGTTTTGGGGCATTGTAGGCTGGTGAAGACAAATCTCTCTTTTTTCTGAATTAGGGAATTCAGTTCCAGCTCAGATACCAACCTTTCCTTGTCTGATCTTTCTCTCTTTTTGCCATCTCCTGTATTAAAAATTTCTGTTTATAAATGTGAATTCTGCCCTTGAGCAGTCAGCCAAAGGATGTTTGTGAGATCTGAAAATACAGTCTCGTATCTTTACCC
Organism: Pseudochirops cupreus; assembly: GCA_028627135.1. Classification (NCBI taxonomy): domain Eukaryota; kingdom Metazoa; phylum Chordata; class Mammalia; order Diprotodontia; family Pseudocheiridae; genus Pseudochirops; species Pseudochirops cupreus. The sequence goes on from CM053584.1 coordinate 112,399,398, forward strand.
AAGGGTGATAAAAATTAGACAGCCAGAGCATTTTATCGAGATGACATAAACTAGAGGAGATTCCATTCTAGTTCACTCTTCCATAGCAGGGTTGGCTCAGCCCTCTTAACAGTTCTGAGAGTTGTTTTTTCTCAGGAAAGTAAGCAGCTGTGACTTGATGAAACCCAGGGAAGGGCTGTGCCATGTTGCATAAGGCAGTTCCATTTTTATGCAGTCTTATAAGTAAAGTAATGTGATGAAAATGTAAGTGAAAGGAAAAATACTTCAGAGTATAATGGCGATTTTTCCATGTTATTGGAACATATGTCAGTAGATATGAGTTTCTTCTAATACATTTTCAGAGGCTCTGACACTCAATGTTTTCTCTTCCATTTTGGTTGTAAAGATTTCACAAAAGACCCTAAGACAAAAGGCTTAAAATAACAGCATAAAAATTATTCATGCTCCTTTTAAAAACAGAAACATCTGACTGCCTAGTAAGAAGGAAAAGAGACATTTGAAATGGAAGCAGTTTGCTGCAGTACAAAGTGCTGTATTTGAAGTCAGAGACTCAGAGTTCAAATCATTATTCTACCACGTATAACCTGCGTGACCTTGGGTGAGTCACTTAACTGCTCTGAGACGCAGGTTCTACAAATGTGAAATGAAAGGATTGGACTCCATCTAACTTAGAAGGTCTCTTCCATCCCTCAGTATATGATCTTACAATCCTCTGGTAGCAGTTGGATTTCAGTACACCTCATGTTGCGTGTGATGGGATGGACCTTCAGGGACCATCCCATAGGACATAGTGGGAGTTGAACTGAACTCCCTTGTTACTTCTGGCGATGTATTCATATCCAGAGTGTAGAATTTTAGCTTAGGGATGAAAAAGCAATCTCTTTGGTTCTACAACAGTGACAGGGGAGCTGGGTCAGAGAAGACCGGACATGACCAATGTGGGAATTTGTTATTTGTTGCAAGAGTTTTGTTTTTCTTTCTTCTTTTTTGAGTGGAGTGGGATATGGAAAGTAGAGAAAATAAATGCCAATTGCATCCATTCATGTTGATATCCACGATCCTTTACCTCTACTAAGACAAAAGGAATGTCAAATGATCTGTCCTCTGGAATCGATGTTGATTATTGCATGCAATCTGAGTTCAGCTGTACTTTGATGTTTTATTATTAAATTCATTCTATTTTCTTCTCTTTGTCTCATTTCACTCTTGTCTTTCCATGTTTTTCTGATGATTGTTTTGTCACTTATATTAATATTATTAATGAAATATTAATATTTCATTACATTTCTATACCACAACTTGTCCAACTATTCTTCAGCTGATGAACACCTACTTTGTTTTCAGTTTTTTGTTACTAGTCAGTCAGTAAGCATTTATTAGGCATCTGTTCTGTTCCAGAAACTATACTATGCGTTGAGGATACAAAAAGAAGCAAAAGATAGTACCTGAACTTAAGGAGCTTACAAACCAATGAAGAACCACAAAAAGTGCTCTTATAAATACTTCCCCCCCTCCCATGTACAATATTAAATCACTAAGTCAAAAGTTATGAATAGTTTAGTAACTTTTTTACATAATTAAAAATTGTTTTCAGAATGGTTGGACCAATGCAAAACTTTACAAACAGTATATTTAGAGTGCTTGATGTTCCTTTCAGGTGGAATGTTTCCCCATTTTATCATCCTTGCCCAATGTTGTGTGTGGAAAGTAAAATTTCAGAACTGTTTAAATTTAAAATTTTCTTATTGTTGATTTGGAGCATTTTCCCACATGGTCACTCATTACTTGCATTTTTCTTTCAAATATTATATACATTGTCATTGCCAACTTGTTTCTCAAGGAATGGAACTATGTCAAATATTTGTGTCAATTCCTTATATGTCTTGAAAATAAGATTTTTATCAGTTGTTTCATCAGACCTTTTATATTTAGGTCATGTATCCATTTGTATTTTGTTGTGGCATGTGGTGTAAATGTTCATCTAACTTTTTCCTAGTAAATTCCTCCCATTTTTCATAGTAGGTACTATCAAATTGGGTAATATTTCCTCAGTAGCTTGTGCCCTTAGAGTCCTGTGTTCATTTACATCAATGTTTTTGTTTCTTTAGTCTGTTCCACTAATCTAGTTTTCCATTTTTTAAAACCAGTGCCAAATCATTTCGATTACTATGGATCTCTAGAACACTTTGGGATCTGGTAAGGCTAGGCCTCCTTTATTCTTGCTATTTTGTTTTCCCATAATTTCTCTAGGAATTCTTTACTTTTTGTGTCTCTATTTTTTTTAACATCTTTTAGTTCTATGAAGTATTTATCTGATTGTTTGATTGTTTGACTATGAAGTCTATAAATTAATTTAGTTATCAGTTTTTATTATATTTGCACAACCTAGTCTTTTATAATCAATCTTTCTAATCATATAATTCTTTATTTCTACATTTTTATATAGATTCTGAGTGTATCTTCATAGTTTAACTCACAACCATTTAATAAATATTGTAGAGTTTAAAATGTTTTTAAATTCTGAACTTTAAATTAAAAAAATCTAAATATTTCTAATTCTGAATAAACTTCAAATGAAATTAGTATTTCCATATACATAGTAGAAAAGAAGAGGACCGCACCTGAAGCTCTAAATCTCCATTATGTAAAATTTGTTTTTCTTTTTTTTAGTATTCAATAAATTTGACCTATAACTTCAAATCTGTCATGCTTGTGTGTGATTCCTTTTGACCTTTCTTCTGGGCATCTAATAAAAGTTTTCAGCAGCCTCTATTTTTTTCTTTAATAAAAGTTTTGTTAACACTATTTCTAACCACAATGCCCCTTATCCTCCCCTCTCCCCTACTACTGGAAGGAAGAAAAACCAAAACACTTCTTAATAAATATACATAGTCAAGCAAAACACATTCTCATACTGGCTACATCCAAAAAAATATATGTCTCATTCTGCTTTTTGAGACCATCACCTCTGTGTGTGTGTGTCAAGATATGGGTAGCATGTTGTGTCATTGATCTTTTAGAATTTTGATTGGTCATTATATTGACAAGAATTTTTAAAACTTTCAAAGTAGTTTTTCCTTTAAACTATTGTTATAATAATTTTGTTCTTTTAGTTCTGTACATTTCATTCTCATCAGTTCATGTAATACCTTTTATTATGTAATAATATTCCATTGCATTCTCATATCATCATTTATTTAGCCATTCCTCAATCAATGGACACACGCTTAATTTCCAATTCTTTGTCGTTATAAAAAACTGCCATAAACATTTTTGTATATGTTTGTTCTTTTATTTTTTTCTTCTCTTTTGGGGTATAGAGACATAGTAGTTGTATCTGGGGTCAAAGGGTATACACAGTGCGATAACTTTCTAGGCATTATTCCAAATTGATTTCCAGAATGGATGGATCAATTCATAGCTCCATTAATAATGGATCAATGTACCTGTTTTCCCATTTGTCCATCATTTTAAATTTTCTTTTTTTCTTTTTGCCATTTTTGCTAATCTTATGGAGTATTAATTGGAACCTTAGATTTGCTTTAATTTGAATTTCTCTACTTGTTATTTGGAGCATTTTTTTTTTCAAATACCTGTTATAGCTTGGATTTTTTTTCCTTTGAAAACCGTTCATATCTTTTGACCATATCAACATGATAATGGCTCTCGTTTTTATTAATTCAAATCAGTTCCCTGTTTTCCTTGGACATAAGATCTTTATCAGAGAAATGCTGTTAATATCCCCTCCCCCCCCCGTTAACTATTTCTCTTCTAATTTTAGTGGCACTACTTCGTGCAAAACATTTAAAAATGTTACATTATCCAAATGATCCATTTTATCTTCTGTGATTTTCCTATCTTTTGTTTGGTTATGAACTCTTTACCTATGCATAGTGGCAAAACATATTTCCTTCCTCACTCCTCTAATTTGTTTATTATGTGGTCTTTCATATCTAACTTATATATCCATTTAAAGCTTATATTGGCATATGTATCCACTTAAAGTTCATTTGGATAAGATTTTAGTCTAAGCCTCAATTCTGCCAGACTGCTTTCCAGTTTTCCCAGGAGTTTTTGTTGAATATTGAATTCTTACTGCATTAATTAGGGTGATTTGATCCATCAAACACTATACTACTCTATTCATTTGCTTCTGTACCTTTCTTTACTTAATGTATTCCAATGGACTTTTCACTTACTGAATAACCAGCCCCACAAAGTAATCACTAAGGGATGATGTTAACATAGAGGGAGAACACTAATGGAATTGGTCATGGATTTGTCCTCCATCAGGACACAGGCAAGTGGGACTCAGACCCTGATGGCTGAACAAGCACTCTCAAGGGGGCTTGACATTTGACCCACTGATGGCCTGGATCAGTTCCCCATCCCCCAGGAAAAAGAGCTCACACACACAAGTGTGAGGATTAGGTCCTTGAGATAAGCATGGCAATACACCCATGGCCTCTGAACGTAGAAATGTGCAATGTCCACAGGGGAAGACAATTAGGGAAGAGGATTATGGCTCTATAAAGCTGTGCATAGAACAATAAAGACTGGCTTTTTACTTTCACCATTAGAGAGTCCCATCTCTTTTTATGCACCCCCTAGTAACCTCTTGGTCAGTGACTCTTTCTCAGCCCTGCTTGGGGATGGCAGGGCTCCCCATAACTTGGCTCACCACACCATGCTAATTTTTTTTAAATTGATGATTAGAATGATGACATTGATAGACTATTTATCAAACTTGAAAAGCTAAGGCTGAATTATTAACACTCAAAGTTTTCAATACCCTACTTCAGTGAGTTAAAATCCAAAATTATTTCTATACCTGTTAAATTCTACACATGGGTTCTAGAATTCAAATGCTTGCTTATATGACAGGGAAATCCTGGCTAGCTAGGTAATGGTTGATCCAAAAAAACTAGAGGTTTTATTTAAGTACATGGTAGCCAAATAAGTTAGTATAAGCTTAGACTACAGGAAAAGAACTAAGTTTCTTGAATGACAGAGGGGATAGTCTTTCTATACTCTGACCTGACCAGTTTACCTACAGTACAATACTGGTCACTGCATTTTTAGAATGTCACAATGATATGCTGTAATATATCCAGAGAAAAGTGATCCAGATGAGAGGACTGGGTAACATACTGAATTGCTGGAATTGGGATGTTTAGCCTGGAGAAGAGAAGATTTGAGGATTGAAAGGCATAATAGCCTAGTATTTGAAGTCTGTCATGAAAGAAAGAAATTTGACTTGACTTTGTTTTTGTAAGCCAAAGGCAGAATAATTAGGACCTTTGTGTGAATGTTGAATAGAGGTGGATTTAAGCTTGATATAAGGAAAAGCTCTCTAACTGTTAAAACTATCTAAAAATTCTTTAAGAGTTAATGTTTCCCCTCACCGGAGATCTTCAAACAAAGGCTTGATGACTACTTGTTGAAGATGTCATAGAAGGGATCCTTATTCTAGTATGGGTTAAATGAACAGGTATCCTTTATCTCTGACATTCTTTTATTTTATAGTCTATTAACATCTTTGCATCTATTCCAAATAAATATATTGATAACTTTGATCTTGCTCTGGCTCTTGTTTATCTAAATGTAAAAGATGCAGTTCCCTTCCACCTTAGCTAATTTACTTATAGAAGATCCAGGATGCAATCAGAAAGTATAAAGAAGAACAGGAGTTTTCCTGCAACCTCAGGACAATTTTTGAAGCAATTCCTTAATCAGTTTCAGATTATATGGGTTTAGGCACTGGGTAAAGGCAACTGACCTTTGCATTATTGGCTTAGATATTCAGTTTTATCTGTTGGGCCCATCTATAAAAAAAATCAAAGCATGTACCAGTTAAAGAGTTGGAATCACATACGGAAGGAGATTTTTATGTCTATACTACAAAGGAGCAATGTAGAAGCAGAACTTGGAAAGGGAGAGGAATGTTAGTTTCTTCCTACAGTGACCTTGTCATTGGAGCTATTGAATTAATGGGGGACATTGCTTTTAGTTGGAGGCAGAGACACACCGATCAGGTAGAAACATATGTACAGAGTCAGCTACATAAGGAGGGAAGCAGCTTCAAAGAGAAGAGAAGAAAGCTGGCAAAGGACTCAGGATAAAAGCAGACTGCCCGATGATACCTTAGCATCCTATGCAGAAGAGATGCTAAATCAAGGCTAATTTTGCAGGGATCCTACATATCAACAGACATATCAGTCATTTTTTTCCCCTGGAAGTGACATCTATGTATATTTGTATTATGATGGTTTCATTCTTAAGAGTTTCTCTTTCCTCTGTAGCTGCTTCCTGTTCAGAATCTTGTGCCACAGGAATGTAATTACCCTTTTTGTGAACTGTTTGAAATCTATACTCCCAAATTTAGTAGGCATATAACGACCAGAATGCTCCTTCTTGTCAATGACAAATGTTAGTATGATGTGATCCTTCTTCCCTACTTCTACCCCAGTAACTAGTTTTTCCTTATTGATCATCATCTGATCCAAGAAATGAGTGTCCCTTATTGATTCCTCTCTACTTTTAGAATATTTAACTTAGTTGTCAGCTGCTCTGCTTTTAATAGAGAGCCTTAGGAGAGGTCTGTAGAGTCAAAGTTCTCTGTGATTATAATATCTTCCCTTCTGGCCACATTTTAATCTGCGTGAGAAACTCATCATCTGGTTCCTCTGTTGCATTGACCAATGGATATATAGCACTACCTCCCCTTACAATGACTTTTCTGTTTGTCCCTCTTATTATCTTCCCCAGAAATGGTCCATTCTTTGCTTTCCCTAACCCAGATCCATGTATTTCTTCATAGAAAGCCCCCCTTTGTTATACAATGTTACTTTGCTGTTATTTTATTCTCCTTTTGAAATACTTTTTCTTCTAATGCTCTACTACTGTCATGAGCTGCATCACACCAAATCTTGGTGATAGCATTGTTCTCAAATTAAGAGATTTCGAATTCACCTTGTTTTTGCAGTAAGCTGCATATTTATGTATAGATGTTAGAAGCTACAAGAATGATTACTGATCTTTTTCATTGGTGGTGTCTTCTGGAGATTACTGGGGTTCTTCACTTCTATTCTCACCATATTATACCTTCTATACTGTTCTTTATGGTAGTTAGTTTTGCAGATAATGCTGGCAGTTTTTTCCCCTCACCTATTTTCAATTTAAATTCCTCTTAATCAGACCTTCAGGTCTCTAGGAAAAAAATACATGTATATATGCATATATATGTATTGTATATATATCTGTATGTATTTATATATACATATATATGTATATGTATATGTATTTATATATACATATATAGTATATGTATATATGTATATATGTGTGTGTATATATATATGTGTGTGTATATATATATGTGTGTGTATGTGTGTGTGTATGTTTGTGTGTGTGTGTGTGTGTTTGTGTGTGTGTGTATTAGCACTGTGGATAGAGTATAGGGTGTGGAATTAAGAAATCCTGAATTTGACTCCTGTCTCAGATGCCTGACTTGCTATGTTAACCCTAGGCAAGTCACATGATCTCTCTCTGTCTCAATATCCTCATCTGTAAAATAGGAATAAAAGCACCTACCACTTATAGTGGTTATTACCAGCTTTTGGTAGATATAGTCCATCACTGACCAAAAGGTTGACATGAGTACATCTTAAGCACTAGAATAGGAATCCAACTCCATTCTGTGACAGAAGGCCCTGATGTGAGGTTTTGGTTTGGGGCTCACTTTGAGAAGAGTTGTGTGATTTGGCCAGACGAGACTCTGGGAAGCTGCTGAGCCCCCCCAGCTTTGAAAAACCCAGATGTTGGTGCTTCCCTCTCTGGTAACTGAATAGGTAACTGATGTAATGGTGAGACGCTGGAAGCCATCTGCTGATCTGTTTTTCTGTTTGTTTGTAACTTGTGTTTGCATTCTCTGAAGTTCAGGGTGCTGACTTTTCCCCCTGAACTAGGTAAATGATATATGTTTGATTAAAGTGAGACTGTTAACCCATTTTGAGTTGCTTTCCTTTAGAAAAGCAGATCTAAGAAGCTGTGGTAGCCACCATCCTGGGTACGCTAGGGTGCTTGCTGATACAAACTGGCACACAAGGTCTTAAGTTTCCTGCTCAGGACTTCATATTCCTTATTAATGTTTTCTCTGTTCCTTCAAAAGATTTTATTTGGCCACAGATGAATTATCAGAAGTGTGTATTAGTTTAACGATCCATATTGGTTAGATTTGTTAGATTGGTTAGATTTAGCAAGTCTCAGAAGATTATCTGTCAAGGATGTTAGTGCAACTTCTGGTAATTCATTTCTCATCAATTTTCATAACTCTTCAAAGTTATGCTTTGCATATGCAAAGTTCTTTGAAAACCTTAAAGTGCTATATATGTTATTGTTATCATCATCATATGCATATGCAAAGTTCTTTGAAAACCTTAAAGTGCTATATATGTTATTGTTATCATCATCATCATCATCATTAGAGATAGTCTTTCCACAATCATTGAGGAGTAGGGGATAGATCTGACAATCATCTGAACCATTACTGACTATGGTCAGTAACTGATGCCCCCTCTCTTAAAGATACCTGTGGATCATCTCATTATTGCACATGGTATGACACCTCCTGAGAGGAAAGGATGCTACTCTCTATAGAAAGAACCAATCCAAGAGAATCCATAGAATTGCATCACTTTCATTTGAAAATATCAGGCCATCTGTGAGATAGAAGGTAACTTCAGATAGGGGAGTACATGGCATATTTCTGAGAAGGGATTGATGGTTAAAGTTGTAGTGCCATATCCCTGTGAATAAGGAAGATTTCTTAGAAAAGTCTAATGGTACATGATAGCAAGATCATAGGGATATAGCCAGTGTTTGCATAAGTCATAAAAGGTCTTCAAGATTTACTCTGTTACCACCTGACTCAGAATTTTCATGAGGCTTTCCATATCCAAACTGGCCACTGAGTAGTAATTGCAGATGGGATTTTTAGTCTATAGTCAATTTTAGAAGACTTGCCAGCTGGATATCATGTGTGATATGTGTGTGTGTGTCACATGTGTGACTTCACAGATTCTTCCAGATGCTATAGTTGTATGACATTTCCCATATGTTTTCATAGAATAAAGACTGTCCTGTGGTCTGTTGAGATCTTAACTGTATATTCTCATTCTTTCTCTCTCTTTTCATCTGTATTTTCATTGGGTTAGAGAGTTGCTGTTAAAGAAATTCCCTTTGCCAGTGTTTATCAGCAATAGTTTTGAAATTCATAATCTCAGAGTTGTCTGGGGGCACTGAGAAGATAAAGGATCTGCTCTGGATTCCACAGGCAGTACCTTCTCAGAACCTGGACTTGAATCAGGTTTCTAGACTTTGCAATTGGTTCTTTATACACTATGGAATGAAGCCTTTCCTAGGACAGTTTTAATTGCTACTAAATCTATTTTCTTCCTTTTTTTAAATTT
>CM053584.1:112409367-112468573 GCA_028627135.1 Pseudochirops cupreus
GGAGCTGTTCTTACTTTGCTTCTTGTGCTTATTCTTACTCATGGTTCTTCAGACCGTGATTTTTTTTTTAATCTCTGTGGGGCTCTGCTTCCAGAAGGGAAAGCTCTGTCCCAAATCGCTGGGGTCCTCCCAGCTGCCGTAGCTCCTAGGAAGAGGCTGGGAACTCTTCCTATTTACTTCCAGCTGACTGGATAGCCAGGACTCCAAGACCGAGGCCCAAGACGGCGATCCGGATCCAGGCTTCTCAATGCGAGAGCACTGGCCTGAGAACAATCGCTCAGTCCCCCTGCTGCCTGCAGGCCACGGGCAGGAAGCTGCAATGCCGAGGCGGGTGCAAAACTCTGCCTTTCACTTTTCTGCTCTGGAGGCCTTCCGCCAGACTGCTTATCTCACCCTTTCACAATCCCCACTCGCAGCTGCTGCTAATCCACTCACCTGAGAGGCTCCTCCACTCCTCCCATCCAGCCGCCCCTGGGGCACAGCCGCGGCTTCAGGCCAGGCTGGTTTCAGTTCGCAGTGCTGATATGGTTCCTCATAGCCGAGCTGACTTTAGTGGGAAGTATCTTTGTGTGCGTTTTGGAGTTCTAGGGTTGGTTTAGAGTCCTATTTTATGGGTATTTTGGGGTGGCTATGTGAGAGCTGTGATATGTTGCTGCTGCTATGCCGCCATCTTGGCTCCGCCCCCTAAATCTATTTTCAATACAGTGTTTTTTGGGGGGGAGGGGTGGAGGAGGTAGCGATGCTACTCAACTCATGAGAATAATACTCCATGTGTATAGATAGATTAATAGATTGGTTAATAGTCTTTTTTTGTTTTTTGTTGAAATTAGGTGACCTGGCCTTCCTTATTTCTTGGAAAGTATACATTAATGCTATAACAGTTGTAATGCAACAGGTGTTACATGCAAAAAAAAAAGTCTAGATTGGTTCTGTGCATTGCAAAAGGAGAATTTCTGTGAATGTCATTTTCAGGGCCTGAAGTGTTTGCTCTTTTTAATCTACTGAACAGTATATGACCTCCTTCTTTAACAAAGAAATGAAGGCCTGTGGTATTTGGTATCCCTTGTGGGGGGCCAACATAAGCCTGTGATTGGGGCAACCAAAATGGAGCTGAGAGGAGAAAGTCCCATTTCTGAGGAAGTTTAGGATCCAAACTGGGACATAAACAAGCATAAATCAGGGTCTAGATTAGGAGCAAGGGCTTCTCATAATGAAAGTGTTGAGAGGTTGAATTCAGGCAGGAAAACCAGGATGCAGGGCAGGGATTTTGAGGTAGTAAGGGGTCAAAAGATACATTTCTAGTAATATACCATGTTGGCAAAATAACCAATATAGTATGCATCCCTTAAATGACCACATTATACCATGAATTGTTGGCAAGGTCAGAAGCCAGGTCCACAGTGCCCTTTGCTGATTCATTGAAATGGAGGAACTAAAATAGCCTCTTCCACTGGATCTCAGGCTATAGTTTGTAGGGGGCTGTGCTGATGAAAGTTCTCTATAAGTGTTAGAGTTTGTGTAAAAGAGCATATCATGGATGGATGACTTAGTAGAGTTATGAAAATAAATACAGAGGGACCAAATTAAACTGATGGTAGGAAGTATAGGGTTAGATATTCTTTTCCAGCTGTTCCTTTAGGTTAGATATTAAGGGAAAAAACAAGAGGCTTTTAAAGGTATTAGTGTTCTGAGCTCGATAGTTACACAAAATTCATAATTCCCTGGTATTCTTTTTACAGCTTTATTTCATTTTTATATCAAATTCAAATGTTGGATATATCCTTTTCACTCCCTTATCAAGTAAGTCATCTCTTGTAACAAAGTTTTTAAGATATAGAGTAAAAAAAGCAGCTCACTCACTATTCCTAATTAAAAAAATATTTCGTTGATGTCTTTTGTCTCTATATCAGTCATCCATCACAGATTAAATTCTCCTTTGAGATAAAGAAAAATAATTAAACAAAAACACAGTATCTCTCTTCAAATAGTTGAAAGGGTTATCATGTCAAACAAGGGTTAGACTTATTCTCTTGGGCTCTAGGGGAACCAGGAGCAATTGGAAGTTGAAAAGAGGCCAGTTTAGTCTGATTTTAAGAAAAAACTTTCTAACAATGAAAACTGTCTGAAAGTAAAATGGACTGTGTGAAGTGGGGTTCCCATTCCTTGGAGCTCTTCATGGAATTTGACAATAGCTCATCAGGTATATCTTATCCAATGTTAAAATGGCAGCTTTCTCAACCTGGAGATGTCTCTACAATGTGGCCTCTCCTTTGATCAGTGAGTCCTTGGTCTGGGCCACCATTTTGTGAAGTACCCCAGGTCATGCTTATTTCACTCCAATCTACACTCCCTGGTCTCTGAACTTCTCGATGTCCTTGCTAGCAGCCTTGCCCCTATGAGATAAACTTCTCCTCTGTTCCACTTTTCACTTTTAAATGTTCTCTTTTCCATTAGAAGTCCATATTCCTTGAGGGTGTGGACTGATTTTTTTTGCTTGCATTTGTGACCCTCAGTGCTTAGTATGGTGCCTGGCACATAGTAGGTAAATGCTTAATAAATATTCTATCTATCTCTCTATCCATCTGTCTGTCTATGTTGTAGTGGAGATTCCTTTCAAACATATGTTGGACTAGATGGTTGCAGAGAATTGTTTTAGGCTTCAAATTCTGTTATTCTGGACAAGTTTCCATGTAGTCATTGACAATTTACATTTCTCCTTTTGAAAATTCTTTGAGTAGAACCTTTGACTACTTGTTTATTGTGGAATACTTCTTATTTCTATATATTTGTGTTCATTCCCTATAGATTTTAGATTTCAGATTTTAAGCAGAAATATTTATGTAGGAACTTTTTTTTTCTTCTCATATCTTTTCTTGTGATTATAATTTTGTTGTTTTTAAATATTATAGGATGGAAACATCCATTTTGTCTTTTGTATTTCTGTTACTTTCCCTTGGCTAATTCCTTCCTTCTTTCCTCTTCTCTTACCCCGCCCCCTGAAAAATACCTCAGGTTCAAGGTACTTTATGTTTAGGTACTTTTATGGGTTAGAATTCCCTAAACACTATCCACTCAGAACCCTTACCAATGTGTTTTTCTTTATTAAGGCAATCAGAGGACAAGCTAGTTCAAAGGGAAAGACTTTTAAAATAGCATAAAGAACAGGATAGATCCACCCAAACTCATGTTAGCATACCATCTGTGGGGGAGGGAATGCATAGAAGGAATATATATGACTAGAGACCTCTTGTAGCCAAGAGACACAAGTGAGTGTGATATACCTCTTCACAGAGGTAATGGTGCAGAGTTGTTGATGACTCAAATGATGTGGTGGTGCAGGTCCTGTTCTTTGTCAGGCATCTATTTTGAACTTCATGAAACTGAGTTGCTGCTCTCTGCTACCACCTACTGGCCTCTAGCTGTGGCATGGCTTCTTTGCTAAACTGTGGCAGCTTTGGGTATAAACATCTTAGCTATGATCTGTCAAAGCAGTCAGATCTTTTGAGATGCTGATGCCAGTGATCCTCACTTAGCCTGTTATCTATAAAAAGCTCTTAGATATTTTTCTGGCTTGTGAACTATTCTTTTTGCTGTCGCTAAGAATTTCTTAGTCTAAATTCTAATTTTACTTGGGGGGGGGGAACCCCAACGACAAACCCTTCAGAGTTTTCCCACTGCCATTATACCAGTCATTGTCCATGCAAATCACAAGGGCTGGATACAGAAAACTGAAGTAGGCTAGTGACTTCTCACCTGCTTCCAACAAGCAAATCACTACCTCCTTAAATCTTTTCACAGTTGTAAAGCACATAACCTTCTACTCTCCTCTAGATTTGTGTAGGTGTGCATGTATATATGTGTATATGCACATAGCTTTTAATGTTTAGATTACTTATTCTTTTGGAGTTTACTATAGAGTGTTGCATAAGTTGCTGGCATGGTTCTATAGTTCTCTAGACTAATTTCCAGTTTTCACAGAAGTTCTCACTGAATAAGAAATTCCCTCCCTAGTAATTTGTGTTCTTGGGTCTATTAAACACTAGACTAATGTGTTCATTTTTTCTAAAACTTGCTTATTTATCCTGTTCCACTGACTAACTTTTCCATTCTTTATCCAGTAATAGGTAGAATCAAAAATAGTCAGAAAAATGGTTGTGCTGTGCCCTTTTTCCCACTGCTTTTCATTGCTGTCCATCACTTTTTATTCCTGCAAATGAGTTTTGTTTAATTCTACGAAGCAAATCTTTGGCGAGAGGTAGAATAGTGTAGTGAATAAAGAACCACTTTTGAAATAAGGAAGACCTAGGTTCAAGTCTAGCCTCTGCTATATTCTGGCTGTGTGACTCAGGGTAAGTTGCTTAATCTCTTGATACTCAAGTGAATTCTATACAAATAGAAGTGACATCACTGGTAGGGATTTACACAATGAGATTTCCCTGCACAATGAAGTATAATGTCAGGACCCTTTACTTACCCCACCAAAAAAATTACCTTTGGTAAATCCAAAGAGCTATTTGGATAGTTTTGGATAGTTTCAATTATATTGATGATTTTCAGCCATAAGATGAAATCTTTCTTCCTTTTTTAGGTTTCTGATTATTTCCATAAAAACTTCTATGTAGTTGAACGTGTATAAGCCTTGTGTTTGCTTTGGTAGGTTAACTTCCATATTCTTAATGTATTCTGCTATTTAAATTAAATTTTGTGGTTGCTTTAAATAGTTGTTATCCCTACATAGTCCTCCTGGGTTTTGTTAATAACACACAGGAATTTTAATGATTTTGTGGATTTATTTTGCATCACACTGCTTTTCTAAAGTTAAAGAATAATTGTCGCCATTAATTTTAATGAGTTCTCTAAGTAAACCATTATGCAATCTACCAATAGAGATAAATTTGCTTCGTGGTTATTCCCTTAATTTGTTTTCTTGTCTTCTGACTAGACCTAACATTTCTAACATTGTAGAATAATTAGTGGATGGAGACAGTGGACATCTTTGCTCTACCCCAGGTCTTACTGAGAAAACTTCTAGTTTTTCTACATTACATATTATACTAACTCTTGGTTTTTAGTAGATACATTAGAGTATATATATATACATATATGCCCATTTATTATTTTAACTTTAAAGAATTTTTAACCATAAATAAATGGTATATTTTTACTAATTTGTTTTTTGTGTCTATTGATATAATCTTGTTACTTTATCAGGTTCAAATTCTTCCACTATTTATTACCTGTATGAGTTTGGACAAGGCATTAAAATTTCCTGAGCTTCAGTTTTTTTATCTTTAAAATAAGGGGGTTGGACTAGATGTATTCTGATGTTCTTTCTTTAAATCTGTGATCCAATGAACTATCTTTATATTTTTGGTATAAATCCAACTCAATTGTGCTGATTTTTAGAAAAACTATAGTTGATACTGGGACTTACTCAAACTGCCAACCAATTAATGTTCCTGGGCTTACCTGCCAAAATCTCCTTCTCCCTTGGAGCAGCAGTCAGGAGGAATGATATCAACTTTTGGCCTTTTTAAAGTCAGCTAGTGAAGGTCTATTCTATCGTCAGGGTTGGATAATGACTTCCTTTCTCATTCATCCAGGGATTTAAGTTTATTGGTAATTTAAAAGATAACCTTTTCTCCAAGTAAATTTCAGATCACCATGATTATGAAAAGATAATTTTGCCTTTCTCATATGATTATAAAGAAAAATTTCAATAATTTTCTCTCAATCCTCATTTTCTGGGAAAGAGTTGTCCAAACCATCCCCAGGGGAAAAGAAATCTGCCAAATGATAGGGTGTGAAACTATTTCCTTGAGTTGCATGGATCCTTCTAAAGGAGCAGGTATTTTGAGACTTAGGTGATCCTGAACAAAGGAA
Source organism: Pseudochirops cupreus (assembly GCA_028627135.1). NCBI lineage: Eukaryota > Metazoa > Chordata > Mammalia > Diprotodontia > Pseudocheiridae > Pseudochirops > Pseudochirops cupreus. The sequence goes on from CM053584.1 coordinate 112,415,251, forward strand.
GGAATAGGGAAAGACTGGAAAAGGTTAACTGTGATTATGTCTAAAAGTAGACCATCCTGAACATTTTCTCTGAGTTAAAAAGATCTGCTGTCTTATAGTAAAGTTAAAGAATCCTTTGCTTGTTTTCCTAAACATATAGATTTTCTTTTCCTTCATTTCCAATGTTTATTTTAGTGAGTTCTTTCAAAAGTACAAATATTTACTTTTCTTAATGTATTATTAAAGAAAACAAACAAGTAACTTTGAAATTTGGGGATAGGTACTGGACTTTCAGCTTAAAAGTAGTGCTATGCTATAAGGCAATTTAAATGACTGAAAAATAGAAGATAGTCACTATGAATAGTTTTTGTTGTAAAAAGGTAGACATCATCCATTTATAGTATGGATTAGATTTTAGTGTTAAGTTTAAAATCAGTAAAAATGTCAAAATTTTGAAAAAAAAAAGAGTTCATCCTGGTCATTTCAAGTCTTCCTTAAATATAGAGCTGAAAAATCAATAATGTGGAGAGCCCTCCATTTTCTTGGGGTAGTTCTGATTTATCAAAGGCAAAACCTCTAGAAAATAAGAGCCGCATCCTTCATAATATGGCATGTGACAATGAAGCTATTTCTTTTAGAATTCATTCCACCATTCCAGGATATCAGCTTCATGGGAGATGGAAAACACAATGAATATAGTGATGTTTGGTCCAATTACAAACCTTCCCAGTAAAATGAGTACCCTCATTAGAGGCAATAGTATAAGGAACCTCGAGAGAAAAAGGATGTGTTCTGTAAGGGCCTAGTTGGTGGCTGCAGCTGTACCAGACTAAGTTGGCCTTGCAGTCCTAAACCCTGATTAGATGTAGTCTGTTGTCTACAATAAAGGCAAATATCTTATTTTTAGATAGAGGAAAAAACCTAATTTTAATCAATATGCCAATCAGGGACAGGTCACCAACCACATGGGATCACATTATGCTGGTCCCTCAACAGTGAATGCGCTGATGTGAAGAGTACCATTGGATAGATATGACTGCATTATCCTTGGTTAAGGTATTATATGCTTCTATTTCCTCCCCAACATAGCATCATGGCCTCCACATCCAGACTGATGATGAACCTAATTCCTAAACTTTTCTGTTTTTGTGAGGGTATCAACTTGGTTACTTATTTCAGCAGAGATTCTTAATTTTTTTTTTCATTGACTTGTTTTTTTACTTTTAGTTTACAAGATTCAGTTCCACAATCCCTTCAGTTTCAGATTTTCTCCCCTCTCTTCCCCTGCCATGGTGGCGTGCAATCATGTATAGGATCTGCAAATACTTTCACATTGTACAATAGTCTGGTTGTATAGAAGGGTTGTAACCAATGAGTGAACAATGGAAAAAAAAGAACCAAAACCAAACATGAAAAAGAATGATAGCATGTATTTCAGCAGAGATTCTTATGTTGTCTATGATGGATACTAACATGCCCACAAAAACCTGTGTTCTATGAGAAGCATTAGAAATATTCTTCCACTTATCCAAACCTCAAAGGGCAGAGCCTTTAATTGTCTATTTCTCCATTCTGCAGACCCCAGACCACTCAACTGAATCCATATACCATGAATCAGTTATAACTAAAATTTTATCTAATCCATCCTTCATGGCTCTCTCACTAGCGAGCCATATAGCTTGAAACTCAGCCTATTGGGAAGACTTAGAAAAACCTTCATTTCCTTCAGGGTATCCCTAATCACTGGGCTAATAGCTGCTGAAGTCTAGTTTCATATATCTTCCTCTTCTTCATATATCTTCCTCCATATATCTACCCACAATGAAAATAATTATCAGTAAGCTATGTGAAGCAACTTTCTCATAGTCAGGGCCCCATAAAGCTAGAAACTGAGACTAGGAGTCTTACCCACTGGCAACGTCACAATTTTCTTAGGAAGGGCACTAATGCCTGAGGGGCATAGGCAACACATTCTTGGAATTTCCATTTCTGTTACACAATAGAAGTATCTGGTGCCCTACTCATCCTATTATAGGGCCCATCTTGTATTACCCAATTTATGATGGACCAATTTGAATAAAGAATAATCATGTGACCCTGGGTGATCTGTTGTGTCAATCAGAGCCATTTGATTTACTCTTACATAAGTTGTTAAGTGGGACTCTCTTGAGTGCCTGTGAAACTAACTTAGGAAGTTTTGTAGCATTCTGTTTTGACCATTGTTGACATTGTCAACAATCCTGACATTGTTACTGTCTTTTCACACTTCTATTTTTACTGTTTTTCTTTTGTCATCTTTGCATAGGTAAAACTTCAGATTTGTAGTCCTCTTCCAAGTTTGTGCTTTGATCTTCCCTGTTGTCATAGTAGTTTTCTATGGTCAGGGCTTTTTTCAGCCTATTTTATGACTTTTAAAGTTGAGCTCTGCTCCTGGGATATAGGACTTACTGTCCCAAATTTCTTGCAGGGGGGAAGTTTGGGGAGGGAGCAGAGTTTTGGTGATTGGCTGTCTGCACTGGGTCTAATTGACTGCACAAGGACCTCTGGGCCTTCCAGACCTGACCACTAGTCTGCTGCCTCAGGGCTGGAGGCTTCACTACTGTCCTGCTGTGCCTTTGGCCCACTGAGCATAGACCACAGGACATTGGTTGATGATCTTTGCTGGGGATAGGAGCCTCCTGCTGGCTAGCCTGGACGCCACCTGTGCTGAACTGTGCTCCCTTTTTATCCAAGTGAGACAGACCTCTCCTACAGTCCTAAGTTATCTTGGGCTAGAAAATTATTTCACCCTGTTCTTTTGTGGGTTCTGTCCCTACATAATTCATTTTGAGGCATTTTGTTATACTAATTCAAATGCTTTTTTTTAGGTAACAAATGCTAAACACAGTGTGGTCTTACATTTCTTTTGCCTTTCAGTGAATTGTGTGACTACAAATATGTGCTCTGTCAGAAAATAATAAGACACATGCCTTTCCCTCATACCTTTGATATCTTTTTGTAACTTTTTATAATTTAATGGCCTCAAAACCCTTTTGTTTGAAGCAGTACGGACCTTCTCTCTCAGGGATTCCACAGCATCTTCCTTGGCACTTACCTCAGAGTCTTTTTGAGCATTTCTCAGGATCTTACAGTCTATCACAGTAGCTTCCTTAGGGCTACTCAAAGACTTGTAAAAATCATTCATCAGGGACTCCAACAGAGACTCTTACAAGCATCTCCTATTCCTTCCTTTAGCCTCTACTTTTGTCAAATATACCTTTTAAAAGTGTATATATAAAACTTTTTTGTCACCCATAGCTTTTCTTGCAAGCTTTATCTCATTCTGAGGTTTAGCATTCCTTGAGAAATGAAAAGGAAATAGTTATTACAACTTTCAGAAAAGCTAAAAACACATTACCTGTGTCTGACAATAGAAAGCAAAATTCCACACCCAGTCCTCCATCTATTTCCTTCATCATATCTCTGTTGAAAGAGAGATGTCTTTTTCAACTCTTCAAGCTTGGTCAGTATAATTATACTTCCTTTAGTTTCATTTATGCTGTTGTTGCTTTTTTTTTCCATTTTACGTTTTTGTCATCATTTTTGTAAATTGTTTTCTTGGTTCTGATAATTTTATTTTGCCTCAGTTTATAAAACTTTTCTCATGCTTTTCTATATTGTCATATTTGTAATTTATTGGGATTCAGTAATATTTCATTATACTCCTACATCACAATTTGCTTAACCCTTCCTAAATTTACAGATTATCTACTTTGTTTTCAGCTGCTACCACAAAAAAAAGGGCTACTGTTACTATTCTGGAATATATGCCCCTTGTCTGTCTTTTACTTCCGTAGTTGGACCTCTAAATCAAAAGATTTGGAAGCTTTTTAAATAGCACAGTTCCAAATTCCTTTCTGGAATTTTTTGGTTAACTTGCATTTGCATTATGTTACTGTCTTTGTACACTCCTATTTTTACTATGTTTTTCTTTCGTCATCTTTGTGCAGTTAAACTTCAGATTTGTTTTGATCTGTGTTTCTCTTATTATTAGTAATTTATATCTTTTCTGATAAGTTTAAATTATTATTTTGAGAACTGTTCATGTCTTTTGACCATTTATTTATTGGGGAATGGTTCTGGGTCTTATATATTTCTTTTAAGTGTGTATGTGTGTATATATATATATATATATATATATATATATATACATATACATATATATATATATGTATATCTTGTGTATCAGACCTAATCACAGTCTTTTTAGACATTTACCTTTTTTTCTTCCTCAGAATTTCTTCTTTTTTTATATTAAAAATTTAACTTTCATGGAGGCGCACACCAATATTCTCGGCTATCAAGGAGACTAAGACAGGTGATTACTTAAACTTGGAAGTTTTGAGCTGCAGTAGGCTAAGTATCTAAGTATCTATTTATCCTGTCTTGTACTAAAATGGTAAGTAAGCCCTTGGGAACGGGGAGCCATCAGGCTGTCTAAGGAGGGCAAAACTATCTCACTTCAGAAATAGAGCTGGTCGAAGATCCCATACTGATTAGTATTGGGATAGAGCTTGCAGAGTCACTTCCAGCCTGATCAAATTAAAAAGATTCAGTTTAAAGGAAAAAAAAAGAATTTTATTCCCCAGGATTTCCCATCCCTTCTGTGTTCATTTCCCTTATAGAATTTTAGTATACAGGATATAAACTATCCTTCTTATGCTCTTCTGAAATCTCCTGTCCTGAAAACTAGTATTCAGGTTGTACATTTTGCCATTTCTTTCCTTCTTTATCACAGTCTCCAAGACTTAATGGTCACTTCCAGTCTATTCCCATCATCTTTGCCATAGCAATGAGTTCTTTGTTATTATAAGAGTCAGATCAAGAATAATGTTTTCCTATTCTGGATCCTTCACTTTTAAAGGATGAATCTATAGATTCTATAGATTTTATTAGTTGTCTTGCTTTTGGGAGAGACATTTCCTACAGATTTTTGGAAAAAATGACATTCCCTATACTACAGAGGCATGCACAGATCCCATCAGTTTGTTAAAATGGCATCTCCACTTAGAAGACTCAGAGCTACTTTGAGAGAATAATTATGATATGTTAGGGAAGTACATGCTTGGATACTCTATAACTTGTTACAGTTGGCCTACTATTTTGTTGGAAATCTTCAAAGCTTGTCCTTCCCCTTACAGCATGGTTGTCTCATTGGATTCTATGAACTGAAGGAGTCACTTTATTCACCAAACACAAATGCAGTGAAGAGATGGCTGGAGCTTTTTTGAAGTTGCTAATATCTATACAGTCAGTCAAAAAAAAAGGCTCTCCCAACCATGTTGTAGATGAATTGGAACCAAAATACAGAATATCCACACATTCATTTCACTCATACATCATCACAATTTTCCTGGAAACTGCTTGGTGTCCTTTGTGTGAAGAACATCTTAGTGAACTGATCAGGTGTAGTGTGCAACAGATACCCATCATAACTGGATTTATGATGCTTCAATCAAAGACATTCTTAACAGTCTTCTGTAGGTTTACTCTGGCCAGATGCCTATATTTTAAGCTGTATGTCAAAATCCAAAATTCATTCTCAGATACCATCATATTCATTAGCTAGCTATTTCCCATGGGCTTAATAATCATAGATTTATGATTTTTGAGCTAGATAGGACCTTAGATATCACCCAGCTTTGCCCCTTATTGATGAAGAAACTTAGGCCCAGATATGTTTTGTGTCTTGTCTTAAGTCACAGAAAAAGTAAGTAGCAGAGTCTAGATTTAAATTCAGGTCCTTAAAGCCAGTTGTTCTTGAAACTACACTATGATATAACCTAGTAAAAATGAGCTCAAGAAAATATTATTCCAGGCTAATTCCATTTTCTTTTTTTTTTTTTTTGACATTACTGATGAACTATTAGAACAGGAGAAAGAGATAGACATAGTTTGCCTGGCTTTCAGTGAAGTATTTAACCAAGTCTCCTAAAAGGAATAAAATAGATAAAATTGGGGAGTAGTATTTTATGTATAAGCTTTTTGTAAAACAACTTTGAATGAGAAAAAGTTCAGAATAGCAAAAATGATCTTTGGTTACATTTAATGAGCTTAACATGAGTCATAGAAAGGATTTTGGTGCAAAAATTCCAGAAACATGTTTTAGATGATGATGATATTGATGATAATAATAATAGCTAGCATTTATATAGTGTCTATTGTTTGTCAGGCATTGTGCTAAGAGTTTTAGAAATATCTCATTTGATTCTCACAACAATCCTGGGAGGTGAGTGCTATTTTTATCCCTTTTTTTGTAGTTGAGAAAACTAAGGCAAACAGAGGTCAAGTGACTTGTTTAAAGTCACTCAGCTAGTAAATATCTGGGCTGGATTTGAATCCAAATGTTCTTAGCCCTAGTCCCAGGACTCTGTCCACTGTGACACCTAGCTGCCTTTACTGGTAAATACAAATAGGGATAGGATATTTTAGCTGTGTCTATTAGGAAAAGATTGGACACTCAAGTAACAGACAATTAATCAAAAATGCCAGGAACTGTGTTAAGTACTAGGGACACCAAAAAAAAATGTTAAAAAAAAGTTTGTTCCCACCCTCAAGGAACTTGAATTCTAAGGAGGGACATGATATGCAAATGTCTATGGTACACACAGGGTAGGTATGTAGAGAATATATTGAATCTTAGAAGGAAGGCACTAGCAGTCAGGAAGACCAGGAAATGCCTCTTGCAGAAGGCAGGCTATAAGCTGGATCTCGAATGAAGCCAGGGAAGTGAGAGGAAGATTGGTACACACAATCTCAAGTCATGGACTTTCAAGTTAGAATATATCCATGAATCAGTGCAAATGAATGTTTCAACTCCAAATTCCCTGCTTCATGTTTACTCTGGTGCTTCCTTTGCCTTATATCCAAACTCTTATTCCTAGATCTATTGTATTTTAAGCAATTTGATTAAGGTAATTAGAAATGGGAATTTACAATTTTTAAAGGAATTTGTTAACACAAAGAGACCCCTGGCATGTTCAATCAAGAGCAGGCCTTGGAGACAGGAAGACCTGGGTTCAAGTGTCTGATCCATATTGACTGCGAGATCCTGGGTAAATCTTTTAATCTCTTAGTGCTCTAGGCAGCTCTTAAAGACTAAACTGCTGAGGTATTGATTTGCATTCATAGAAGGGATTTCCTAATCTGAGAGTTCCCTATACCAACGAAATCATAGACTCAGTCTCTATCACTATGTTTTGTGAGCCAAAGATTTAATAATGTTTTTCTTATAGTATTTTGTTTTAATATCTTTTAATGTAAAATAAAATTCACAAAACTGATTATATATCTTTATCCTCTAATTTTCTATTGATTTGCTCATGTCTCCAATTTTGAAATATTCTAATGCTTGTCAAGGGCTATATTCTTCATATAATATGGAGTTTTACTATGGCATAAAATATTTCCTATAACTGTTCTTATTTTTTTAAGGTTTTCTAGTAGAGTAATATTATTAGTTGTTCTAAAAATAAATTTAAAAAAAAAACCAGTCATCTTGGTGAATGAATAAACCTTAACCCAATGACCTCCTATTATTTTACTAGTTTTTAAGTTCAGTACATTAAGAAGCTAGATTCCATTTCCCCTACAAAACAGGAGTAGATTCTATGAAAATTTTTACTAGGAAATCACTTTTGAAAATAACAATTGTTTCAAGTCTATTTTATTCTCAATTTAGTTTTAGAATCTTAGAATCTTGACTTTAGCAAAGTACATATAACTACAATATAGAAAAAGATACTGATTTCAAATAAACAAGTATAATTATAGCACAAAATCCATAAATCAAAATTTTCCTTTTAAAATTGAATACCTCTCCCTAACTTGAGTATGATTTCAAGTTTTCTACACTTCATTGTATTCAAATGCCTTTGAATCTCACAGTATTATTATCCTTTCTATTCTTTTAAATTTTGCTTTTTGTTATTTTTGGAAAATTGGATTGTCTGGGAGGTGAATTGTATGTATAATTAAAAGCAGAATATTCATTGATGAGATAACATCAATATCATTAAAGAAATATGTAGGTATTTGTACATCAACAAGGCTTTGTCTAAATGTAGCTAAATGAGGAGGCTTTGAGAGATATCTTGGAAATGCTGCCCATGCCCTCCTCACCAAGGGATACCTTGATTCCTGCCTGCAGGGGAATAGGAGAATTGGCCACATTTTCCTCAGTATCTCACAATAGTTATATCTATCTGTTTCTCTAAATACCTCAAGTTTTGGAGAATGATTTTTTTAAAGATTCAAGCTACTTTCCTGGTCATTATCCTGTAAAGAGGAAAGGGTATCCCAAGCCACATCTAGAAGGTTGACTCTTTGCCACAAAATGCTAGATGGATAAAAGGCCAACAATATACAAGACCAAATCATGAATAGTGAGCAAAACCCATTGATCCAAGAATATAGCAAATAGAAATCAGGTAAATTATATAGATCAGAGTATACCAGACAATACAGAAAATGAATGACCTGGCACAGATACATTCATTTGACCCAAAGAGAAAGGACCCAGTCTCACCCAAGGAAATTCCCTGAAGCATTTAGGGAGATAAACTGGAAATTAGAGACAGACTGAGAGTCTGATCTTCTCCTACATTTCTGCCTTCCAAGTAAGATCTGTTCCCTTTTTAAGTCTCTCCCAGAAGTGTCTAAAACTATGTGTGGGCTCTTTCAAAGCAAGAAGGAAATAAAGGAATATTGGTCTTCTTATGCTAGCTATGCAGCAGGCATACAGTGAAAGTTACCATTTTCTCCACCACTGAAAAGAGTCTTATGCAAATGTTTCAGGCTTGGACCTGGATTACACATAGTAGGCCATATTGCTTTAATTCAAACATATGCAAAGTTGTTTCCCCCCCCCCCTCCACCTCCCAAATCAGTTATGTTAACCAGCTGCAAATGGTATATATGCCAGATTCTCACCCAATGAAAGATTGTCTTGTAAGTAGCAGTGAGGATAAAAATCTAGACATTCTATGTATGAGAAATTATACAATCTGCTATAATCTGGGGAGGTTTAATCTCCTACATTTGGACTTTTAATCCTAATGGTTCTTTTATACAGTGATCTATAATATGTAAATCTTACAGCTAAACGTAATTTAAATGAGGCAAAATATTTTCCATGGGCTGTTATCTGTCTTAAATAACAGCCTTTCTCTTCCCTGGAATATTTTGTCTTTGATCAAAAAGAAGACTGTGTATTCATGTCTGGAGATGTATATGCCCTCATAAAAGAAGTCAAATAAGTATCCTTAGAACTTCATTGTCAGTCAAAGGGCACCTTGCAAGTACAATCTAATACCATTTAGAAAAGGCCATCAGTTTTTCCCTCTGGTTGTCTGCCTTTCTGAACTGCCTTATAGAAAGTGATTTAAGTTGCTCAAAGTACTTGGTCCTTGAACCTGATAGTATGGAAAAAAGAATTACACTTGCTTTGCTTGGCCCCCGAAACACAGGATTAGGATCACTGAGTAGAATTTGCAGAAAGATTTTGACTCTATGTTAGAAAAATCTTTCTGACTCTTAAAGCTGTCCAAAAGTGAAATGTTTTTCTCAAGGGGAAGTAAGTTGCCAGTACTGGTGGTTTTCTAGTGGAAGCCTGATGTTAGTTTCCCTTGTCAGGGATTTTGTACAGTGAATTCCTCCTATTCAGGTAGAGGCAGAACTAGATGAACTCTGATATCACTAAGAGTTTAAGACTTTATGAAATTGATTAAAACTGGGGATGTTGGAAATGTCTTCCTTGTCCTTTGTTAATGAGGAAACAGTTTTTTATACAATTGACCCTGCCATCATGGAATTATTTCAGGATGTCAGTGAATGTCTTTGCTCAAATAGATTTGCTTAATTGTTTCCAGAGCACAGACTTTAGAGTGATGTCCATCCTTCATAATAACAATAAGTTTAAGTTTACCCTGCTTTAATGATTTTAATCAATTTATATAAATCTCCACTTTGAGGAATGTCTGAGGCCACCCATCTTCATTCTTCTCCAAGCTTTGCTTCAACTCTGGACTTTGCCTTGTTGTCTTCTCACCCTGGAAGTTCCCTCTGCCTTGGTAGCTTCTTATCCTGGAATATCCCCCCACCTCTGTGGTCCCCTTCTCTCATTGGTAAGTTCCTCCTAGAATCTCCATTTTGAGGAATGTCCTAGACCAGCCTTCTTTTATTCATCTCCTGGCTCTGTTTCTGCTTCTCCATATCTCACCACCATGTTATCTCCTTCTCTTTTGCCCTCCCTGACCCCTTCAGTACCTTTTTGTGTGTTGTCATGCCCCATTAGCATGTAAACAACTCAAATGGATGGGCTGTCTTTCTTTCTGCTTATTTTTATCACCAGACTTTTAGAATTGATTTACAAAAAATAAAAACACAGTAATAACTACACAAAAGTAATAATAAATGGGAACAGTTACATGATGAAGTGAATGAATGCTACTTCTGGACTTGGGAAGGTCTGAGTTCAAATCTAGCCTCAGACAGCTACTAGTTGTGTGAACCCGAGCAAGGCACTTAACCCCTATTTGCCTCAGTTCCTCATTTGTAAAATGGGGACACACTGGAGAAGAAAAGGCTAAACTACTCATGTATCTTTGCCAAGAGAACCTCATGGACAAAAAGTCATGGGGTAGAGTTCATGACGGAATGACTGAACAACAACCAATAATTATAGTAAGACATTTTATATCTTTTAGGGTCACAAAGTGCTTTCCTCACACCAACTTGAAGTATGATTATTTCCATTTATAGTGGAGGAAACAGGCTAAGATTCCTCCCATTTCTAAATCTATGAGGTTTAGAAAAATTTAGTGAGATAATGACGGTGATGAGAATGGTTCAAGTGTATCATTGTGCTTTAAGTTTTACAAAGCACTTTATATACATCACGTCATTTGAGGCATCATGGTGTAATAAATACAATATTGGACTTGGACTCAGGAAAACTTTCAAATCCCATCTTAGACACTTATTAATTATGTAACCCTGGGTAAGTCACACAACCTTTCTAAACTTCAATTTTCTTATTTATAAAATGAGGGGACTGGATTTGGTGATTTCCAGGGCCACTTCCTTCTCTAAACCTATAGTCTTTTGATCTTCATGACAATTCTAGAAGATAGTTGCTATCAATCAATAAATTACAATTCATTTATCAAATCCTATTACATGCCAGGAACTATGCCAGGTCCTGGGGATTCAGAACAATGAAGCAATTCATGCTTTTAAGGACCTTATAATCTTTTAAAGGAGATTCCATGTACACATTAGTACAGAAAAAATAAATATAAGATGATTTGATGAGGGCAGACACTGGGTGCTAGAATTAGAAGAGGCCTCATTTATGAGGTGGCATTTACGTGGAGCTTTGAAGGAAACTAGAGATTCTAAGAGCCTGAAGTGAGAAGAAAATGCATTCCAGGTATGGGAGACAATCCAAGCAAAAAGGTGAAAAATGGAATATCACATGTGGGAAACAATAAGATGGACAGTTGACCTGGATCATAGAATATGTGATGAGGAATAATTTATAATAAGTTTGGAAAGTTAGTTGAAGTCTGGTTGTGAAAAGCTTAAAATGCCAAATGGAGGAGTTAGTATTTGATCCTAGAAGTAAAAGGGAATCGATGGCATTTGTTGAGTAGAGGAGAGACAAACCTGTGCTTAGGCATACGGCAAAATGTCAAACTAATAATCAAATTTTACCTTTTCTTAATTTGTGTGTCCTGTTTCTAGGCAATTGTGATTATCACTATTTTATAGATGAGGAATCTGTGGCTCAGAGAGTTTAAGTCACTTATAGCTAGCGTCTTATTTGAGCTCCAGCCCTCCTGACTTCAAGTCAACATTTGCTTTTCCTACAGTCCCATACTGAAGGACTGTTGAAGGTGGAACTTGATTCTAAGCCTTCACATTTCAAGTACAGTACTGTCACTGGCCATGTTACCTCTTTAAGTAAATAAGAAGTTAGGTATTCACCCTACAAAACATACAATAACATTCTTTTATGTGATGAATTTTCTATGTATTCTTTAAATGTGATCTGATTACACAGAGCTCTTCTAGGATATAAAAACAATGTAAAACAAAGCACTGCTATAACAGAGCTTGTGGCATTATTCTTTGATTATTATAAAGTGAACATAAAATGAAGGAATACATTTCTAGAGCTCAAAATCCTGAGAGGAATCCTTCAGAAATCAGGACAAGGAAAAAATCCAAGTCAAACAGTTATATAATGGACAAGGATACAGGGAAGTATTAATCCTGTCATTTTCTCAAGGGCAACTCAGGGTGGACAAAGGAGCTGTATTTTTCCATTTTTCTCCAATGAAGGAGGGGGAGAAAGGGTGGATGTAATTCTAGTCCATTCTTGTCATTTATATGTTACTGCATTATTAATGCTTTTCCTATTCCCTGTTACTAAGTATGACTGAATATAAATATATATGATTATATATTTATATATGTAGATGTAGATATATACATATATTCATTTAAAATAGATAAATATAGATATGGAAGTAGTCGTATGCACTTGTAGCATAAGACAAAGCAGCAATAGGAGAAACTAGGGCAAATGATTGCCTTTTTGTGACTTGGGATCTGTAATAAGGGTGAATGGGGATAGAACTGACAAGTTCTGGTGCCAGAGAGAAACAACCATTGGGAAGAAAGTAGAGTGGGTAAGAGTCTAGGTTAAAGAGCTGACAAGCTAGGTCAGATTACTGGGGTCATCCAAACCCTGGGACACAGGGTGATGAGGGCAGACACTGGGTGCTAGAATTAGAAGGGGTGTAAGAGCGTTTAGGATAAGGAAACCAGGTTGGAATAGAAAGTCAGGATACCTGAAATTCAAAATTCAGAGTTGACAATTGGGCTTAGAAGTTGCCAAAGTGGCTGTGAAGATGTTGGGCAGTAGCTGTGGTACAGACTCTCTAGGGTAACTTAAGAGGTGTAGAGTACCAATGATCAGGGTTCTGCTCCTTCACCTGCAATAGCAGAAGTCAGAGCTGCCCATCTCCTTTTCCCTGCGGTGGATCAAGTCACCCCAGCTTCAGTGGAGCTGAGACTTTTCAAATGGAGGTTGGTACCTAGATGCAGAGGGATGGATGGGGAAGTCAAGATGGAGAAGATGGGTTAGAGGTTCCTGTAGGATTTCCCTCCTCTATAACACTGCCCACTCCTCAAAGGAGGTTCATTGCAAAGAACCCTTGATAGCCAGCGGTAGAGACTTGCTGTTATAAGTTCCCAACCCCTGCCACTTTGCTCCTCACTAGGACTCCCTAAGATCATAGGAGGAGGTGAGTGCCTAGGCCACTTAAGGATACTAAGGGAACTGTACATGGTACTCAGTGACATTCTTCCTCTTGACAACAACTCTCAACCCGCCCCACACTCTTTCACTCATAACCACTGTATCCAGGAATCTGTTTGGCCTTGGTACAATCAATGAGGAGGCTCCTGCTCCTGTTTCCTTGGAGTTAGCAGAGAGGGTCAAGGCCCAAATTAAGAGCCTTACCTACAACCAATTTGAATGTGCTCACTGTCTTTCTTTTTATAATGTAGCTTACAACCCTTTTAATACCATAATAAACAGTATCATGTATTACTGTAGGCAAAACAAAACAACTAATCAACGATCTAGAGCTGTAAAGTTTCTTGGAGAGTACCCAATCCAATCCCCTCATTTTAAAGATAAAGAAATAAAAGCATTGACTTACCAAGGACACATTTCTAGTTATCCAGGTGGAATTTGAACCCAAGTCCTTCTCATTCCATATCCAGCACCCTATCAACTACATCTTGCTGACTTTGCATATCACTCGGAATGGTGATGAGATTCTTTGAACTATGTCAATCTTTTCCTCAGATGAAAGAAGAATGAGTCATTTGCATTCCCATACTTGAAGTCTTTTCAGGTAAAAGGACATTATAGGTATTTTTATCTGATAAAAAGACAACATGACACTTTAAAAAGAAAAATAATTTTAAAAACTCAAGATTTGGGCTTGAATACTGGCTTTGCTACCTACTGCCTGTGTGATCTTAGATGTGCCATCTCTGTTTCCTGAGGTTTTTTGTTTATTTGTTTTTGTTTTGTTTTGTTTTGACAAAATAATGAGGGTGGAACTAAATGATCCCAGAGCACCTTTCCAGTTCTAAATTTTATGATCTTTTTTTGGGGGGGAAGAATTGTTTGAAATTCAAATTTATTACAAGTCATCTTATTTTGGGGGGGGGGAGGGAAGAAGGGAAGGCAAGGCAATTGGGGTTAAGTGACTTGCCCAAGGTCAGACAGTTTAGTAAGCGTGTCAAATGTCTGAGGCCAGATTTGAACTCTGGTCCTCCTGACTCCAGGACCAGTGCTCTATTCACTATGCCACCTAATTGCCCCAACTGTCTTATATTGTTTTGAGAACTGGGAAAACTGAGGGCAACATAAGATATCACAGCAGCATTTTATTGAAGAATTTTTGAACATTCTAACTAGTATGTCATTTATTGAAACATGGTTATAACTATATTTGTCATTGTCTCATTTTTATTATTTTTATCATTTTACATATTACTAGTACAAATTTAACTCAATAAATCTTTTGAATAATGAATCCTTTTTCCATGTTGGAGCAGGAGACTAGATTATAACGGTCTAAGTCTTAAGAGGGGAGATACACAGGAGGGAAAGGAAAAGAAGGCACTGATGAATGTTGGGGATCAGAGGGAGAGAATAAGTTTGGTGGTCAGGAAAGACATAGTCCAAGCCAGTCTGTAAGTGTGGTGGTAAATAAAATATCTGGTTAGAGTAAAAGTCTGTTTACAAAAGCAAACAAGGCAGGGATTTAGATAGAATAATGACCTGAGTCTGGCAGCAAAAGATCTAAGGCTAGGTGGATGTATGCACAGAATAAGGTCAAGAAATAACCATGGAGAAGAACCAATTATGGGTGAATGATGGCTTCTATGCAAAGAACTGACTTGAGACAAAATTCTTTTATGTCAGTAGTACTCAAGCCATTTCATCTGTGACTACACAACAGTGTACCTGTTGTGAAGGGTACAGGCCTTTCAAAGGCACACCATCCTCCAAGATATGTCCTTAAATCTCCTATATAATAGGATCATAGATTTCTAGCTAGAAGGAACCCCAGGCCAAGCCCCTTATTTTGCAGATGAGGTAAAGGGAAGTTAAGTGACATAAGTAGCAAAGGTTAAAGGTAGGATTTGAACACAGGTCCTCTTAATCAAAAGTCATTGCTCTTCCAACTATACCAATCTATTTCCCATATACCATCTTCCCTCAGAAAGTGACATTTCTGGCAATGGAATGGGTCTTTGGAAAAGATTCTCTTTGCTAACAAAAATATGCTATCATCTTGTGACTGACAAGAACAATAGCTCATTTATCACATAAATATCATAATGATTTTTAGCAAGTCTGTTAAGTGCTTTTAAGAAATGGAAAAGGAAGGATCTCTCTTTGCTTCAGAAGCTTTTAGTGGTTCATTTGGATCTAATTTTGGAATACCTGAAACTCTCATTTTTTACAGATGGAAGAATTAAGGTCCAGAGGAATAAAATAATACCCAATTGTTGCACAACTAGTGAGTAGCAGAGTTAGGATTCAAACCAAGGCATTCTGATTCCAAGTACAGTGTTATTCTTCCATACTTACGCAATCCTTTCATATCTCTGATTAAATTAGAAAGCAATAATCATAATAGTAGGTAAGGATAGTTCAGAAACAATTGAAGTTAATTCAATGTTCAGTAAGCCTGAGAACACAAATTACTTGAGGAAGAATTCTTTTTTTTTTTTTTTTTTTTTTTTGCTTTTTGGAGGGCAATTGGGGTTAAGTGACCTGCCCAAAGTCACACAGCATGTCAGTGTGTCAAGTGTCTGAGGCTGGATTTGAACTCAGGTCCTCCTGACTCCAGGGCCGGTGCTCTACTCGCTGTGCCACCTAGCCACCCCAAGAATTCTTTATTTGACAAATACAGCTATGAAAACTGGAAAGCAGTTTGGCAGAAACTAGATTTAGATCAACTCATTACACTATATACTGAAAGATAGAAGTGCTCACAAAAGGTAATATAGATAACATGAAATTAAACAGCTTTTGTACTAGCAGAATCAATTCATCTTGGATAAGAAGCGAAATAGTTGAGTATGAAAAAAATCATTGCAGAATATCACTGATGAGGATCTGATGTAAAAGATATATAGAGAACTAACACAAATACATTTATATGTATATATATGTATATTTAAGTATATATAAAACCAAAAGTCATTCCTTAATACATAAATGATCAAAATATATGAACAAACAGTTCTCATAAAAGTTGTAATCCACTCATCATATAAATGATTGTTTCATATTACTAAAAATAAGGGAAATGTGAATTGCATTAACTGGGATTTCATCTTACACTAAGCAAGCCCTTGATAAAATTGATAAAAGATGGGAATAATAAATGTTGGATGAATTGCGGAAAGTCAGGCACTGTTGGGGGAAGCTGTAAATTGGTCTAATCACTCTGGAAATCAATTTATAATTATGCTAAGAAAGTAACTGAAATGTATGCATCTTTGACATCTACCTCAAAAATGTTAGTAGGGAAGGAAAGGTATTACATATACTAAAATACTTTTATGTAGTAGCAAAGAACTGAAAACAAAGTATACACCTATTAATTGGGTAATGGTTAAACAAACTGTCATATAATATGACAAAGGATATGAAGAATACAGGGAGGCATTGAAAGATTCATATGTATTTATACAAAGTGAAGTAGAATTAGGAATACAACATACAAAATTATTATAACAATATAAGTAGAAAGAACAACAAAATTGAATGCTGTGTAATTGTAATGATTCTGTTGGAAGCCAAAGAAGAGAAATGAGAATACAGCTCTCTCTCTTTTTTGCAGAGGTGGGGAATTATAGACATTGAACATAGAATACCATTGGATTTTAATGATATATTAACTTTGCCTATCCTCTTTTCTATATAAGGCTTTTTCTAGAGATGGTTCTCTGAATAGGGGAAAAGGGAGGAATATATTGAGGAATATAAAGTGAGGTAAAACAAAAGATATTAGTAAAAATTGTACCCACACACACATATCAATCCACACAGGATAGGCTAGTAATTTTTTAAAATAATCAATAAAGTGTCAAGAGTCATTTGTTTGTCCATTTTGATTAATTGAACACTCATGAAGAGTTTTTTGTGTAGTTGTGAAGGCATATTTAATGATTCTGAAATAATGGAAGAGGTATTCTGGCAGAAATGTCTGGGTGGGTGGAAGGGATCAGAATGGTAAAATTTCCTCTGTGATAATTTGTGGGTAAAAACAGCAAGAAGTTTTACAGATATGGGTAAATGATCTTAACTCTGAACTTGACTCTCTTAATAAACGTTGTTTTCAACTGTAGGATTTTCTATGCAAAATATATCTATCCCAATAATACACATTTTAAAAGGTAAGTAGGGTTTGTATAAAAAAAAAATAGCATCTCAAATTTTTATTTAGGGGAACTGTTTTAGGAAATTTTTAAACATTACTTAGAGTAACTCAGCTTTGACCTGACATCTTGGTCCATTACTTTTGAGAAGGAATGAAACTACAAGGTGATTTTTCAGAAATGTGTATTTTTTGACAGCGCACATGTTATCTGAAAAATTTAAAGAATTTTAAATTTAAATTTGAAAATTTTAAAAAACTTAAATAAAAATTTAAACTTTGAAGCTTTGTTGGGGTTTTTTTTCTCCATATGTAGCATCTGAAGTAACTTCCTATCCCCTATGTCACCCCAAGAAAAGTTACCCAAGTTGCCTTCAGAATACTCTGTGAATCCACATGCACTCAAAACATACCTCCGAAGTCCCTACAGATATATTTACATTTGCTAGGAAGACACAATTAGTTCAAAGCAAAAGCGTTGTGAAGATCTAATGAGATCGTGTGTGTGTATGTATGTATGTATATATATATATATATATACACATATATATGAACATACGTGTATGTATAATGTACTTTACAAATGTTAAGGGATTATAAAAATGTTAGCTATTATTATTAGCTATTATTAATGAAATAAAAGTAGTAAAAGTAGCAATAACCAATTTTCCTGCCCCAATAAACCTGGGGCACACTTATGTCATCATGAGGAAGCATGGACTCAAATAAGGATTGTTCATTCAAATATAGAGCTGCCAATTTTACTTGGGGATGTTCTCACACTACCCTTTATGGGCTGTTCCCTGCTAGGTGCTGCTGTCTGTTGGGCCTGACCCTGACATTTGCATCCTATCTCAGTTACTCTCCAGTGAATGTTGTTTCCTGGTAACTTCCCATCTTATGTCCTCTACATTGGGCTTCTCTGCTTCCCACTTGGTATAACACAACTATTGGCGGGGAAATAGTCCCTTCTATTAGTTTCTATGCTTCATCTTGTTAGAAGCACATGTAACATGCCATGAACAGTTCCTCAGAACTTGAGCCAGTCCAATGTTGTCCAGGTTTTCTTTAGGTACCACATCTGTGTCCTCTCAGTCCTCTGTATTAAGGGTTTGACAACCTTACTACAAAATGGCATTCTCTTGTTAGAAGAAAAAGGGAAGGCAAAGAAAGCAAGCATGTTCCAGTGCCTATGTTCCAGGCACTGTGCTCAGTGTTTAACAAATAGTATCTTATTTTATTCTCACAAAACTCTGGATTCAAGTGCTTGTTATCCTCATTTTACAGTTGGTGAAACTGAGGCAGATTCTATCAAAGAACTTATCTAAGGTCACATAGCTAGTAAGTCTCTGAGGCTGGATTTGAACTCAGGTATTCCTGACTCCAGGCCCAGAATTCTTCCCACTGTCCCACCTCTCTATTTAGGAATTTCATATGTGTCACTGGCACCCTCTGCAACACCCAATTTGTTCCCCAGCAGTCAGAGACATAAACATTCTGTAGACATAGAATGCTTCATTTTAATGTGCATACATCATAAGCAGGCCTCTGAACTCATGGAACAGAATTATGATTTCAAGTCTTTATTTTATGCATGAAGATATTTAGTCTGCATGCACAATACATCAATGTATACATATATGCCCATACATGTATAATATATATATATGTATAATGATTTATATTATATATAGATAATGTTTATGGAGATAAAATAAATGATAGGAATTTCAGACATTATAAAAGGGCAGGAAAAATTTTGTGGTAGGCCTTTCAGTATTAGGAAGTTATATTTTTAAAAAACCCAAAAGAGTGGGGATAGGTCACACTAATAGGATCCTATAGTAATAAAAAAAGAAACCCACCTTATCACTACTGGCTTAGAGTTTTTAGGATCAAGAAGTGAAGGGAGAAATAAGTTGAGAAAGTTTTGATGAAAGGAATAAGAAACACTGAAAATATTGGACACTGAAATGGATGGCAAAACCAAATAAGATTCTTCTATTGTCATTTTTCTTTAAGATAAGGAAAAGCCTCATGGATCCTTGGAATATCATTCACTTCTTTCCCCTAGACTAACAAAAATACATACTACAAATATATATTTTTGCAATATGTACATGCATATGCATATATGTGTATTTATAGATACAAGTGTGTGTGCCATCTTGGGAAGAGATTTTAAGTTATACAACAAAGTTCTCCAAATAGTTTCACAGATTCTTAGAGTTGGAAAGGACTGTAAGTTGATTGAGTCCAATGTCCAGTTAGTTTAGACATTACCTCTACACAGCATCCCTAAAAGATGGTCATGACTTCAATTTAAATACCTTTAGTGATGGAAAGATTACTATTAGGCAAGGCAACCATTTTATACAGCTCCAGATGTTATAACATTCCCTTTATTGAGCCAAAACATGACCTCTTCTAACTTCCGGTCATTCTTAGTTCTTCTACCTGGTGCAAGCTGGAACAAATATAATCTATCTTCAAAAGGACAGCCTTTGAATCTTCACTTGAAGATAGCTGTCATTTTCTCTTCAACTCTTCTCTACGTTAAATATTCCCATTTCCTTCAATAAAATCTTGTAGAATGTTCTCAATTTCTTCATCTTTTTATGATGATAATATTAATGATGAAGAATCAAGTAATCATTTAGTATTAATGATGAGGAATTCAGTAATCAATGTTACAATCTTATCTAACAATGGAAGTAGAGAAAGGCTTGGGATATAGCACCCAAATTTGAAGGGACATGTGACACAAACAATTAAGTAGTTGGAAAACACAAGCAGGAAGTCAAAACTAGTTCCAAAGGGTATTGCAAATTGAAAAAGGAAAACAAACATTTAGGAAGCTGTGTCATTGATGACAATAATGAGGAAAAGAGTCATAACTAAAATTGTTCATGCCAAATGGAGCATAAAAGAAAAACAGTGATCGTAAGGTTTTGCCAGCATCATATTCATCCCTTTCCAATATACAAACTGATCTCTGATACCTTGAGAAGAATTAATGCCCATTTTATTACTGAAGCCTGATGAAAGAATCTTATCTACACATCCCTACCTGAGACCTGAGTTGTCCCCTCTTCTCTTTGTCTAGGTTGTTAATATAATCTCAATATGGGCATGATCTACATAATACTGATCTAGCCATTCAATCAACAATTATGTCACTTTGCTGTAGCATTTTTTCATCTTTTTTGAGACTAGAGTTCCCCATTTTGCCCAGCCTGAAAGTGCAGTGGCTATTTATGGCCTGATACCCTTATTAACTAGAACAGGAGCTTTGACATGCTCCATTTCTGATCAGGACTAGTTCATCCCTCCTTAGGTATCCTGGTGTCCTCCCCTTGTTTACCCTCCACCCCATTCCCCCCAACTCCTGGTTGCTCACCAGATCTAGTACTGACCCTGGATCTGCTTAGCCACTGTAACTCGCCTCTACCTTCTTTGGTAGCAAGAATTATAGGTTTGTACTACCATATCGGGGGCTACAGTATTCTTAATACTGTTCATTATAACCAGACTTCACTGTAGAGTCACAAAATCCTGTAGAAAAATTTTCCAATTCACCATTTCTGATTTTTGTCATTTTATTATGGGAATAACTTCTTATAATTTTGTTTCACATAATAACAACAACAAAAGATGTAAAACTTTAAGGTTTGCAAAGTGCTTTGAAAGCATGACATCATTTAATTCCTACAATGACCTTGTGAAGCTGATATTACAGATATTATTCTCATTTTACAGCTGAGGAAACTGGGGCTCAGCAAGATTAAGAGATTTGTCCATGGCATATTGTTAGTAAGTAGGAGAAGTGGAATTCCAATGTAAATTCTCTCTAGATTTAGGTATGTATGAACAAAAATATTAAGATAGTATCCACAGAATATTGAAACAATTGACCTATTAAAATTTTTTGTCAAACAATTATAATGCTTATTTTCTAAAATGATTGGTCAAAATATTAAAAGCAGTCACTCCATTTAGACGCACATCTTGTGACTTTCTGGAAGTTGCTATCTGTCAAAGCATGAAATAGAGTTGAAGAGAAATGATAATAGCAATGATTATTACCAATTAAATTTTAATAACCACTAATTAAAATAATTAAACAACTTACATTATTAAGGTATACCTATTTATGAAGGACGTTATGAACTTTATTTCATTCAAACTCTGTAAAGTAGTAGCAAATCCAAACAACTATTTGCTGTTGTGACTCTGCCTATAATTCCTTATGTTTCTTTGTATTTCTACACACCAGGCTTTCCCTGCCTCAGGCTTTTCTTCCTAGTTAGTGTTAACATTTCAAGGTGCAAATCGCTTTGTATGTTATCTCATTATGCATAAATGTTCCAACAGAAACTGACTATGACTCTTCAATATGACCACTGTAGCAAACAGCTGCGCCTTTCCCAGTTACAATTCCTGAAACTCTTCCCAGGGAAACTACTTCATGGCACTTACTGGCACTCATCAGGCCTTTTTCTTTTAGAGTACCTTCTCCAGGATCTTTTCTTGTATAAGTGAGGGGACATGGAGAACTGCCTAGCAGCCATCCAACCAATGAGAAAGGAGTCAGCACTACATGCCCTGGCTTTAAGTAGTTATATGGAGGTCAGTACTTCCTTTGACAAAGCATGGACATCTACTGACTTTATTGGAGATTAAAGACCCTAAATGGCATCTGGCATATTGCTCTCATAGCCCAGTGAAAGAGAAAGGAAATCCTTGTATGTTCTGCTGACCATTCCAAGAATGCATCACTCTCTCTGGTCAATTTTAAGGCACATCTACCTGTTGTCTATTCTCTCTGTCTAGATCTCTCAAGATATCTCATCATGGTAAAAATCTGGCCCTTTTATATGTATTTTGTCTTGCTCTGTTTGATCTCAAGTTATTAGAAGCAATGAATAGAAGTTGTGGAGGCAGATTTCAGTTAACTTTAGGGGAAAAAACTTACTAACAATTAAAGCTATCAAAATGATATGTCTCAGAAGGAAAGGAGTTCTCTATTACTGGATGTATTGAGGTAGAAACTGGATGGAACACTTCATAGGACATCGTTGAGGGGATTCTTGCTCTGGTAGGGGTTGGGCTAAACAGCCTCTGAGGTCCTTCCAACTTTGACATTCTGTGATTCTGTGAATTATTTATCAGTAGCTTCATCCTAATTTATAAAAAGTGCTTTGTAAACTTTACAATGCCTTATTGATGTGAACTGTTATTATTGATACCACTGTGCTTTTTGTTAGCTTTGAGGCATACTATAGTTTTAAGTTGTTTTAATTATATGCTATGTCTTATCTTTGTGCTTTCTTATAATTTGACATTGATTTTTATCTGTAGTCTAACAAGTCAGGGGTATGACTATATACAGAGAGCACTTAGAGCAATGGCACAATAGAGGTCATCCAGCCTAATTTCCTTATTTTATAGATGAAGTAGTTGAGACCTAGAGAGGTTAAATGACTATCCCAAGGTTGATTCTTTCAATTCTCTTTCTCAATTTCATTTCTTGTTATTTTGTTTGGTGTTTACTATTTCCTCCCAACTCTCTTCTGGAAGAGAACACAAATTATATGTGTCAATATCTATATCTATATAGCTATATAAATCTTCCATACATTTTATAAGTTTTTGGCCTCTTTCATTTCTTGATTCTGAATCACATTTCCCAACATAGTTTTCATTATCTTTCACTATGTCCACTTTTGCATTGAATTTATCAAGTATTAAAATATATGTCACTATAATTTGGAAAATTTTGTTGAGTTCCTGATAGAAATTCTATATTTCCTCGTTTTTTGCAACAGATGTTGTCCAATACTCCACGATTATCTTTATGGCTGTATTTTTTGCTTAAGTGAAAGGTAAGAAAATCAAGTGTCCCATGAAATGATATATTTCTTGTTTTCTATATCTATACAATGAAACCAACTCTACAAACTTCATTATTTCACTCTCCAAAGAAAACCTCTAAATTGTTAGCTTTGAGGCATACTGTAGTTTTAAGTTGTTTTAATTATATGCTATGTCTTATCTTTGTGCTTCCTTATAATTTGATATTGATTTTTATCTGTGTTCTAACAAGTCAGGGATATGACTATCTAAATGCTTTTATTTAGCTAGAAATCCTTTATATTTTCCAGATTTGCTTAAAGCAATAATGTTAATGTTGGTATAATTTCCTGAAGTAACATCTTAAAATAAGGATCATTTGATGAGACTTTCACATTTAAAAGGTCAATATAGAATTAATATATGTAGATTTAAAAAATTCTGTCTAATCACTTTTGTTCCCCTTTTCCATCCTTCTATTATCATTGCTGAAGAAATGGACAAAGACTCCATGGAACTGAGGGCTAGTTTTTATTTTGCCTTGTGTCTTGGTTTGCTGTTGCTAAAGAAGCCCATTAGCTTGGATTCTGATGTTGAGTCCCTTCATATTTAGTTAAGTCTATCCCTTGGACAGGGGGCATCTTTCTAGCACTGTGGAACTTGGTTGAACTTGTGTTTTTCTGGCATTGGTTTTTCAACAACCATTCAATTTTTAAACTTAACAAAATAGTTTTTTTTCCTAATAATTTTCCCCAGTAATATAAGAATAATATATTTTAACCATATTAACCATAACAACATAATAAAATACAGGAGAGAACAGGGGAAGGAAAGTGGAGGAAAGAATTTAGTGTGTGTATGTGTGTGTGTGTGTGTGTGTGTGTGTGTGTGTGTATAAAATGTATATATATGAAGTATGCATATCATAAAATATAGAACATACAAATATAGTACATAGTATCTGGTGAGTGTGGTCCTTTGTAGGATACACACATACACACACACACACACACACAAAGTCAAAGCATGTTAAGCGCAATTTAGTGTCAGTTAATGGTGATTGATATGCATAAAAACCTTTAAGAGCCTAAATTCTTTATCTCTATTGCTTAGTCTTGTGGCCCTAATGGGTGGACTTTTGTGTTGTCTCACCCCTTCCTATAAGAACCTTCCTATAAGATAGTATTTTATATATGCACACAAATATATATGTATATTACATGTCTATTTATGTTTTATACTTTTTATCTGTACATATCTGCTGAAATAATACAAATGCTTTCTTATCTCTTGAATGCCTCAAATATTCAATTATCAAAACCTAGAGTACTTGGTGTTAGTTCTTCCTCCTTAATCTAATCCTTCTTCTATCTGAAACTCTTGCAATGTTTCTTTTGATTCTCTAATGATTTTTCTATGTACCTCAGTAACTAGGTTGATATCTGATGAATGTTACTACATCCAATATAGAAAAATACCCACAACAATAAAAGTAGCTTTGTTGATAGAGGCCACAAGAGATGTTTGAAAGTAGTTCAAGATGAAGAGGCAACATTTTTACCTTTACCTGGACTATTGGCTTCCTGTCTGCCAGTTACATTCAGGTGCATAATGTCCCTCAAAGGGAAAAAAAGTACACTGAAATTGTTCAAGTTATTTCCAAGTAAAACAACTAGAGAGCCACATTTTTTCCCTCACATAAAAAGATCTTCTCTTCCCTTACCCCAGAGGACAAATGTTATTCATTAAAAAGTCTGGGTTTGAAAAAAGTTGTAAAATGGGTTTCATCAAAAAATCAAACTAGCTTATATTTGGAGAAAGTCAATTTGTAGGACACACTTTCTTTTAAATGTTTTTATTCCCTCTATTTCATCTTTAAGCTGTTTTAGTTCTTTCTTTCTTCCTGATAGAATCATTGCCTTCCCTTGGTTTTAAAGATTTTTATTTTTTCTCTCTAGTTTATAATATTCAGTCTATTCAGCATCTAGCTATGGTAACCCATAAAAGCCATGGAAGTTAGGAGAGCAAATAAAATATGAGCAATTGTGCTGCAATATCAGGAGTGAAATTTAGTCAAGGGTACTTCAGGGGAAGGGAATTGCTTACAAGTGACAGTGAATATAAAACTGTTTGCAACTCCATGGCTTTGGGTATAATTGGTTTAGAAGTAGAGAGAAATGGACCAAGAAAGGATTGAGTATGGCAGGAAGGATATCATTTTGGATCTATGAGTTTCTCAGGGAATCTGTTTCTCAAGATATTTTGTATGCTCTGCTGGGTACACTGACCCACTAAGAAGGTAGAGTGGAGATGGTGTGCTGTGGCATTTTTGCTTCACCTGTACCTTCTTCTCTGGAATCTTGAATGCTATGGCTATGTTTTGTAATTGCTCAGAGTTGTTAGGTTAGGGTGAGTTTAAGATGACCCTATGTAGCAGCAAACACCTTACCATATCCAGGATGGCTGCTAGCACAGGCTCTTTGATCTGCTTTTCTAAAGGAAAGCAACTCAAAAAGGGTGAAGAATCTCACTTTAATCAAATATATATCACTTACCTAGTTCAGGGAAAAAAGTAAGGACCCTGAACTTCAGAGAATACAAAAAGAAGTTACAAGAAGACAAAATACAGACAGAGAAAATAACACAATTCAACAGACAGGGCTTCTAGGTGCCTGACCATTACATCCATACAGAGTTAGTTACCAGAGAGAGAAGCACCAACATCTGGATTTTCAAGGCCAGGGGGCTCAGTGGTTGCCCAGAGTCTCCTCTGGCCAAATCACACAACTCTTCCCAAAGTGAGCCCCAAAGCAAAGACTTGCCTCAGAGGGATATATAGCCTTCTCCAGGGTCAGAGAACATCACAACCCTCCTGATCCACTGACTACAAAGTGACAAAAGTTGTGCTTTCCTGAAAAACCTCCCCCCACAGTCTCCATGTGACCACATGCAGCCTATTAGGGGGCAGAGTATATTTTCAAATCAGGGAAGGTCCTCAAATTTAGGTTTATTAAGAGGCAGGGAAGATCTTCAAATTCCTATTCCCATTACACCCTATGATTTAGATATAGCCTAGGATGCTTATTTGTGAAAGCAATGTTGAAATCTCACCTGGAACCTCTGACAACATGATTAAGAAATCCAGACATTACAGTTTTGTCATTAAGGAAATTTCTTGTCACCCTGGAAGGATTAGTGCAAAGTTCATAGCAGAGGCAACTGAATGACTTGTAACAGTGACTGTTGGAGCAAACAATTGATATCAGAATGATAATTCTTCTAGACCAATGCTCTCCAAAGTAGGGATGTTCCCATTGAAAGGAACTGTGGGATTGACCTGTGAAGTTGCCTAATTAACCAGTTTAAGAGTGGGAAAAAGGACCATGCTTCACCTTTCCCACAAGAGCCAATTGTAGGGTCTGTTTCTAACACAGTCCCATCACAATGTCACTTAAAATTACCCCAAACTCTGCCACGCCATCCTCTATGGCAGAACTGCTATATAAACTTCCAAACTCTCCTTTTGTGTCAGCTATCTACCTTTTGGGGGGCAGTTATAATTTAAATACAATCCCAGGACCAAGAATTGATGCATAGATGCTATTAGGAAAATCTACTCCCTCCCCTAGCATTTCTATGTCGTGCATTCTACATCACTTTGTGGTTATAAGCAGATGCTTCTTGATTGGGTCTGTGTTCCAGGATAATAGCCAATAACTTCTCAGCCCCCTCTTTTCATATTTGTTTGGATGGAGTGAATTACACAGAATGAGCAGGCATGGATAGATTTTGTTCTTCAGAAGAGAATGTAAATCTTGCTTCATAAACTCACCCCTCTTTATGAACATTCCTATTACTATTAAGGACAAAACCATCTTTCTAGTCACCTGGGATAGTACCTTTGGTGTTATTCTCAATTTCTCAGTGTTATTGTCACTATAATGCTCATACCCTACCCCTAGAATCTTGACCTCTGTCCTGTGGTCCTAATAGGTGGGCTTTTGTATTATCTCACCACTTCCTGGCTATCTAACTAGACCCTCATGCAGATCCTCTCTTCATCCTTCACCCTCTTTTCAGTCTCCTTATGTGCATTATTTTCTTTATTTGAATGTAAGCTTTTTAAGGCCAGAGACTTTTAAAATTACATTTATATATCCAGCACTAGTACCGTGCTGATATCTAGTATGTTCTTAATATATGCTCTATCTACCTACCATCTATCTATCTAGCCCATATTTTTTAATGAAATTCAAATAGAAACAATCTGAATAAAAATTCTGTCCTATTAGTATTCTTTTATATTTAATGTTCTATCAGTTATTGCACAGGTAGATGAAATGACTATGTAATTAAATAAGAATATTTGATGTAAGCTCATCTCTTATAGACTAACCAGTAGCAGACAGTATCATGGGGCTGCAGTGTCCTTCATCATGTTCCCACATGGTTTTGATTTCTTTTACTAGTTATAAATATTTAGAAATATTTTCATTCCATATTATTTAGAAATTGAGTATTTTTGCATAACAACATCTATTGTTAGATTAGGATGCACTTGGGGCAGTTAGGTGGTACAGTGAATGGAGCAATGGTCCTGGAGTCAGGAGGAATTGAGTTCAAATCCAGCCTCAGACACTTGACACAACTAGCTGTGTGACCTTGGGCAAGTCACTTAACCCTAAATGCCTTACTTTTCCCCCGCAAAAAATACACTTTAAAAATGATACAATTAATTTTTCACGGGCAACAAATGCTCTGTCTATGGATCAATGTTATGTACAGGGTACTGTGGACAAACAGTTCTGTATGACATGATGTTACACTTCCAGTACAATTTATTTGAAGAATTCTCAAGGATATTTCAGGTTTGCTTTGTAGTAAAGGGATTGTTTTATCTGTTATTTCATTAAGACTAGTGAGTTTCTCATATATGATGCTGGTCACTCCAATCATTTCTTTCTAGGAATCTGGTAGATGCTAAAGTTTTGCCTTGTTCACCAATATTTTGCAGTTTCTACCATTTTTTAATCATCTAATTCAAACAATATATCTAGGCTCTTTAGGGAGAACCTTTCTATAATTTCTGTTGACCATGATCTAATCTTGAATTGGCATTGTACCCCTCTATTATTTTAAACAGATCTTCATGAATCTGTTATTTGTTAAATTTATATGGCTATACCCCAGGAAGCATACGTTGAGGCAACTCTTAGATATCTTAGCTTGTTTCACAGACTCTGCACAGAGATAAATCACTTTCAGTTACATTAGACAAATTCAATGATGTACACACACGCACATGTGTGTGCGTGTGTGTGTGTATATGATGCAAGTTTTTACTACTGCTTTTTGAAGAGAGGTATGTTTGTTCCATAAGCATTTTTTCCCTAAATTTTGACTTGCTTTGTCATGAGCTCTAACAATATCTATCTAGTCCCTTATTTTGGAGAAGTGCTAATCTTTCTACAGTTGTCTTAGATTGACCAACCCTGCATTTTGTTAAACTATAATAGGTTTTTGTTCAGACAGCTAGATCCATTGTCATTCATTTTACCATGCCAAAGTATTCACAGAGTCTGCTATCACATAGATGTTTATTCCTCAAAATGTGTTCTTTCCATTACACTTTGACTTCAGGATGCCATCTGAGCACAATGACAAAAAACTCAGTTAGAAATGGATCTCTGGGGGCTGCATATTGACTTAGAAAACCACAAATTAGCATTATCTATGCAGGGTTTGAGGGCATTTTTATTTAATTTATTCAACATTTCCCAATTACATTTGAATCTGATTCTGACTCCACCAGGGAGATTTGCTGAGTCTTGCAGACCACCTGACACCTATGTTGAAGCACACACAGCTTCAATTTTCTACCTTATTCTCTACATGTCTTGTGTGGAGAAGACTAAGGTGTTTGTGTTTCCTTCATCCATTTGTTAAATTTGGCCTCGGGAGAACTAGTTCTTAACTTTTTTTGTGTGTCATGGAACCTTTGGAGATCTGGTAAAGTCAATGAACCTCTTCTTTGTGTAGCAAGGATATATAGGTAGCCTGAGGATATCATAGTGGGGCTTGAAGGGTGACAGAATATACATCTCTAGTCTCTTCTCTCCCAACTCTTCTTCAAGACAGACTTTATTTCTTGCCAGGAGAAGTAAGAGGTTGGAGTCACCATTGTGGCCACTCTACTTTCCTTAGAGAAAAGAGGTACCAGCCTAGAATTATACCAGCACACTCTCATAAATATTAATATTCTATGGGATGTGGTTT
The DNA here is from genome assembly GCA_028627135.1 of Pseudochirops cupreus. Taxonomy (NCBI): domain Eukaryota; kingdom Metazoa; phylum Chordata; class Mammalia; order Diprotodontia; family Pseudocheiridae; genus Pseudochirops; species Pseudochirops cupreus. The sequence goes on from CM053584.1 coordinate 112,444,881, forward strand.
TCAGGTTCAATCTAAAATGATCACACACAAACTTTCTGTTTCATACTTTACCCAAGTGGCAATTTTCTGCATCCTCCTTCCTTGGGAATTCCCTCAGCTTTATCTCCTTTCCTTCCTACTCCCCTATAGCAGGGATTCTAATTTAACTTAACTTGAGGTCTATGAATTAAAAAAAAATTTGACAGCTATATTTCAATATAATTGGTTTACTTTGTAATTATATATATGTATGTGTATTACATATATGTGTGTATATATATACATATATATATGTGTGTGTATATATATATATATACATATATATATATATATATATATATATATATATATATATATATACACATGTACACATATATAATTTATTTTAGGTGCTTGAAAACATTATTTTGAGAAGGGGTCCATAGGCTTCACCAGATTACCCAACAAAAAAATTACCCAATTACAACAACAATGAAAAAATTAAGAATTTCTGCTCTAGAATATAGTTTTTGATTGATGTTTAATTATTTTATTCTTTGTACAACTTTTATTCCTTTCATCATCTTAACATTTTGCTTTTATTAAGATATAAAGAATTCATGAGGCACTTTCCACACCCCCACAAATTCTGCTCCATGTTTCCTTTTCATCATCTTTAGTCAGTCAAGGTAGTATTCAAATTTTCTGCTGTACCTACTGACCAGATATTGATACACCCTTCTAGACCTTTGTATAGGTCTTTAGTGGTTTTCTTGGGATGTTTCTGCCATGGTTTTATTTGCTGCCTGACATTGCTAAAATTTTTCCTCCTATGTTCCTTATTATGGTAATAGCTATAGTCTATATTATTGTGTGCAGGCCCTAAAATGGTTTTGTATTCTCTTTCAAATATTGTGGGAGAATGTGTTCATTCATTGAGATTATAGCAGTTACCAGCTTTTTCTGAATTACTCTTTTTATAGTTGGTCAATTAGTTGTATTCATGATATCAGACTGAAAAAAAAGGCTTTTTAAAATTCTAGTCTGAATATGTCCATTACCTTTTCAAACTCACTTAAGACTGTTATTATTCTTGCCATCTGTTTCATTATTATGGGCATCTGAAGTTTTGTATTAAGTGTGAAATTTCAGTGTCTTCAGGGTCTTCAGCTTTTCTCTTTTTATATCTAGCCACCCCTACATTTCTACTCTTTTTTTTTTAACTCTTTGAGATTAGCAATGTACTTATTACTTATAATTGCCTTTCTTTGATCTGCAGTATATTATCATAAAACTTGGAGCTAAGGATATTTTTGAGAAAAAGTGAGATCTCATTCCACTTTTATTATGATGTAGAATGCTTATAGACTCAAGTAGATATGCAAGGTTATAATTTTAGAAGTTCAATTCCAATAATGTAGATTGCAACTCACCCATGCCTATCCATTCAGTGCTTCACCCCCCCCCCCCTGCCCATTTCATTGATAAATCAGGCATAGAAAATTTACCTGATGTCTTATAGACCTTTCTCACTTTCCCTAATATTTTGAGGGCATAAGTGGACCATTCTGATTATCCACCAATCATTACTCACTCTCAAAATGTGCCTACTCCATCTTCCCTTGATGATATCTTCTATTCTTGTTCTTTGAAATTTCTCAGGGGTGGAGCCAAGATGGCAGCATACAAACAGGAAAACTCTGTGAGCTCCCTCCATAACACCTCAAATACCTATAAAATATGACTCTAAACACATTTTAGAGCTACAGAACCCACAAAGTGACAGAGAGAAACAAATCTTCTGCTGAAAGCACTGTGGCAACCCTGCAGGAAGGGGACACCAGAGCATGCTGGGAGTCAAGCTCAGCCCTGTGTGAGCCTGTGGTTTCAGACCCAGGGTGGCCCCAACCAGCAGCAGTTGGAGAGGACTTCAGGAGAATGGATCACCAGCAGCTGTGGCAGTTTCTAGAATTATCAAGCCATAAATGCCAAAGACAAAGTGAAAGGTCAGTGTGGAACTTTTGGGACAGGGGGACCAAGAGTGTGGTCTAGTCACTGCCCCCAGAGCAAGAAGGGGTGATATTTAAAAATATAGTAGTAGTAGTATTGACCGTTAGTGATATCCTTTGTTAATTCTTTGGAAATTATATCCCATGTCTCACTGCCATATATGTATCAGTGAGTTTTAATGTTAAAAAGACATGCCTTTCTTTTCATGGGAAGCCTGAGTTCATTAAAGGAGATTTGTAGTTCATCTTTCTCTCCTCCTCCTGTTCACCTGCAGCCCACTTTATTGTCACTCTGTATTGTCATCCCAGACAGAGAGAATGAGATAGAGTTGTCCATTCAAATGAATGTTGTAATCTGGACAACATATAGGGAAAAGAAAGGGTCCCAGAAGTGATATAGTGAACAAATATCTGACTTATTTTGTCAGAAAGTTGGCTACTAAAGGCAACATTAGGTTAGAATATAAACTTGTTTTAAAATTGTTTGAAGAAAGATCTCAGATGATTATGAGCAACATTGTCACATCTAACAGAAAGATGCAAAAGAGATTTAAACCTGTTTAAACAAAGTTTGGAGGGATTATGAGAAGATGACAGCATTTCAAGACAATAAAACTGGAGTTTTAAAGTTCTTTTTATGTAATAGTTTTTTTTTTGAGGGCAATTGGGGTTAAGTGACTTGCCCAAAGTCACACAGCGAAGTAAGTGTATCAAATGTCTGAGGCCAAATTTGAACTCAAGTCCTCCTGACTCCAAGGCTGGTGTTCTACTCACTGTGCCACCTAGCCACCCCTATGTAATAGATTCTTATGGCAGTTTAGTGAAGACTATGAACCTCTTCTCAGGACAATATTTTAAATATTAAAAAATACATAATATTACAAAGGAAACTAAAGGTTTGTAAAAATAAGGATGCATTTTTTCCATCCAGTTTCATGGATCCTCCAATTTTTTTTGTGTGTACCACATTTAAGAACTCCTGAGCTATAGGAAACAGAATATTCCACAAATATTCAAGTAAAACTCTAAAAATGGACCAGAAGGAATAATGATAAAGAAAACCAAAGAGAGTCAGCTATAAACCCTTCCATACAGTACAGAACTGCACAAAAGAACTTTTGGAATTCTACAGAAGTACAGCCTAGAGACAAGCTGTGGTAGGTGGTAGGTGAAGTGTGAAGCAATGGTCCCATAGTGGGACACAGGATGCTAGCAGCATGCAGTATGGGGTGACTCAGATGCCCCAGCCAAGTCAGAAGACAGGGTAGAATAGTGTCTAGGAAACCTAGACATAATCCATGCCCAATCTAACATCCAGGTGGCCCCGGATCAGTCCAGGCAACTTGAGCCTTAGGCTAAACCATTCTGATAGAAGGTGGAGTCTAATTTTATTCACCAAATTAAGTTCAAGTAGGACCTGTCCACTAAATCTAGAAAAACAAGTATTTTGACAGAAGCCCAAGCCCAGAAAGTGAGGCTAGAGATATGAATAAACAGAGAACAACAACAAACAATGAATGAAGAAATACCATGGACTGAAAGACACACAGGAGGGTAAACCCAGAAAGAAAAGAGTAATCCACAAAAAAGTTCAAGTAGAGCAGTGGTTCTCAACCTTCCTAATGCCGTGACCCTTTAATACTCATATGTGGGTGTGTCTGCATGTGGGCAGACTTGCCTGGAGAGGGATAGAGGAACGGTGTCTCGGTTCCTAAGACCATTGGAAATATGTGTTTTCTGATGGTCTTAGGTGACCCCCAAAGGGTTCCTGATCAACAAGTTGAGAACCGCCGAAGTAGAGCCTCAAAGAAAAGAATATCTTGACCATAAGGACTACAATGAAAAGAGACTAGCAAGGAAATTATTACATTATGTTTAAAGGCACCATAGATAATACATCAATATTAATACTTAATATGTACCCACTAAACAGACTGACATCTAAATACTTAAAGGAAATATCCTAATTGCATGGAGAAATAGATAGTAAAACTGTAATAGTGGTAGACCTCTGTGTACTCCTTTCGTATTTAGGAAATCTAAGAAAAAGATAAAGAAGATAAGGATGTGGAAAAGAAGAAAAAAAACCATTATTTTTTGAAGATGATGTTATAGTCTGTCTTTCAGAATGCTAAAGAGCCAACTAAACAACTCTAGTAAACAATTTCAGCAATATAGAAAGATGTAAAATAAAAACATAAATCCTCTGCACTTCTCTATATTACCAACAACAACTTGAAGAGACAGAAATAAATCTCATTTGAACAAAACTACAGAATATATAAAATACTTGGAAACACTGTTGCTAAGATACACATGGAAACCATATGAATACAACAGCAAAATACTGTTTATATGAATAAATAGCTAGATAACTGGAGGAATACTAATTGCTCATTAGCAGGCCATAGCAATAATTTAATAAAAATGACAATATTTTGTAAAATAATTTTCTGTGTGTGTCACACTGATCAGACTGCTAAAAGATTATTATACAGAACTAGAAAAATAATGATGAAATTTATTGACAAAAAGTCAATCATCTCAAAGGAAATAATAAAAAAAATGAGAAAGAAGAGCAGTATCATATCTCAACTTATATTACAAAGCACTAATCATCAAAACTATTTTGTATTGGTTGAAAAATAGAGAAGTTAATAAGAAAAGTAGATTAAGTACAAAACCTACAGAAACAGATGGACATAGTAGCTTAATGTTTGATGAACCCAAAGGTCCCAATTACTGGGGTAAGTAGTCATTATTTGACAAAAACTCTTATGGAAATTGGAAATTGGCTTGAAAGAAATTAGATACAGACCCCCATCTAACATTCAACATTAAGGTAAGTTCCAAATAAACATATGACTAAGACACAAAATGTGACATCATAAATTAGGAGAGCAAGGAAGAAATTACCTTCCCAGTTTATGGATGAAGAAAAGTCCATGTCTAAATAAGGGAGAAAGAGGATTATAGATGAAAAAATGGACAATTTTGATTGTATCTTTGCACAAACAAAGCTAATGCAGTCAAAATTAGAAGATAAACAAGTAAATGAGAATTTTTATTGCCACTAGTTTCTCTGATGAGAGGTCTCCTATCCAAGATGTATGTGGAAAAGAGTCATGTTTATGAGAATAAAAATGATTCCCCCTCCCCCCCAAATGAATGGTCAAAAATATAAACAGGAAGTTTTCAAATGATGAAATCTAAGATTCAATAAAAATATGAAAAAGTGTTCCAAATTGCTAATAATTAGAGAAATGCAAATTAATGCAGCTCATTAAATTGGGAAAGATGACACAAAAATGAAAACACCAAATGTTGGGAAGGTTGTGGGAAAACAGGCACTGTTGTTAGAAAGAGGAAAAAGACTCATATGTACAAAAGTATTTATAGTAGCTCTTATTATAATAGCAAATAATTGGAAACTATAGGAGTACGCATCTATTGAGGGATGACTAAACAAATTAAAGCCATCTAGCACAATAAAGGTCATCTAGTGATGACTCTATCCTGAGGCTGGAAGTTATTGGTTGGTACTTGCCTGGAACTTCCTTATCATGAGGTTCAGTCACCTTACTATCTAGTTTGTTAATGACTGCCCACCATTTTTTAGATAACCTTCTTTCTTTCCTTCTTTTTACTCTTTCCTCTCTTCTTTCCTTTCCAGCACCCCTTTAAGTTTTGTCTTCCCCTATTGGAATGTGACTAAGGACTGTTTTTTTCCCCCTTATCTTTGCATGCTCAGTATTTAGCATGGTGCTGAAAATATGCCAAATTACTAAATGCGCTCTCTCTCTCTCTCTCTCTCTCTTTCTCTTTCTCTCTCTCTCTTTCTCCTTCTCTCTCTTTCTCTTTCTCTCTTTCTCTCTCTCTTTCTCTCTCCTTCTCTTTCTTTCTCTCTCTCTCTTTCTCTTTCTCTCTTCCTCTCGCTCTTTTGTTCTCTCTCTCTCCCTCTCTCTCTCTCCCTCTTCCTTTGTCTCTCTATTTCTCTCTCAAATTCAATGCAATATTATTGATTATAATAAAAATGCAATGGATTGTTTCAGAGAAAAAAGAAAGACCTGAATGAACTGATGTAGAGTGAAATAAGCAGAACCAGCTGAAAAATTTTTGTAATAACATTGTAAAGAAAAAGCTTGGAAAGATTTGAGAAATCTGATGGTTTCTCAATCAACGGGAGAAAAATAATAATGATGCATGCTACCTACCTCTTATCAAAGAAGTGATTGACGGAAGATGCAGAATAAGACATGCATTTTTGGATACTGCTAACATTGATATTTATTTTGCTTGACTGTGCATACTTCCCCCCCCCCCTTTTTCCAATATTGGGGGGCGGGCATCAGGGTAAAGGGAGAAAGGATAGAGTTGCAAGAAAGAAAAAAGTCACTGAAGCAATGACCTTTGACCCAGCAATATCACTATTAGGTCTGTATCCCAAAGAGATAAAAAGGAAAAGAACTTATATGTACAGAAATATGTATTACAGTTCTTTTAGTGGTGGCAAAGAATTGGAAATTGAAGGGAAACCCATCAATTGGGGAATGGCTGAACAAGTTGTGTTATATGATTGTGATGGAATACTGTTGTGCTATAAGAAATGATGAGCAGGACACTTTCAGAAAAAGTTGGAAAAACTTACATGGAAGTGAAGTGAACAGAATCAGAAGAATATTGTACACTGTAATAGCAATATTATATGACAATCGACTGTGAATGACTTAGTGCTTCCCAGCAATACAAAAATCCGAGAAAATTCTGAAGGACCTATGATGAAAAATGTTATCCACCTCTAGAGAAAGAACTGATGGAATCTGAATACAGATTGAAGCATGCCAGGTTTTTTTTTTTTTTACTTCTTTTCTTTTTCTTGCTTTTTTTTTGTCCATGCTTTTACAACATGACTAACATGGAAATATGTTTTGCATGACTGTACATATATAATATTTATCAAATTGCCTCCTCAATGATAGGGGAGAGGAGGGAGGGAAAAATTTAGAATTCAAAATTGTAAAAATCAAAGGTTCAAAATTGTTTTAACATGTAATTGGAAAAATAAAATATTAAAATTTTTAAAAGATGAAGAAAAGAGAAACATAGGAAAATCAGAAAGAAGCATAGACAATCAAGACAGCTCTGAAAGCTACTGGTTAAATTTATTATATTCTGTTGGAGAAAAGCAAGCTGTACATTGTGGATAGCTGCAATTTCATGGGAAATCATCTGTTTATCACATTTTATTTGGTATTTAAGTTCAAAATAAAAATGAAACTTGGCAAAACACACAACTAAAAAAGTCATCTCAAGGTCATGTAAAGATGAAAATAAAAGGATGATAACAAATAGGAAAAAGGAAACCACTTCAAAAATAATTGCAGAAGAAAAATGGAAAGTATAAGGATTTTTGTAGCAATCTTTTTAAAAATTGCATCATCAAGGACAATAGAGTCACTATATTTGGACCCTGACATTGGAGTCCAAGATATGCTTATAAGGCAGTTAGAAATGGCCCCAGAGAGAACTAAGATGGAAAAAAAGCAGATTGTATCAAGTGTATACAAAGAAGGTCTGTACTAGAGACAAAAGAACAGTGAGGTTAATGAGGAATCAATATATAAGGCACCTGAAGGAGACAATACCAAAGACATGAGGAAAACAATCTTGTTCCTTATTATTGCTGAAAAAACCCTAGGAAAATATTAGTAACCAAAGACATACCTATTCTTCCTTTTATCAAAAATATTTTTGTGGGTCATCTATACATGTATAGAAATCATCCCCAAAAAGGGCATGATAGAGTACTGGCACATAAATGCACTGACATGTTCACTCCATTTCATGATCACTTACGGTTTGCCCATTTTAATGATTATCGCTATCTATAATAAAATATTATAATATAATTAAAATATATGAAATATATAAATAATTTATAATAAAATATTTCTCCCAGGTGGAAAATTGCTATTTCTTATTTCTCCTGATACATTTTACCTTATTGTGATGCCAAAACTCTCAGTGCCATTTGCTCTTCTTTTCTCCATATCAAACTGTTTATCATGACAGCTCTGAGGAGGATCAGCTTGCAACCCTAAGCTAGCTTGTTATTAGATTCCTAAGTATCATTCTATCATATCAACTGAGTTGATAACCCAGTCAATGGTATGGTTAAAGGCCAATTGGCTGATGTTTTAGGGTTTCTGCCAGGCTTACATAAGTACTATCAGTCTCTTGGGATCCATAGAGTACTCCTTCCACCAATGTATGACAGTGTGGCATCTCTCTTACTTTTCTGTTGCCCTTCCATTCCTCTGCTCCCTTGAAGATGGATGAGTTGTTCTTTGAGAGGGGTTATCATCCTTTATCAGTATCCTTCATTTGATTTTTGAGTTCTGACAAACTGTCCTGCAACAACTAGCTATTATACCTTTATTCTTTGATGTTTAATGTCTTGTGGATTATTGTGCAAGTGAATAAAATGATTACTTTTTGTAATCTTCTTTTGGTAATAGGCAATATTTTCCTTTAAGAAAGGTGGGATCAGGCTTGCATTGAAGAAGAAGCTTGTAAAGTTATTATTTTTGCCATCACCATCATCATTTTTATCATCTTCACTGAAATAAAACTTGTCTGTGGAGGACAAATGGTTAAAACTATAGGTCGTGTGCTGTCCAATAGCACATTATCTGAACTCAGTAGAGATGAATTATAGTATAATTACCTGAGAAGTCATGCTCCAATGGATCTGTCTTATGTTCAAAATCAGTGTTCCCTCCACCAGTACAGATTGCAACCCATCCTCATCTCATTGCAGATTGCTACTGATCCTTACCTTCTCTCTGTGATTTTTGCCTATATTCTCCCATAAACCCATTAAACACTACTCCATACAGGGGAAGTCTTCCTCTAGGTTTTTAAATGTTGTGTAGGTACCAATAAAGCATACTGACTACCCATTTATTATTCCTTATTTTTGGTACATGGTTATTTCTTCTTTTCTGATCATACATTTTCTTGATGATATCTTTGACTGCTTCTTGCCCACAAACCCTCAATGATAATATGTTGAAGCCTACTTATGTACACTATACAGCTCTTCATTACTCTTTGAGTCATCTATAATTTTGATAATTCTGAGATACTGGTATTCCATTGTGAAGGAAAGGAAGGATTTGGTTCTCTCCTACTGTGGCTGATGTAAACATAGAAACGAACAAATAATAACTGAGATGATGAGGTATTAATTTGTTAACAAGGTATTAATGCCTATTCATATTTTATGAAGTGTGAACATTTTATGCTGATAGAACTAAAGGGCACAACTTCTTTGGACAACCTAAAATTGGATATGACTTTGCAGGGTTTCAAATATACAGTTTGGGGGCAGTACACACCCACAGGGTTACCCTCAGAACCTGAAGTACCAATTGCCCTCTCAGGACAAAAATCTTCAAATGTTAGGACAAATTAGGGAATTAACCCAGAAAGAGTGCTACATCTTGATTTATAGCCATGAAGAATCATCAGGTTATCTTAATATTAAATTATGAATCCAATCATATTGAGCAATATAGGAATTAATATTTCCAGGTGCTACACAGGCAGCATGATGCAGTGTAAAGGGTGTTGCATTAGGAGTAGGAAAACCTAGATTTGAAGCTTGGCTCTGCTGCTCAACTATGCAACCTTAGTTGAACAAATCCTTCTTTTCTCTGTGCCTCAGTTTTCTTATTTGTGAAATGAGCAGATTTGAGAAGATGAACTTCCAGGTTGATTCCAGAGCTAAATCTATGATCTTTAGTCTCACTGACAAAGATTTTGCCTTAACTTCATGAAGACAAGTGGTTTCCTCCAAAAGCAGTGTAGTATAGAGATGGGTCAGGAAGATTTAGCTTTGAAACCTGCCTGTGAATCTAGCTATGTAAATATGAATAAGTCAGAGGTAACTTTGAGAGAGGATAATAGTTAGCATAATGTCATTCATATATAGGAGAACTTGGAGGATCTTACCGTTTAAAGGAAATCCCTTTTCCATGTAAACTCTTCCCAGGACATCCTCCAATATATTTGGAGACCACACATCTCCCTGTTTTTTGCATTGCTTAATATTGATAATCGTGTGATCATTAGACAAAGTTATATCTGTGGTTATATCTATTAAGGACTAGAAAAGGACCATCAAGTCTTTTTTGAAGACATAATAGTATATCATTTAGGAATAAGGCTCGGCTCTCAGTTATGGAGCTAAGTGACAGCAAATACAGTCTATTTATGGACGACCAGATCTCATGTGCATTATATTACCAGTGAGTTTTGTTAATTCAAAGCTCTCCTTCCTCCCGATTATCCACATGCTATATTGAGAAACATATTAACAGACATTGTGACTTGAAGTTTGGAACATGAGCAATGTTCCAAATGTACACTAGTGGCGAGGAATTATGGAAGACTCTGGGTATGCCTTTGTCAGGTGTGATTAGTAGTATCATTATACAATTAGGAGAAGGGCTCACTTAGACTCTGTTAGTTGGACACATAGGGGAATTGAGAGCCAAGGCTTTAATCTGCAATCCTATGAAGGTGGTCAGATTGAATGCAAGACGTCTGGCAGCATGTTCAGTGTCACAGATGACCCCATTTCATGAAAAGGTCCTGGTAGAAGCCATAGGGGTTCCTTCAGCCTTTTGCAATAAAGCCAGAATCATGGTATTTGGCAGAATTTTATTTAATAATTCATTTATCTACATAGCAATCAAACACTGCCATTTTTGGTGGGACAGTGGATAGACTACTGGACCTGGAGCCTGGAAGACCTGAGTTCAGATCCCACTTTAGACACTTACTGTGACCTTGGGCAAGCATTAACCTCTATTTGCCTCAGTTGAAAGTGCTTCTCTCCTAGTAGGTACTATATAAATACTAGCTGTTATTGTTATTCTAACAATACTAATTATTATTATTTCAATGGTAGATTTTGGTTTAAAAAAAAACCCAGCAGATTTTTATACATTGGCTCTTGACAACTAGCAATTTTTTTGTAGCCTATGGCTTTCCCCATAAATTTATCTAGTATATCTACTGGAGCAAGGATTCTTACCTGGGAGCCATGAATTTATTTTAAAAATATTTTGATAACTATATTTCCATAACCAGTTTCCTTTGTAACCATATGTATTATATTTTATGTATTTCTTAAAAATTATAAGAAGAGGATCGGCTTCATTGGACTTACAAAAAGGGGTCCATGATAGAAAAAAGTTGAGAACCTCTACTCTAGAGACTCAATAAATAGCTCTGATAAATTGGAAACACTTGTAAATGAGAATATACTATACTAAGTGAACATTGAAGCAGACCTAGGAATAGGAAAAACAACAGGATGATAGATGAAAACAAAAGTTCCTTTCTTAAATTAGCAGACTTTCTTAAATTAGCAAATTGTGCCCAATTAGATTATACACAATCTTGCACCCAGTTAGATGACACACAGCTTCCTGTATGTAGGTCATCTGAAATTTATATGAGATATAACTAAATGCATTTATCATCTCCTGGAAACAAAATTCTGTGGCCTTTGAATTGAGGCTGAACCTGAACCTGAAAATTTATCCAACCTTCCATATCTGATACCTCAAACAGGCATATTCTCCAAAATTTCTATAGCAACAGCAAAAATGACTCACTCTTATGCTGGCTCGCTAGAGAAGAACAGGAAATGTATATGATTTCAGATGGTAAAAAGATGCAAGGATGCTGGCAAATAATACTATATTGGAGGGGACACATCTTATAGGGTTGTACATGAAAATTAGTTGGAGATATCCATGCCCTTTCCTTAATTACATTTTACTAGAGACAACCAGAAATGGCTTGAACATTTTTTTCTGGTGGAAATTGGGTAGAAGTGGAAGTGAGGAAGGAGAGGACCCTTAGAAGAAGCAGGCTATTAACATGGTAATTCAGGAAATTACTCTCATTCCTTACCCAATGGAGAAAATGAAGAAAGCAGGGGGTCACTATTATTGGAGTCATGTTCAGCTGAGATATTTTAAGGAGAACGGAAGGGAGTTACTCTTCATGATAAATGCAAGACTCACCACAGCTCAGTTGCTTTTGTATGGAATTAGTTGAGAAGTAGAGAGAAGAAAGGGCCCTTGGAAGCCTTTGGCATAAGGAGAAAGGTACAACTACAAGCTCTGTGTGTAGGGGGTGTAACTCAGAAAATGTTCCCTTTCAGTATTTGATATTTTCTGCCAGTGAGCTTATTCATTGGGAAAGCAGCTGGAGGAACCTTGTGACACATATATGGCTTTCTCCCAACAGTCTGATGCTGTACTTGGTAACTGCCCCAGGGTATTGGGGCAATTCATTGTGAGGATAAGTGATAGCATGATAATTCACATAAAAAAGCCATGAATCAATGAAATCAATCTGAGACTTCCCTCCATCCCTTAAAGCGTAGGTTTGAGAGCTCCAAGTGCTACATTCATAATATTGTACCTATCATTGTACATTCTTGAGCTTATTCTATGTTTATGATTTATATTTCCTACCTTTTCATTTATCATTGTTAGTCTGTTTAGCTCAAACATATAATATCAATATGGGATGCTACCTGATGTGGAAACTTTCACCTCCAGATATAGAAGGGCAACTTATCTGGAACTTATACTCTTAGTTTTCTGGATGTCACTGAGACGTTAAGTGACTTGCCCATGGTCACATAGTTTTATCAGTGATAGTACTTGAACCCAATTCTTCTTGACTCTGAAGTTGAACCTTTTTATATTTTGGCCTCTCACCATAATTTATAGGTGCTGAAAATTAGCACAATCATAGTCCTTAGAGAAAAACCTCTTAGGAATATAGATAGGTAATCTAGGGACAGGATAATAATTTTCAAATATTCTAATTATACGTCATTAGGCAGGATATATATACTCATCACAAAGATCAGCAACCTCTGCTGTCCCTATTAATCAATGCATTTCTGGCCAGAGGTTTGACTTTTGTCTTAAAAATGTTGAAGATGGGTTTGTTAATGAAAGCTTATAAGATCTCACAGCTCAATACTGCAATTGTCACCTTCATCAGAAGCCTGCATTAGGGTGCTGAGAAGGTACTTTTCATTCAACTGAAACTGTTCAGTGACAAAGGAAGTTCTTCACTTGTGGGTTGTTTTGAAGACTGTCAATTCTTGGTAATTCATCAGAATATACACAAGGCAGCATTTATAAATATGTTTGGATTCTATTATTAAGCAAAGGAGAATAACTGTGTTTCAAACTAAATTTCCATATATATATATATATATATATGTATATACACATTTATATATGTATATATGCATATATATACATATATATACATATATATATATGTATCAATTACTGTTCCTCTTAATGTGTGTTTCCGAATGATAACCAGTTGTACTGGCTCCCCCAAATCTTTAAGGTAAACTCTCTCTGCCTGACTCTCCATCATTAAATCTGGAAGTGGATATAGAGGTAGTAGGTCTATAAAATGTCACTCTTGGAATCTATCAGCAATCTGGCAGAAAGAATAAGCTAGCATAGGTCATAGCATTCAGTTTGCTGGTAGACTGTTGAACATCTATATAGTTAATTGAAGAAACATTTATTAGATAGTTATTATTAGGCTAGGTGCTCAGGAAACAAAGACAAATAAAAAGACCGCTCTCAAGAAATTACCTTCTTTCTGATAGGGGAAGAAAACATAAAAAAGGAAATGAAAAAGCAAGGGAGGGAGGGAAATACCTGCAAGGTTGAAGTGGTGGAGAATGAAGGATGACTGCTCTGGATACTTCCACAAAATGGAATTCCCAAAAGGAACTTACCAGTGGGAGAAAGAAGTGGTAGGAGCTGAGGGAGAAGGAAGCTGAGGAATGATAGCAAGGTGTAAAGAGGGAAAGATGACTGGTCTTGGTCCTTTCTCAAAATGTAACATTTTGTTGCTGTTGTTCAGTTGTTTTTCAGTCATGTCTAACACTTTATGACCCCATTTGGGGTTTCCTTGGCAGAAATACTGGAGTTTTCTATTTCCTTTTCCAGTTCATTTTATAGATGAGGAAACTGAGGCAAACAGGGTCACATAGTTATTAAGTGTCTGAAATCAGATTTGAACTTAGGAAGACAAGTCTTCCTGACTCCAGGCCCAGCATTCTATCCACTGTGCCACCTAGCTGTCCCCAAAATGCAGCATAAAGAATGACAAACATATAATTTTCATATGAAGAATTATAACATTTTCTCCTTATAGATCAATGCTCTTAAAATTAATCCATCATTCAATTAACAAGCATTTATTAAGTACTGACTATTTCCAGACCCTATGCAAAGACAAAGAAAGGCGAAAACACAAAAACAGTTCCTGCCTTCAAGAAGCTTACATATTAAGAGGCGAACAGCATGGAAATAAATAGATACTTACAAGATGCTTTCAGAGTAGGACAGTAGACATAGAGAGGAGAGCCCAAGTGGCTGGGCAAACTGAGAAGTGTTTCTATAAAAGGCAGCATTTGAGCTGAGTTTTGAAAGAAGCTAGAGATGTCAAGCAACAGGTGAGGAAGCAGGGAATTGCAAGCATGAGCAATAGCCAATTCAGAGGCATGGATACAGAAAACAGAGTGTAGTGTAGGAAGGAGAACAAAAAAGCCAACACTATAGCATTGTGAGTGTGTAGATGAGAGTAAAATGTGAAGAAAAAAACTGTAAAGGAAGGAAGGAGCCAGGTTATAAAGAGCCTTAAATGTCCAACAGAGAATTTTATACTTGATCTTAAGGGTAGTAGGGCATGGCTGCCAGTTATTGAGTAGTAGGGTGACCCACACTTTAGAATAATCACTTTCACACGTAAGGAAGCTAGATTAGAGTGGGGAGGGGCTTGAGGAAGAAGATAAAGTAGAAGGCTATTCAATAATCCCAAGAGATGTAATGAGAACTTGAACTAGGGTGACATCAGTGTGTAAGGAATGAAGGGAACATTATGAGAAATGTGATGGTAGAAATGGCAAGATTTGGTAAATAATTGGATAAATAGGGTGAGAAAGTTAGAAATTAAGGTGAATACTGAGGTAGTGAACCCGAAAAACTGAGACTACAGTGATGTCCCCCATAGTAAGAAGGAAGTTTAGAAGAGAGGAGAATTTGGGGAGAAAGAAAATGAGTTAGAGATACCATGTAAAGTGAATTCACTCTACCCCCACCAACCTTTGAAGATGTGAGAGCCACTACAGCACTATCGTGTTTACTATGGGGTGGGGAACAAAGAGAATGTAAAGTAACCCAGATCCCCAAAGAAACGTAAATGAGGAACTCCTTTTTTTCCCCCTAAAGGTCAAAGGCAAAGGAATGTGGATTGGTTATACTGGCAAGTATATCAGTGTCCAAGGAGAGGAAAGTTCAAAACCCTATTTAAAATATTCTGATTAAGTTAGAAGACTGCAGGCCTGCAGAGTTGTTGATGTAAAAGGAATTCTATTTTTAATTTCACACCTAATTGCTGTATTAATGATTCCATCTTTATTCTGTTGTGAGACTGAAGTCATTAGGGAATAAATTTGTGAAACTGAAGGTGCTGCTAAAAAAAATATCAGTTCATTGCACAGTGTAATATGCCATCTTTACCAGTAACATTTGTTTTCATTAAGAGAACACAAAAATCATGACGTAACATTTTTTTCAGGTCATAAATGAATTAGGAATGAATGAAAGTTTTAGTTCTGTGCCTTCCATTTAGTCCTTAGTTCTTTATTATTGTCTTTTCCAAATGACATTTTTGTCAAACTCACCTCCATGTTGTTTGGCTGGGTTTATTTTTAACATTTTTATGAACTCAAATGACCTTTCATTCTTACTGATGCCAACATGGCTTAATGGTATGCTCCCAAGCTTGGAATTTCAAACAACCTCTAGAGGCATTATTAAACCTATAACTCGCATTAGAATATATATCACTGATGAATTTCCCAGACTTTGCTGGTAAAGAATCGGAGGTAGGATAAATGTAAAATGTCATCCTCAATGTAGCATAAAGCTATTGATCAAACTACCAAAGAAGACATGATGTATTCCCATAGCAATTTATTGAATATCTATAGTGTCTGAAATCCTCCAACTGAGATCAGAGAAAGATGAGTCGCCCAGTTCACTTATTTGGTACTGATAAAACCAAAACTGTGGCTTTAATCTTCTCTCTGGAACAATTGCCTGTATTAGGTCCCACTGTACCTTTAACCTCTAGTAGCTTCTTTCAAATGGGTGCCATTAACAGCAAGTGGATGAGTATAGATCAGTGAAAATCAATTTGCCTTTCTTGGAAAGAAACCAAAAAAAACAAAAAATAAATTGAAACTAAAAGTGAAAACCTTAAGGAACTTTGATAGTAATAGTATCATGAATGAATGATATAGAACATTCATATTTTTCCTCCCTTTCTACTGTCTTCCAAGTTGAAATGACCTGCTGTCAAAATACTAATGACATAGCTTCCACACCATTAAAACCAGCATCTAATTAATAGTATTTGTTTCTTATAAAGTTATTTGAGGTCCACAAGATTATAATTTTTTTCATTTAGTCTCTGAATTTAGGGTGTTTCTTCAGTACCTAATTTCAGCCAAGAGTGTCTGTCTATCTGTCTGATAACATATCAGAGAAGTTACAGGGGGAAAGAAAGATGCCTTCTAATTTCCTTCACCTAAAGAAGAAAATTTTAAAAATAGAATAGCCATTCCATTTGACTTTTCTCTTCCATAAAGAGATGGATTTAGAAGCAGAGAACCTGAGTTTGAATTCTAGCTCTGTTACTTACAATCTATGTGACCTTGGCAAAGCACTTTTGCACTGTAGATTTCAGTTTCCTCATTTGCAAAAAAAGGGAGTTGGATTATTTGAACTCTGAAGTCCCTTCCATCTCCATATCAATGAATATATGTACAAATGTAAGTATATATACATATGCATATTACATATATTTATATATGCATACAACGCATACACATTATGTATACACACATACTAATGAACCCATCTTTCTCCTTCCTTCCTTTCTTTCTCCTTCCCTCCCTCCCTTTCTCCCTCCTTTCTTTTCTCTCTTTCTTTATATCAGACTGACATGAACCCCTACTCTTTTTTTTTTTTTTGCTTTTTGGGGGAGGGAAGGCAGGGCAATTGGGGTTAAGTGACTTGCCCAAGGTCATACAACTAGTAAGTGTTAAGTGTCTGAGGCTGAATTTGAACTCATGTCCTCCTGACTCCAGGGCCAGTGCTCTATTCAGTGTGCCATCTAACTGTCCCAATGAACCCCTACTCTTGTTCTTTAGGCTAGTACACTGATTCTAACCTATGCTCATACTGGCACATTTGGCGGTTTCTAGAGATGGGCCAATTCCATGTATCTAGCTACTCATACTTATCTTTCAGGGTCCTAATGGTAACTCATCTGTGAAGGGTTACTATAAATCTGAAAACATATACAGAAAATTCTGCTATAACTCAACATATACATTCCTAAAAATCATTACACTGTGCAAAATCACACAATAAAATCACACAATAAAAACTAGACAGCTTATGAAGAAAATGGGATTAGGGATGCAACCCTCAAAAACTTCATCAGTGACACATGGAACAATGATAGTAATGTAATTAAAATGGTAGCATGGTTTTATAGATGTTAAATGGTTGAGAAACACATATATCATGGTGGTGTCTACCTGCACTCTGGTTCCTACAGGGAGAAAACTGGCAAAATCAAGTTGCTGCTAGAGTCTTGGTTGCTGTAGGGTAGGGGGCTTCAGCCAAGGTGTAAGTTGGGGGTGGGAGGTTCAAGCAGACCAGCCTTCCTCAGCCCACAACTCCTAAGACAGACATTAAATATAGCACTTTATGTTGAAAAAGACTCAAGTTTTGCTTGTGGAAGTAGGAAGGGTTACAGCTTTTGAGTTACTGTGAAGTGGTGCAATTTATTATGTTTTCTCATAGTTTCTCATGGATGAAATCATGCATAAGCAAACACAAAATTTTCATTATGCTCAAGTCATTCCCTAATATATCAACCACATTGGAACAAATTCAACTTTTCAAAACAAGCATTATAAAAGAAATGACTTACAACATTCCATACCTATGACTTCCCAACTCTGCAAAATAAGTAAGGAAGTTTCATATCTTTTCTTTGGAGCCATGCTTAGTCTTTGTAATCCTTGCAATTTTCACTTTCATTTCTTTTGTTTGTCCCTTCCATTTACCTTGTAATTGTATGTATTATTTTCTTGGTTCCATTTAAGTCAATCATCAACAATTCATGTTAATCTCCTTTTAGCAATCAAACTCCACATATGAAAAGGATGGCACCTTAAACACAATATATGAGTACATACACATATATACAAATGGAAAAATTGCAGAAATTTTAGCAAATGGAGAAATTTTGAATGCTGTGGATAAGTTTGCTTACTTTGGCAGTGTAATTTCCAGGGATATATTCAGTGATGATGGAGTTGAAGGGAGCTAGCTCAGTGTTTGGGAGGTTCCAAAGGAAAGTATGGGAGAGAAGGGGTATTAGGTTACCTTCCAAACTGAAGGTCTACAGAGTCATTGTGCTGTATGTCTGTGAAACCTGGATAGTATGCCAGTGCCATGCCAGGAGACTGAATTGCTGCCATTTGAATTGTTTTAGGAAGATTCCAAAGATTACCTGGCAAGATAAGGTACCAGACACTGAGGTCCTTCTTGAGCTGAACTGCCAAATATTCAGACTCTTATGTAGAAGTACAACTCTGGTGGCCTGGCCACATTACTGGAATGTCAAATATATGTTTGCCTAAAAGACTATTTTATGGAGAACTCACACAAGGTAAGCACACACATCAAGATCAGAAGAAGCAATACAAGGACATTCAGTATCTCTTTGAAGAACTTTGGAATCAATTGTGAGACATGGGAGACACTGGCATAGGACCAACCATCATGGCATGCCCACATCAAAGAGAATTGCAGTAGTTCAAAAGAAATGTGAGATGCACAAATTTAGAGACCTCTCCGCTCCAAATGTTCATATGGACTATAGGCATCCAATCTGTGGTAGAGCATTCTGAGCTCAT
Organism: Pseudochirops cupreus; assembly: GCA_028627135.1. Taxonomy (NCBI): domain Eukaryota; kingdom Metazoa; phylum Chordata; class Mammalia; order Diprotodontia; family Pseudocheiridae; genus Pseudochirops; species Pseudochirops cupreus. The sequence continues at coordinate 112,463,979 of CM053584.1, forward strand.
ATTGGTCTGATCAACCACACAGCTGGTCACTGTACTTTGACCTCAACATAGTGATGCCATTTTGTTCTTCTTTGATTATGAAGGACACTCAACGTGTGTGTGTGTGTGTGTGTGTGTATGTGTGTGTGTGTTTATGTATGTATGGAGAGATACATATACACAGAGGGAGGGAGGGAATGAGGTAGGGAGGAAGAGAGACAGACAGACAGACAGAGAGAAAGAGAGAGATAGAGAGAGAGAGAGAGAGGGAGAGAACCAGGAGGACTTAGTTTTGAATTCAGTTTCTAATACATAATTGGCTATGTCAATTTGGCCAAGGCAAGTCACAAACTCCTAGGTAATTGTCTAAGACTATAAATTGTGGGGAAGATGCTTCCCTGCATTGGAAGAGGGAATTTCTATGTATTCCTCAGTCCCTGGGGCCTGCCTGTACAGTGAAATTAATTCTAGTGTTTACCCTTGTCCACAGGGCTCTTTTTACTACAGAGTATTTCACTGTCTCACACACTAGGTATATTATTGCTAGAAATAGTGGTTCTTTGGACCAATGAAACCACAGGTCTGTTTCACTCAGATGCCTTATTTTGCAAATGAGGAAATTGAAGTCCAGAGGGCTGACATGCCTTGCCCAAAGTAACATAGGTAGGTAGTTTCATTAAGTTAAGATTCAAGCTCAGGTATTCTGTCTCTACTATACTGTAGAAGGAATAAGCCAATCAGAATGAAAATTAAGTTGATTTTTTTTCCTTGAAAGAAAGGGACATTTGAAATTTTTCCTTTCTTTCATCACTTTATTTTTTTTTCTCTAATCCACTTATGAAAAACACATATAGACCTACGTGTGTATGTATGTATCCTCTTTTTCTGATGAAGAAATTAGGTACTGAAGAAGCATTTTAAATCCAAGAATCAAATAAACAGCAATGGGCTTCTAAATGTCAAATAATGCAATAGGTACTGTGTCATTAATGAGATGCTGGGTTTTCATGGTATGGAAGCTATAAGTCATTTCTATTTTGACATCAGGTCATTTCAACCTGGAAAGAGGTAGAAGGAACTATCTCTGTGCCTCTGAATGTGTTATACTTCCTTATAACACTACTATGTATTTGTGTATACATATGTATTTGCTTAACATCACAAGGGAGAATTGATTACCCTTTAAAATGTCTCAAATGAAATGTTAAATATTTGTCATTCTTGTAAAATTCACACTCAAACCTGCCGTTGTGTTGTTTTCAGAGAGCATTACTCATAGCTACTCTTGAATGCCAGGATTTAAAAAAGGATTCAAGGTTAACAGGGAGAAGGCCTTTGTTTTAGTATGGATAATGTCTGGTGTCTCTGCTAAAGAGGAATGAGCTGAAAGTCAGAAGGCCCGAGATTCAGTTTCTTCTTCCGTTGATTTATCATGTGTCCTTGAGCGTAACCTTTCAGCTTCTCAATCTGAGAGAAAGTAATAGTTTATACTTACCTACCTGAGGAGTGTACTTAGAAATCTGAATTTGTTTGCCAAGCATACCTAGTCCCTAAGGTATAAGCTCCCATGTAAGCGCCAAATACAGGAAACTCCTTCTATGTGACAAAAGACATTCCAGAAAAGCTGAATGTAGAGTAAGTTTTTTAAATTGAATTTCCTTACAAAACCATGGAAACATTCTCTAGGAAAAATATCCCCCAATCTCCTGAATTAAATACTTTGGGCAAAGTAGGGGTACATATGATGGACAGTCTGGTGCCATGCTTAATGCTATTATATAGAAGCATTATTCAGCATTTTCAGAAGTGGGACACATTTTCCTGACTTGAGCTTGTCCATTCTGCTCTCACTTAGCCCTCCTTATAAGGACATAGGAATTGCTCACATGACCCCACACTTTAGCTTCTAGGATTTTTCACTCTTTTTTTTTTCCCCCTTGGAATTCTTTTTCCCTGTAAATTTCAAGTGTGATTTTTACTGTATTTTTAATTCAACTTAATTCAAACATTTATTAGATACATACTATAGGCAAGGCACTGGAGATACCTGCCCTCAAAGAGATTACAGCATGGTGCAATTAAAAAAAAAGGTACAGTCCCAGAGCGCCTGGGTTTGAATCCTGACTCTTCTACTTACTTCCTAGAAAGACAGTGTGATCGTAGGACTAGAGTTGGGAAGACTTAGTTTCACATCCCACCTCTGATACTCATTAGCTGTGTGATCATGGGCAAGTCATTTAAACTTTCTTAGACTCAGTTTCCTCATCAGTAAAATGTCCATAATAATACTTCTGGCACCTATCTCATAGGTTTTTTTTAAAGATCAAATTTAATAATAATGTATGAAAAGTGCTATATAACTGTCAGTAACTGGTGTCACTTGTTTGAAATTAGACAAGTTATTTAACCACTCTAGAACTCAGTGTCCTCATTTGAAAATGTAGAGACTAGACAAAATAATTCCTAAGGATGCTTTTTGTCCTAAATCTTGTGATTCTAGTATTCAAGAAAGATCACATCTACCATGGGCTTGAGAGTTTACTACATACAGCCCATGTACTATCCAGACGTTCTTTAAATGGCAAGTCTACTTGAGGTCACATTCTACTCCATCCCTTAAATGCATAGCTCTGCCAGAAATCAGAATCTGAAAAGGTTATGAACAATATTGCCAAACTCTCTCCCTTTCCTCCAGAAGGAATAGCTATAAAGAAACAAGAAAACAAATAAAAATTTGCTTTTTTAAATCTTTAGTACAGGATGTTTATTCATAGCCAAGACATTTTCCAGCAATGAGACCAGCTTTGGTTTTATAATCCAATATTCCAGAAATTGCTATTTGCATATTTTTTAAGGAGTTCTTTACTTCCAACAGGAAGAGGTAGCTGACGTAGCTTATGTAACTTAATTTTTGCTCAATAGAGAGAAAAATTTCTGAAATATTAGAATGGTTGAAATATTGAATGAATTCCCTTGAGAAACTCATAGGTTTATAGAATTCTATCTGGAAGGGACTTTAGAGGTCCTCCAGTTAAACTCATTTTAAAGATGAGTAAATTGAGGCCTAAAGAGGTTATGTGGCTTGCCCAAGTTTATGAAGATAGATAGAGAGTTCCCTGTCACTGTCAAGCTGAAGTTAAAGGATTGCTTGGCAGGGGTCTTATAGGGCAGGAATTCTTATAGATTTCAAGGGGTCCTTGAATTGGTATAGAAAAATACATCTTATTTCAACATACTGATTTCATTTGTAATCTTATGTACTTTATTATTTTTTCATTTAAAAATATTATTGTTTGTCTTCACTCCTTGGTGAAACAGTTTAACTTTATATTGTCTTCTATTTTTAGGTCCTTGCCCCTGTCACCATCTTGCCCTGCTGTATCCCAGCCTTGGATTACTCTCACTATTTGCTGCCTTTACTTCTACTCAGGTGCTGGAGAAGGTCATGAAACCATGCTAAATTGATCCACTACAAATGGGACCTCATTGCTGCAAACAAATCCTTTTATATCTCTTAATTGACTCACTATCCCAATCACCAGTGTAGCTTTTCCATACCTTTTCATCTCTTCCCAAACCTCTCATACTCCTCTCCCACTCATCTAAGAATTTTGCCTCATATTTTTCTGAAAAATTTGATGTCATTTGCAGAGAGCTCTTTCTTTTCCTCTCCTCTTCCTTCTAAATCTCTTAGATGCCTTCTGCTAAAGTCTCCTTTATATCTGTCTCACAGGAAGTGATCCCATTGTACCTTATCTTTTTTAAAAAGTTACTAACTTATTATAATCAATTTCACTGATCCTCAGTCTCTCCCAGTCTGCTGTCTACTTCCTACTATCTACAAACATGGCCTTATTTCCCCTATCCTCAAAAAGCCCTAATTTAATCCATCTATCTTTGCTAGTCATTGTTCCATATCTGTCCTCCATTTTGTGGCTAAGGTCGCTGAAAAGGCTCATAGGGAAACTTAATCTAAAGTACTCACTTAAATATACTTATTATGCTACCCAAACTATGGAGAGCATTTAAAACTTTAGCCTCCAATGATTAGTTTGATTTCCATAAAACTTTTTGACTCATTGCCAGAAGTGGTCATTATCAGAGAGCACCTTAATACAAAAAGGTTTATCGGGGGGCGGAGCCAGGATGGCAGCATAGCAGCAGCAACATATCGCAGCTCTCACATAGCCACCCCAAAATACCCATAAAATAGGACTCTAAACCAATCCTAGAACTCCAAAACACACACAAAGATACTTCCCACTAAAGTCAGCTTGGCTACGAGGAACCATATCAGCAGTGTGAACTGAAACCAGCCTGGCCTGAAGCCACTGCTGAGCCCTGGGGGTGGCCAGATGAGAGGAGCGGTGAGTGGATTAGTGGCAGCTGCAAGCAGTGTTGAGAACTAGGTCAGTGGGACTTGCGAAATTAGGAGAGAAAAGCAGTCCAGCCAAAAGGCCTCCAGAGCAGAAAAGCGAAAGGCAGAGGTTTTGCACCCGCCTCTGCATTGCAGCTTCCTGCCTGCGGCCTGCAGACAGCATGGGGATTAAGTGATTCTTCTGAGGCCAGTGCTCTCGCGTTGAGCGGCCTGGATCCAGATCGCAGTCTTGGGCCTC
>CM053584.1:112469073-112489291 GCA_028627135.1 Pseudochirops cupreus
TTAGCAGAAGCTGTGCCATGCTCTGGTGATACAAAAATGGAAAGCACAACAATGCCTTCCCTTAAGGAGCTTATAATCTAACAGGGGAAGACATAAGGAAATGGGAGCCAAGGAGAGGGGTATTTAAGTTAGCAAAGTCCCTGGGATGGAGAGCAGAAACATAGGTCAATTAGTTGTTGCATCCTTTCTGTGGTCATGTGGATTTGATTACTGTTCCTAGAGCTAGAGATAGAAACCTGTGTGGGGAAGGGATTAGGAAAGGGTGTAAATATGGTGGCCTGGCATGAAGATGGCTGGGGAGCAACATGGTGGATCTGGATGTGTTGAACTCTCCAGTCAAAAGCCCCAGACTCCATGGGAGCTACGAGGTGGAGACAGAAATATAGGAAAATGTCTTGAAGATGACCAAAAACCAATTACCTACTATTTTTATTGTTTAATTTTGCTTTTCTCTTTTAACACCAGTTTCTATAGGAATCTAAGAATTCTGCTTTATTCATGGGAGACAGATCTATTCTGTTTAGGGCATTGTGCTAGGCACTGGAAGAGATATGAAGATGAAAGCCAGCATGTGCCCCCAAGGACATTACAATTTAAGAGAGACTATAGGTTACCATGAAAATAGCCATAATACAATGTATAATGTGAAAGTTTATAACTTTATGTATGATTATATGATAAAAGTATAAATCATATAATTAAATGTATAAATATATGTAGTTATATGTTATATAACATATGTAGGTTACATACACAGCATAAACTATATGTAGTTATATAATATATATATATATTATGTGTATATATATATATATAAAATCACTTAATGAAAGTATAGATCTATAATACAAAGTAGACTGTCTTCAGTTGTGAAAATATCAATGGAGTATGTGGGCTATCCATTAGTTATGCTTCATTCTTGCCATGTAATTAGTCTTTTTGTTTTTTACCTTTACATCACTTATTTTGTATAATTTTTAGTTGATAGTGCATTGCTGCCTTTTCACATCAGCATGGACTTCTGCGTTGGTCTTGGTTAATCCTCAGCTTCAGTCCTTCAAAAACTAGTGTTCCTTGACTCATAGTCATAAAACATCACAAGAACATTAGTTAAAAATGCAGGCCTTTGCTTCAGGGAGAAATCTAGGATTATTAAAGAATTCTTCAAATTTCCAAAGAAAATCTGTCCTTTTCCTCAGCTTTGAGGTCCAGGTCATTGTCCCTTTGTAGTGTCCAAGATTTATAAATATTGATAGATATATGTATATTGCAACAGAGCATAAATAGCTAACAATATTTTAATAGATAGTCTAAAAACAATGTGATTCTTAGCCCCTTCTCCAATGAATTAAATTACTATCTTTTCAAAGATAACCCTTAAATTTATATATCTAGTCTTAATCTCATTCCTAAATGCTAGGTCCAGATTGCCAACAGCTTCTTGAACATCGTCATTTGGTTTTCTTACAGGTATCTCAAACTCAAAATAGCTAAAACAGATCTCGTTATCTTTTGCTCTCTTTCTTCCCCTCTATAAGACTTTCCTATTTCTGTGGAAGACACTATCATCCTCCTATTAACTTGAGAATCAATCTTGATTATTTTCTCTCCTCTATTCCCTATAATGTATAGTTGGCAAATTCTATAAATCTTACCTCCATAAAATCTCACATAAATTTTCCTTCTCTTCACTTACATGATCACCATATTACTGCAGGTCCTTGCCCTGCTTCCTCTACCTGCAATAAGGTCCTAGTCCAGATCTGCACAACTTCTCTGCTATATCATGTAGAACACATCTGTAATTAATACATTTTTTCTCATGCTCTTTCCATTAACTGACATTGATAACTGGCTCCCCCAGATGACACTGCATCCTTGGCCACTTTTTTTTTTCTATTACTGACTTCACTTTTACTCATACCTGTGACTCAAAGGTCTCAGTAAGGAAGTCAGAATTCTCCTTGTTCTCCTATGTCACTTTCACACTCTGTACCATCACTCAGCAATCTTTCCTCCTTTGACATGTATGAAATTCAAATGCATTACCCAATTCAAGTTCTAGTAGCCATCACCTTTTGCCTAGTCCAATCTCTCAAATCCATCCTTCACATAACTACAAAAATAATATTCCTAAGGTTGAAATTGAACCGTATTACTAGAGGAATAGCATAGTAAAAAGAACACTGAGTTTGTAGTCAGAAAACTTGGGCTCAGGTAGAATGCCTGTTCTCCTATTTACTATCTGTGTGATTTTATATAAATCATTTAACTTTGAAGGGTCTTAGTTTTCCCATATGTAAAATTAATCTAGTGGACTGAATTAAATGACCTTTATTTCTATGATCTCAGCTCAAAAATATTCAATGGCTCCCCCATTGCCTTTAGATGTAAGTACAAGTTTATCATCTCCTTGAGGAGCTAACTCTAAATTTAGTTTTTGTCTGCAATTCTAGCCCCTCACACAGTGTCTAGCAGAACACCTAGAAGGTGCTTCATAAATACTCACTGTTTGATTATAATAATCCCCAGACTGACTTCTACCTATCTTTCCAGGCTTATTTCACATTATTTCCAACATTCTGGCCATTTGTGCTATTGATCATCCTTTTATTTGGAATTCTATCTCAGTACCTTCCTGAACTTTAACAAATCATCCACCACGCCTGGAATACAATCTCTCCTTTATGTTGCTTCAAAGATCATGAAGATCATGTGCTTTAGGAAGTCTTTTAAAAGCTTTCACCCACCACTAATTGCCAGTATGATGTCTTTCTTCAAATATCTTTAACAATGATTTTTTTTTTGCTTTTACATTACCATCATTTCTAAACATGTCACTCCATCTACCTGATGAACAATCACTTTTAGCAAAGAACAAAATAAGAAAGAGGAAAAAAAGAGTAGTTTAGAAAAACCAATCAACATACCAACCCAATCTTACAGTTTATGCAATATTGCAGACCTATAAGCTCCCTACCTCCACAAACAGGGAGGTATATTTTCACAGCACTTTGCCAAAGCCAGGTTCATTTTTCATTTTAGTAATGTGGCATTCATTTTCATGACTTTATTTTGTCTATCTACATGGCTATAGTCATTACATGCACTGTTTTCCTGGTTTTGCTTACTAAACTCTGTATCACTTATATACACAGTATATTTGTTTCTGTTCCCCAGTTGATGGTCTTCTACTTTGTTTCAAGTTCTTTGCTATCACAGGAACTGTTGCTATGAACATTTGTGAGTATGTGGAATCTTTATTTTTGTCTTTCACTTATTTGGGGGTATCCACCTAACATTTGGAACTCTAGACCAAAGGACATGAACTTTTTATCTCTTTTTAAACAATTTCAAATTGCTTCCTAGAGTGGTTGGACCAATGCCACCAATAGTGTCTTAAATACCTTTTTAAAAATATGTATCTGTAAAGGTTATATCTCTCCTTTTCCCAAAAGTGAAAGGTAAACAAGGACTATTTAATTATTCTGTTTGTGTCTCTACTGTCTGGCAAAATATTTTGTCATGCATATAGTAGGCACTTAATCAATGCTCACTGGACTGAATTGAATTTGTTGCCTGAAAACACCATGTATTAGCATTACTTTCAGACATACTCTTCTCAGGAATCCAAAAGAGTGAGCTGAAATATTTAAGTTTATTGATGACCCTGAGCAGGAATGAAGAATTAGCTCCTGAAAGGGGCACATTTGAATTTTCTTCTTCTTCTGCAGCAACTCTTGGATAGGAGTGCTAAGTAGGAGCAAAATAGTCACAAAATGGACAACCCCAAAGCAAGAGTCATCTGTGTGTATGTATATGTGTATATGACTCATGAAGTAGGTTGTTTTATCTCCCATAATTGAGAGTTGGAGTGTTGTTCATTTTAATAAGAGACATTTCTTAAAAACCTGTATCACTTGGTTTCTGGAAACCAGTTTGTTTTGTTTATTTTCTTCCATTCATCTCAACACCAAGTCAGTTATCCTGTGAAGAGCCAATAATGTTGTAGTGTGGATGGGAGTTTCATTGACATTGCTCTTGCTTTTGTGTTTGCCCTCGTACCTCATGGAGCTCAGCTCTTTCAGATTATAAATGCCTTGAATTAATAAAGTGCTTTCTCCTGGAAATGTATAGGGCTTTTCCCACACTACCATTTCATTAACTCACTCAGCATCCCCCCATGAAATGGTTGTATAGCAGGGACATACTTTTTTTCCTTGTTCATAACTATGAGGAAACTGAGGTACCTAGAATTAGGCTTAATAAATATTCATTGATTGAATCACATTATACTGTAACTGAGAAGTTTTGTGACACAGTGGATACAGGGCTGGCCCTGGAACCAGAAATACCTGAATTTGATCTCTGCCTTGACACATATAAGTTATATAACTGGTCAAGTCACTTCTCAATGCCCCAAGCAACTCTCTAAGACTATAATTTGCAGAGATAGTACCAGTTAGGGAGAGAAGGTTTCTCTGGGAGTTCTTACATAGATGAAATCATGTCCGATTTTTTTTAAAGCACAGTATCAAAATCAATGATGTGAGGTACTTTATAATGGGATTCTACCATGATTGGGAAAAATGGCAAGATATAAACATCATGGTAGATATATTTCTGGCTATATACCTCATCAGTCTTTCTCCCCTCATCATTCAAATGATCATTATTCTAGGCAATAAGCAACCATGGATCACTTACTCATGACAGGTCTGATCTTCCAGTCCTTGGCTTATCTTAATCTTTGATGGCATGCAAAGAAAAGGGGGTTCTATAGATTGGCAAAGAAAACATAAAGTGAAGAGTCAGTGTTGGAGGAACTATGGGGAAATAAGCAAATGCTGTAGGTAGAACTGTGAATAAATCTGACTGTTCTTTTTATCAAATTTAAAATATATAAGAAAACTGACTTTACCCTCCCTACTCTTTGATTTAGTAATCACATTGTTGGGTATATATATATGTCCCACTTTCTTTGACTAAAACAAAGCTTCAGTATATCTAAAGCATTTGTAGCAGCATTCCTTTTAGTAACAAAGAGCTGGAAACAAGGTTTAAGACCATCAATTGGGAAATGGCTGGGAAAACTATGCCAAGCTATAGGAATATAATAGAATATTATTGTTCAATAAAAATGATTAATTCAGAGAAGCATGGGAAGATCACTCTGCATCTGCTGCTCTGCTTGATTTCTGCTCTGTGAACATGAGGATCTTTCCCCACACTCCCAAGTTAAGCTCATTACCTCTGATCTCATCACCATGCTACCATTTCAAGCCTAGACTAACACTACCTCCTGCAGCCTTCTCTCACTTTTGATGGGAGGGCTGGAGGGTGGAGTACCAACATCCTTTAAGTGCCCTCTTTTAAAGAGGGCAGACACTAGATTTCTGTTCACTTTACTCTTTATTAGCTGCTCTACTTGGTTTCAACTCTGGGGAACAAGATGTTCCTACACTGGTTGCCCCTGGTCTCCTTCCCACTTCTTACTTCCTTTTATGTAATCTCTTTCCTTACTAGATTGTAAGCTCCTTGAGCATAAGGACTATTATTTCTTTTTATTAACTATATTCCCATTGCTTATCACAGTGCTTAGCACATAGTAGGTGCTTAATGAATGTTTATTGGATTGGATTGGAATGGAATTGATATGGAAAGAAATAAGCAGAATAAAAAACATGGGCATAATGATTACAACAATGGAAACAAAAAATAGTAAAAAAAAGTATATGAACTTCCAGTAATTAAAAAATCAGTGAAGGTCCTAGGTGACAGATAATAAAATACACCATCTTCTCATGGCAGAGATGGTGAATACTATGACAGAATGCTGCATAATAGCTAGCATTTATATAACACCTTTAAGTTGTGCAAAGTGGCTTACATATGTTATCTACTTTGTTTATCACAACCACTCTAATTAGTAGGTGCTGTTATTTCAATTTTATAGAAGAGGAAACTGAGGCTGACATAGGTTAATTGAATTTGTGCAAGATCACACAAGTAAAATTGAGGGTCAGAGGCAGGATTTGAACTCATGTCTTTTTGACTGCAGGCAGGTCTAAAACTTTCTACTATGCCACCTAGTTACTCATCTAGTCAACTAGCATTAATTATCTACCATGCGCTAGACACTGTACTAAATGCTAGGGATACAAAGAAAGACATTAAACATCCTTGCTCACAAGGAGTTCAGAATCTAATGGGTAAGACAATGTGCAACTACGTACAAATCAGGTAAATACAAGATAAATTTGGAATAGTCTCAGAGGGAAGAGACTAAAACAAAGGAAGAGTGGGAAAGGCTTATTGCCAAAGGTGAGATATGAAAGAAGTCAGGGAATCCAAAAGGCAGAGACTGAGAGATTTAAAAGCTAAACAGAGGATTTTATATTTGATTTTAGAGATAATATCGTGGGTAACATGATCAGATCCTTGCTTTAGGAAGATCAGGTTTACAGCTGAGTGGATTGGAATGGAGAGAGACTTGAGGCAGAGACCAGCCAGCAGGCTGTTGTAGTAATCTTCAAGTGAGAAAATAAGTGCTTGCCCCAGAGTAGTGGTAGTGTCAAAGGAGAAAATGGGCATATGTGAGATATTATGAAGGTAAAATTGACAGAATTTGGCAACTGATTTGATATGGGGGGTGGGGAGAGAGAGTGAAGAGTTGGGAATGACATCTAGATTTTGAACCTGAAGGATTGGAAGGACGGTAGTGCCTTTGACAATAATAGGGAAGTTTGGAAGAGGAGTGAGTTTTTTGGGGAAATAATGAGTTCAGTTTTAGACATGTTGAGTTTAAGTTGTCTATGAGACATGTCGTTTGAGATGTTTGATTGGTAGTTGGAGATTTAAATCTGGATGTTAGGAGAGAGAGCTGGCTAAGTAGATCTGGGCATCAGTAAGTTAAGCAATAAACATTTATTAAGCTCCTAGTATTTTCCAGGCAGAGTGCTAAGTACATAATCAACACAGAGATGATATTTGAAGATGAGAAGAGGACCCAAGACAGAGCCTTGGGGGCCCCGTGTTTAATGGCAGTGACATAATTAAAGACCCAGCAAATGACGCATTTTTCTGCCTTTTCTGCTTAGTCAAATAGATAGCATTTGATAGGATGCCTGATTGTATGCATTGTCAGATGCAGTTCCTATCTCAAGAGGCTTTTGAGTAATTGTTTTCCATTGCTGTAGAGGAAAATTCAATGTTAAAGAGAAGGGAGATTCCCTCCTTCCCCAGAAAGAAAGAAGAAAAGAAAAAGTAAGATGTGGGGTAGTAAGTGTACTCGAAAGGTAAGACCATAAGACCATAGATTTATAGCTAAAAGGGACTCTAAAGGCTATGAAATCCAACCTCATTTTACAGATGAGAAATAGGCTGACACAGGTTAAATGACAAGATACAATTTCTCAGCTCTGGGCATTTTCTCTGACTGCCTCAATGCCTGGAATGCTTTCCCTCTTCCACTCTGCCAGTTGACCTCTCTGTCTTCCTTTAAGTCCCAATGAAAATCCCATCTTTTACTTGAAGCCTTCCTTAACCCTTCTTAATTCTAGTGCTTCCTCTATGTTAACTATTTCCTATTTATCATATATACACACATACATGCATACATACATACATATACATACTTTTTTTTTTTACTTTGCATGCTTTCTTTCTTTTTAGAGTATAAGTTCCTTGAGAGCAGGGCTGTCTTTTCCCTCTTTTTGGTATCTAGGGCTTAGCAGCAGCTCTTGAAACATAGTAAGTACGTAATAAACATTTACGGATTGACTGACTAAAACATAGACAATGTTAATTTGTCATTTTCTGTTTCTATTTGAGTTTGTCACTACTGATGTGTACTACTAACAAGGTGATTAAAAATCCTCTGGGTGATGGGAGGGGAGAGTTCAAACCTCTGATTTCATTGGAATAAGAAATTCCCAATGAGGAAATTTTTACCAATGCAAATGTGTACCTCTTCTTCAATTTATATTTTTAGAATGTTGATTGAGGCACTGAGAGGTTAAATGACTTGCCCAGGGTCACATTGCTAACATGTGTGAGAGGTGGGATTTGTACCTGAATTTTTTGACTCTATCCATTATGCAATACCACCTTTCCATTAATCCATGGTAGTGGACTTACACAGTGCTTTAAGTTTTCAGAGCTAAAATCAGCATCTATAATAAGCAAGAAAGAACAGTAATGAAAAAAGAATATATTATTCAGTTAAGAAGATTAAACCCTGAATTATCAAAAACAAACTACTGAAAATTTTTAATAAATGGAAATAGACAACAGAAATGACATCAGCATTATAATAATCATAATAATTTAATCCAGAAATTCAGCCACTGTAAGTTAATTACTACAAGAACAAAAAAAAAAAAATCAGAAAACACCTTAGTCAGCAAACATTTGGCTTATTTGCCAAATGGAGAGAGATGGCTGCCAAAAGGAACATCAAATTACAATATAAAATTGTTCGTAAAATCTAACAAAGAGAAATGATTGTGAGTAGTACCAGCTCACAAAATACAGAGGAGTGGAAGGTAAAACCATTCCAGAGAAGCTTAGCAAGATATCAACCAAGCCAAATCATCCTGAAGCCATTCAAGGGTGAAAATGGAAAGAAATCTACAAAGAAGAAAAATGTAAATGATTCACAAAAAGTAACTTCAACAAACTCCTTTTTTCCATTAAGGATAGTAGAATCACTCCATTTAGATACTGCAGTTCTGGAGGTGTTTACAGAGGAAGTAAAAATGGCAGTAAAGAGCACAAAGACCAATTTGAATTAGGAATGTATAGAAGAGATTAGAAGGTGATATAGTCATGAGGGCAATGAGGAACTGACTTATAAGGGAAAGGAAGATACCAAAGGCATGGAAAAAACTTAAACTTTTTTTTTTAAATAGTGACCAAGAAAACTTCAACAACTACCAAACTTTATGTATATTTATTTTCTCATCTATAGAAAATCTTCATGATGGTCATCTATACACAAATGGAGGACATCCTTGATGAGGGTATTAGTAAATAATAAGGCTTTTGCAAGTGACCTACACTGATGGACTACATTTTTACCATCTTACAACTGACTGAAAGATATAGAAAATATAAATTACATTTTGCTTATTACTTATGGATTATGAAGAAGTATTCCACTCAGGTGAACAAAATGATACCTTATGTTATCTTTAGCAACAAGGTATCTCTCATGAAAATACCAAAATAACTCAGGAAGCTTTGGAAATATAATCACAGAAAAAATCCTTTTCGATGACCTTCTAACAATAAACATCAGGTGAGATACAAAAGATGGAGATATTTACTCTGCAGAAGTATTTGCCACTGTAATGGAGGAGATCTATGACAGAATCCAGGTTGAGAAGGAAATTTTTATGGATGGTGAAGTCCTCCAGTTCCTCCTATTTACAGTTGACACTGTGTTCATTGTACCAAGCTCCCAGACATTGCAGGGCCTCTTGAAGGAAATATGTAATCTCTAAAAGGAGTTTGACCTGTAAGTACATCCATACAGGAAAGACCACATAGATGACACATGTCTATTGCCCAGATTTCAATCTGCATTTGAATGGATGGATATCCAATAGAACTTTTGCAACAATGTGTACCAGATGTCCCAAAAGTCTTAGTGCAATTTGAAGCTTCAAAGAGCACTAAGACTTTTGGGACATCCTATATATCTGGAACAAACAATGAATTTGGACAATAAGCTGAACCCAGAATTAAACTAGAAGAGAGTTGGACTGGATTGATTTGTGGAAAGTGCAAAGCATTTTTGCTGATTCCATAACAGCAGATCTTTGCAATACCAGAATTTTATTGATGCAGCTTTGGACTGGGTTTCTTTATGCATCCTTCTTTTCTCCTACAGCCCCATCCTTATATACTTATCCTGGCAAGGGAAGAACTTCTTGACTCAGAGCAAGCCCTCTTGATCTTAAATATACTTGATTCCCAAATTACTTTAAGGCAATGTCTTCATTTTTCACTGAACTATAAAGTAATTTCATACATTTAAAGACTCTCAGATTGAGAAGAGACATTCAAGGTCAGCTATAGTAGCCTATAACATCCCCATTAAAGGAACCTATGATTTCCTATTCTACTTTTGGACTATTTGGTTAGGAAATATTTCCTTACTTTTGTCCAAAGACTATTCAGCTTCAAATACCAGAAGACAACTATGATGAACCCTGCTCCTCTAAGTTTTCACTCCTTCAGATTAAAAATCAATTATTCATTATTATTATTTACTAATCCTTGTATGGTATGTTTTTGAGTACCCTAATCATGCTACCCACCCTACTTCTTTTGTGCTTTAGTTTATAAATGCCTTTCTACAGAATAACAGCCAGAATTGTGTGCTATCATATCTTCTATGTGGTGTAAATAAGGCAAAAGACATGTACTATAACCTATTTTATTCTAGGAATTATGACTCTTTTAATGCATCCTAAGATGACAGTAGCCTTTCTGGCTGAATGCCACATTTTAACTCATATTGAGCTTGCAATCCACTAAAATCTTTTGGGTGTTTCCACATGGATTATTGTTTAGCCATTCCTTTTCCACTCTGAACTTGTGTATGGTAGTCCATATTTTAAAACCAAATATGGGATTTTATATTTACCCTTCTTAAGTTTCTTCGTGTAGGATATAGAGAGCTACGTTGGAGCCAGGAGGACTAGGGTTTAAGTCATGTTTTTGGTACGTACTGGCATATGATCTTGGACAAATCAATTAATTTCTCATTGCTCTAGGCAACTAAGATTCTATGTTGCAGAGAAGATGCTGATTCAGACTGGCAGAGGTCCTTATTCTTGTCCCTAAATTTACTTCTTGTTTTATCTTACTGATATATATTTTTTGAAGAACCTGAATGTATTATCTAATGTGTCAATTATTTCTTCAGATTTTGTATCACTTACCTATTTAAGAGGCATGCTATCTATGCTTTCATCCAAGCCATTGATAAGAATGTTGAAAAGTACAGGACCTCAAGAATAGATCCCTTCACTAGTGACCTGCCTCTTGTGTGACATCATTAATCCTGAGCTCTAGTCACTGAACCAGTTTGGAATTCCTCAAACTGTACTATGATCTAGCCCACTCCCATCATCTTCTAACTTTATCACAGGGTTCTGGAGAAAGTATCTCATACATTTTAAAGTATTAGACATATATAAGTGATTATGCCATGAGGATTTGTCAAATGACTTATTGAAATCCAGGCACATTATATTTATGATATTCCCATGATTCATCAGTCTAGTTAACCTATCAGAAAAAGAAAATGAGGTTAGTCTGGCATTATTCTTGATGAACTTTTACTGCCTTGAAGTCATCATTCCCTGCTACAACCTCACAAACCATCCTTTTAAATCACCCTTTCTATAATTTTGCCAGGAACCATTGTTTAGCTCAGTGCCTCTAGTTTGTAGAATACACTTTCTCCCTCTTTTTTTTTTTTAAGAAGTCATACGTGCTATAGTGGCCCTTGCTGGAAAGTTAATGATAATTAATTGGAAAGTATCCTGATGAATCATCCCAGGGTCTCTCCTTCCCCCACCTCCTGCAGGTTATAGAAGTGGTAGAAAGTTGAGATGAAGGGAGGTGGATGTGGGGGAGAAAGTTACTTTTCGTGGCTGTCGTCAACTAAGATAAATATTAGAGAATGCTTTCTCCCTTTTAAAATAGCTCATAGGCGACAGAATTTTCACCCTTAAATTGACCAAAATTACTTTTACTTTCATGCTATTTCTAAGGAAGCCTGCTTGGATTGCTGCAGGCAATCTGTGTAAGATCAGTTTGTAGTCTTTTGTACCCCCCCCCCCCCACTCCCCACCCCACTTATTACCAGGGTGTCTTCCTATCTGGGGACTGACGTAAAGAATTATTGTATCCTCTGTGTGAAACTGTATAGATTAAAAATTATAGTAACAGAAATGCAGTTGATTACCTCCGATTCCTACCTGAGCACACCCACATCAAGCTGGGGAGAAAAACTACCAGTTGGATTGAGCCCTCCATGCCTAAAGCCATTTCCTTTCTTTGCTGTTTGCTCTCAACAGCGCCGATCTCCATTACTTTCTACAGTATTAAAAGCAAAGATAGGCGAGAGGAAGAACTAGAGAAGACAAGCAGAGCAGAAACGCGCTTCAATGGGTTTTTGGCCCAGCTCCTACTTAAAGGGAAAGGTGGTATAGAGAGGAGAGGCAGGCAGGCTGCGGGCGGCAGAGGCAGCAGCAGCCACGCCAACCAGAACCAGCACCTTTGGACGCTCCGCTCGTCCACGTGACTATTCCCTTCCCTCCTTGCCTCCTCCCTGCCCCGGGCTGTCGCGCGCACAGGCCAGGGCGTCTCAAGCTCCTGCACGCGCTCGCTTTACCAGTCCTGGGGAAAGGGGAGCGAGCGAGTGAGCGAGTGAACGAACGAACGAGCGGAGAGAGCTGCTGGAGCTGTTCCTGCAAAGCAAGCTGAAGAGGGTAACTGGGAGGGAGGGGCACTAGGAGAGGAGGTCGCAGCATCAGGAGCAGCCCAGTTCTGCATTTTCTATGTGATGAAGGTTCATTGCATTGCTCCTCCGTTTGCTGCTAGCTGACACTCAACTGCACCTAGTGCGCACCAGAGAGGAGACGCCGCGGTGCCGTGACCTTGGCCGAGGAGGTAAATAGAAGGTGGTGAGAGGGGAGGAGGGAGAGGAAGTAGAGGAGCCCTCCCTGTTCCCCCCACCCCCCACCCCTTTCCCCAATCTGACACTATGTGAAGCGTGTACGTTTGCCGTGCGTTGGGAGGCGGCTACTGCTGAGTCTATAGCTTTCTTGCTAGGGCTGCTGTTGCCGCCTTCTGTGGCGCTGTCCACGGTTCTGAAAGCGCTGGCTTGGGCTTTGGCGGCTTCATTGCAGGGCAAACAGACTCGCCTGCCATTTGCTGATTCCGTGAGCGAGTCAAGCAAAGAGATTTGGGGGTTGGTTGTTTGTCTCCTCCTTTGTTGATTGCTCTGACAGTTAGGTTTCTACCGATAGTTGCCCAGGTAGCGGTCGGAATTATTTCCTCCTCTTTGGTCGCCGAATACTGATTGTGACCGAGGCACATTCTAATGTTTTTCTGCAAAGATTTAACTAGACCGTGCTCCGACTTCTTTTAAAGTAGTGTGGGGCAAAAAAGAGCAAATAGCTGACACTAAGATAAAGTGAAACTAGGTGACCAGGACAAGCAGAAATGTTCTGTATTTCTCTTCCTGTAGGAACCCCAGGTGTAAAGAGAGGAAACACACGTGCTAGTGAATTGCACAGTAATACGGATCTCTCATATATATGTCTAGGGTAGACCAGGCACCTGAGAAGCAGCATTGAGGAGGGGGACAGTCGAAAGGATAATGGTTTATGTATTGCCCTACAGACCTTTTTGGAAAATAAAATCAAGTGGAAATGCAATTATTTCTAATGGAAATAAAAAAAGATCTTCCTTTTCAGTACTTAGATGAAAGTATTATATTTTTTTTTATCATGTGAGCCTTAAATACTTTTTCAAGTGATTCCTCTTTTTAAAAAGTCTTAATTAAAATAAGAATCAATTGAATATGTATCATCCAAAGGTGGTAGCTATTCATAATCCCTAAGGTTACTTGAAGCTTGCTTCTGTATGTTGTAGGTATATTAATGTTATAGTTTATTAAGTTTTCAGTGTATGCTGTCTTTTCTTCCTCCACAGAGCCAGAGTAGAAATATTCTAAAGTTAGCTTTTGGATGAATGATTTTTTAAAAAAACGAAAATAGAAAATGTCAAATAACCACCACTTGTGAATCATAAAAGTCTCATTGGGGTCTCTCTTACTTTTTTTTCAGTGGCAAGTTGATAATTCCATTATTCAAGAGCCTATCTGATTTGGAGTGACATGGCACAGGGAAATAATTATGGACAGAGCAGCAATGGGGTGGCTGATGAATCACCCAACATGCTTGTGTATAGAAAGGTAAGGATTTCTTCTTTTCCTTGGCTAAAAGGAGACTTCTGACATTTGTCTAATTCTTCTTTTTTTGTTTGGTCTTCTTAGTAAGGAGTGTAAGTAAATGGAATAACTACTAGGGATGTGAAAAAATGATACACAGAAGTAATAGGTATTGTTATTGTTCAATAATAATTCCATTAACACAAATATGAAATAAATATCTTTAGGCAGTCATTCTTTATTAAAGAAATTTTCCTAAATATTTTACATGAATTGATCTACGGATCTGTTATCATGATAGCTGCAGATTCTTGCATTCCAACTTTTTTTGGGGAGGCTCACATGGTTATTATTAATCATCTAACAGTTCTTTTATCTCTGTTATGATCAACCTCAAGCTTTCAAATGTTATCAAATGCACAGCACATTTAATATTTACCAATACTTTAATTCCAGGAATAAATATAGACTAGACTGCAGTTTTATGGTGATGAATTAAAGTGTAAAATTTCTGGCATCTGTGTGAATGTGAGTATGAGTTGGTTTTTTTTTTTTTGCTTATTAAGTCAAGTAATCCTTGTACTTGATATTAACTTGAATCAAGTGTTTGTTTTGTCCTTGCATTAATTTTATCCTGTTTGTAGAGAATGATTTTCTATGACCCTGACTGTATTATGAAAAACAAAAAGAACTTTTGTATGTCAAAATAGATTTGATAGTTCTACTCATTCTTTAGGAATGATATCAGCAACAAGCTTCTAGACCTTGAACTACAATGATGAAAATGTATTTGACAACCATGTACATTTGCAAATAGTTACTTAGATGACTTCATTTCAACTATTTTCAGCAATAAGGGAACAGTAAGTTCCAGTATGTTTACCATTACATTTTATGCTGGTGTTATTTCAGAAATATTTCATCTGGAGTACTCACAGTGGGAAATGTCTTAAGATATAAAACTTATAATAAACAAAGGTAAAAAGGTGCAATTAACTTGACCATAAGAATAATTTTAAAAGTCTAAGCAGCATGAAAGAGAATAAGCACAGTTTACAGAAGCATTATCAAAACTGAGTATAAATGAGAATTTGAAAACTATGTCTGGTCTAACTCTACCTGCATTGTAATTTGCCTTTTAGCTCATGACTAATGAAAAGTGGAAAAAAGTTTTTGAAAATAATTATAGTTGTTCTTCTAATGCAGAGATGTGTAGGTGTTATGGCAGAGTTAATGAACTGCTTTTTTTCTCCAGTCTTTCAAATATCATTATACTTTATATCTGGTATATATGTTTAGTCTGGGCATGGGAACAGATGAATCTACAGAGTAAAAGGGTGAAACTGAGAAATGATTTGTCTTAATCTGGATATATCAAGCAAAGAAAAATCCACTTGGGATTTAAATAGTTCATAATGGATGCCCCCATCCTTTTAGCCCATTTTGCTGTGTGCTGGGCAGAGATATGCTTTATATAATAAAAACCTCTGTTGAAGGTGTGCTATAGAACATCTTTGAAAAATATCCTTATTTTCTTGTTTCCTTTCCCCCCTTCCTTCCTTCCTTTCATGGCTCAACTAAGGGCTAGCACTTTAAAGAGTACCTGAACTATACAGTATTATCAAAGGTATTTTGGCATGTAGAATACAAAAGTTTAGACTTCAAAACTTAAGGCTTTAAAGTTCAGTCAAAAAGTTGCTTTTGGGGGACTGAAATAGATTCTTTTTTGTCTTTCCTTGGGAAATTGAAGGTCCAACTATTCAGCAGTTTAAAGTTTATCAGTTTTAAAAAAGACAATGTCGTAGTTATCTTTTCCCATACAAATATTATGTGGTAAAAATATATGAAGATACTTTGAGAATTGAGTGTTAATTTTAAATTAAGCACACGTTACTTATATCATCTCATATAGTACTATATCTTAATGGATAGAAATTAATGAATTCTGAGAGAATAGAATAAAATCTCATTCTTTCAAACTTTCACGAATAATATAGTATTATAGCCATCATGACCCAGCTTCTTCATTGATTGGCTTCTTTAATTCATTGTCGAAGTTTAATGGCATATAGAATTTACTGTTACAAGTGTTTTACTTTTTTTTAGTAGTCAAAGGAAGAACCTCATTTCAGATGTAGCAATTTTAATCACAATATGGAGTTTCTCTGGTTGTCTAGTGGTGTTATATGTATGTGTGTGTTTTATATGTTATTTGCATCATGATTTCTAATTGCTAGATAATATTTTATGATGCAAAATAAAGACAGATTCTGGCTAATAGCTACTGGCAATTTAAAAATATAGGCATGTATACAAGATACAGCAGGAAGTATAGTTAACACATACTTCTCTGCCTTATATTGGACTCAATATTCTCTCACAGTAGAGAAGCATTTGTACTGTGACAGAAATAGTCAAGAAGGACATAAGTTAAGCACACACATGGTGTTTCCACTGTTTTACCATCACAGATTCCCAAGTTCTATATAGAAAATTCTTATTAATCATGAAATAAAACCAAGAATTTGAAAAGAAGTCTGATACCAAAGCTCATCATTCTCTATCAGGAGAGGAAATGGGCAGATAAATTGCTGTTGTAATGACTCACATCAATTTTCCACTTTTATTTCATTGTTGCAACCCAGTTCTTGAAAGCATGTTTTGAACAAGAAATAGCCAGAACCACACAGTGCTTTTTGCTCCCATATGTCACATTTTGGTTAGTGAGCTTAGTGTTATGATAATTATTCCTACCCAGAATACCAATATGTTTGTGTATGTTATTTATACTTCATTTTCATTGCTATTTACAAAAACTGGTCCTTACAAATGTTCCTGTGAATAAAATGAAGGAATGGGTAGTTAACAAAGTGAAACAACACAAAGAAGGCTTCATGCAATATTTCAGATAATGGGATATTTGGAGTTGCTCCTTCCCTTTTGACCAATTTCCCCTTTATGATTATTGTAATATATATATATAGTAGAGGGATGTTGTCCACAGTCTAGGAAAAACTGCAGAGATTATTTTTTTTTATTTTAAGATGAAATCTAAACTTGTGTTATGAAGAATGTGTAACAACGTAAAGCTTAGTTTCTAAGCAAAGATAAGCACATGCTGATGATTGACAGAAAGCAATTATGATTTCATAAAACTAAACCAAACTGCTAATAACAAACCAATATATAATGTGTAGTTATAATGTCTTTAGCTCTTTTGAAAGGCATCTGTAAAGTTCTAAACCAACATTGAGAGGTAGCTTTAAAATGTAAGCCAGATAATTTTTCAATTGACCAATTTCCCCCAATTTTTGATTCTGCCTTTTCTTGGATAAGGAATTTACATGGGATGTGTAATATTACTTATATGGACACATGTTGAGAGGTAATGTTGTTTAGTGTAAAGAATGGAATCAAAAGGGGCCTGAATTCATATAATGACTTTGGTGCTTACAAGCTGCGTGATCATGGGCAAATCAATTGGCTTCAGTCTTCACATCTGTAAAATGGACATAATAATACTGGTAGTCTCTATCTCAGAGTGGTTAATGAGGATAAAACAAAATAATGTATGTGATATTTTTGAAAATATAAACTGTTGTAAGCATATTTAAGCATAAATGTAAGCTATTATTATTCTATAAAACTGAAATGCATTTGAGACATGTAAGCCTCCATCCAGGCAAGCTGCTGGTTATAATGGTAGTATTTACCTCCTCTTAAAGACAGACAATCAGCCTTGGGTTTCCCTGGAAACACAACAGCTTTTCAGAGGTACATGGACTGATGGCAATCTCTAGAGCTCCATTCTAGCTTGATGGGAATAAAATTATTTCTAGGGATCTTTCCAGATTTTGCCCTAGCTCCCCAAATGGAACTAAGTATATAGGATGGCTAAGCTAGACTCCAGAGCATAAAGCATAAAGATACTTGATAGCATGACCTTTGATCAATAGACTACCCACTTGTATATCACTTCTTTCTATACTAGTAGCTAACTTCTCACTCTTTTTTATATGATTTTCTTGAGAAATTTTACGTCAAGATTTCATATTTGCTAAAATGTTGGCTTTTCTCAGGGAGACATACTAGAAATGAACAATATATTTCTGATATCATTGTACCAACTGTTTGTGCTCTTGCTGTTATGAAACAAATTGAAAAATGTTTCCTTAATTCAATATTTTCCTGGGATTAATATGCTTTTCTGAAACATTATAACTACCAACTTCATAATAGCACACTTTTCTTCTTTTCTGTCTCTACAATAAATAAATACCAACCAAACCTTGACATGGTTATGAAGTTTTTGTATTAGATGTTATATGAGTTGCCACAAGTGTAGATTTTGAAAGAGAAAACAAGATCCCTGTGATCCTAACAGCAAAAGCCAAGACTTTTGTCCAATATTTGTGGCTTCAATTCCATTTATGTCAGTGTCTACAGCAAAACTTGAGGGTGAAAGCAACTCCCAGGCATAGATGCTATTATATCTGATCTTCTAGAGGGGAAAGTAATAGAGAAATAATTGAAGTTTGAGGGTTCAATTTAACTCTGTAGTCCTATTTCTGATTTTCTGTAAGCTCTTGGGTGAGGCAGGCTTAATCCAGTGTTTCCTCTTCACCATCTGTGAAATGAAGAATGTGATAATGTCCCAACCTTGGAGTGGATTGGACAGTGAGCTCATGGATTACTTATGACTTTGGATGCTTGCACAATTTTGCAGTCCAAACAATCACTGAATTTAGTTATCATCCAGTGATACATTGGACAAAGGGACATAGTTCTTTGCTGATTAGCTTGATTCCGATGTTACATAAGGTCAGAACTATTCATTCTTGGAACCATTTTGCCCCTAGACGTGTAGGCATAGCCAATCCCAAAGTAAAATGATTAGAATTAATTTCTCAAAGAAACTGTTATAGTCAAAACTGGCTTCTTTAGCCTTCCTGGGACTAGATGAGATGAGTGTTTTCTAGAAGTGCTCAGTGGTTTCTTTTTTCATACTTTATATTCTAGATGAGAAGTTAAGCACACTGGCAGAGCTTTAGACCTCACTCTTTTCTCACATTTTGAAACTTCTTTAATTATATTTGAAGCCTTTGCAACAATGATTTGTTTAGGATTTGGGCAACTAAAGTGTGGATAGGGATTAGCAAGACAGAAAATAGCAGATTTTTTCCCAGTGTGACATAGGCCCCTTAGTAAATCTTTCAAGTCAAGAAACAAAATAACTTGTACAGTTGGAAAGGGTGCATTTTTTTTAAATTACTTCTCCAGGTTCCTAAATCAAGTGAGGGGAATATAGATGCCTGATGGAAGGTCTTATGTGAGCTACATAGCTGAGGGCTGCGGCTGTGGTGGTGGTGGTGGATAATAACTGATTTGTTATTTGGCTGTGTAGAGTACTCTCCTTGTTCTTGGCAAAGCCCTAGATATACTTATTACTGTAAATTAACTTATCCAGTAGTACCTTTCTTTGAAATTTTGTTTTTCTTTTCCCTATTGAGGGGCTGCTTCAAATAATTCCAATTTCAATAAAACTGATTGAGACCTGTTTTTCACTTAGTGAAATGATTGCTGCCAATATTTACATTGTGGTAGGGTAGGACAATGGTCTGTGACATTTCCACCCACAGGAAGCAGATGGAACTCTTTCTGAATGATAATATGATGATGAACATTGGACAATAATTAACTTGAGTTCAGCACAGGAAGGCCCTCAGTGGAGGAGCTCTTTCCTTGCTGTTAGTTTCTATGTTTGTCATGGCTGTTTGTAGGATTTAAATAAAGATTTATAGCCTGATTTTTTTTCATCCACCATCTTCACACTTCCAACCTTCCTCTTCTAATAGGTGAGAAGAAAATACAGAAATAACAAAAAAAATCTAGGGATTTTACTGACTTCTAATAATTTTAATAGTTCTTTTGAATTATCGGTATTTTTAGTTTGCATGGATAATGGAATATAATAGTTATAGAAATATGGAAATGTATGGTGATAGAAATATTTAGTGCTTGTATTTATAGTGCCCTTTCAAAAGATAGAATTGTTGAAAATAACAGTGCAAATAACTGGCACGCATTCTAATTTTTATGTCACCAGTGAAAAGACATTTGAATGTCAGGGTTACAGTGACTTCCATTTTAACATAATGTCAACCTAATTATAAAATAATTGTGTATGATATAGCTAGTGCCCCAGTTTCTCAGAAGAAATAGTCCTAAATTTCCTTTCTACTT